>LPNX010555606.1:0-15253 GCA_001517045.1 Pseudotsuga menziesii | reverse complement strand
TATTAATGACAATAATAATGTTTATTTAATTATTCAAATATATAATAATAAATATAAATAATTATTAGAAAAAGTATTATTTCTGATGGTGACGATGAAAATGATGGTGAACGATGAAGATGATGGTGAACAATGATGGTGATGATGAGGAGGATGATGAATATGATGATGATGATGATGAGGATGAGGGCGATGATGATGATGATGATGAGGATATTGATGATGTTGAGGATGAGGTTGTCGATGAAGATGATGAGGATGAGGATGATGAGGGTGAAGAGGATGATGAAGATGAGGGTGATGATGAGGATGATGAAGATGATGATGACGAGGATGGTGGTGATGATGATGATGATGACAATGATGGTGACGATGATGAGGATGATGGTGACGATGAAGATGATGGTGAACAATGATGGTGATGATGAGGAGGATGATGACTATGATGATGATGATGAGGATGAGGGTGATGATGATGATGATGATGATGATGACCATGACCATGATGATGATGATGAGGATGAGGGCGATGATGATGATGATGACCATGATGATTATGACGACGATGATGATGATGATGATGACGATGAGGGTAATGATGATGAGGGTGAAGATTATGATGATGATGATGATGATGATGATGAGGATGGTGGTGTCGATGAAGATGATGATGATGGTGAGAATGAGGGCGGTGAATGATGATGATGAGGATCGAGGATGATGATGATGAGGATGAGGGTGACAATGAGGAGGATGATGGTGATGATGAAGATGATGGTGAACAATGATGGTGATGATGAGGACGACGATGACTATGATGATGATGATGAGGATGAGGGTGATGATGATGACCATGATGATGATGAGGAGGATGATGGTGGTGATGATGATGATGACCATGATGATAATGATGAGGTTGAGGGTGATGATGAGGAGGAGGAGGATGAGGGTGAGGATTATAATTTGAGGATGGTGATGATGATGAGGATGAGGGTGTCAATGAAGATGATGATGATGGTGAGGATGAGGGTGATGAATGGTGATGATGAGGATCAAGGTTGATGATGATGAGGATGAGGGCGATGATGATGATGAGGATGATGGTGAATATGAGGAGGATGATGATGAACAATGATGGTGATGATGAGAAGGATGATGAATATGAGGAGGATGAGGAGGATGAGGGTGATGATGATGATGATGATGATGATGATGACCATGATGATGATGATGAGGATGAGGGTGATGATGAGGAGGATGATGACTACGATGATGATGATGAGGATGAGGGCGATGATGAGGAGGAGGAGGAGGATGAGGATTATGATGATGATGAGGAGGAGGAGGAGGAGGATGCTAATGATGTTGAGGATGAGGGTGTCGATGAAGACAATGATGACGACGACGACGACGACGAGGACCACGATGATGATGAGGATGAGGATGAGGGTGATGATGAGGTGGATGATGACTATGATGATGATGATGAGGATGATGATGATGACCATGATGATGATGATGACGACGACGATGATGATGATGATGATGATGATGATGACGATCATGATGATGATGATGAGGACGAGGGTGATGACGATGATGATGAGGATGAGGGTGATGATGAGGAGGAGGATGACTGTGACGATGAAGATGATGATGAGGATGATGGTGATGATCAGGAGGATGATGAATATGATGATGATGATGATGATGAGGATGTCAATGAAGATGATGATGATGGTGAGGATGAGGGTGATGAACGATGCTAATGAGGATTGAGGTTGATGATGATGAGGATGAGGGTGATGATGATGATGAGGATGAGGGTGATGTTTAAGATGATGATGAACAATGATGGTGATGATCAAGAGGATGATGATGATGATGATGATGATGATGACCATGAGGATGGCCATGAGGATGAGGGTGATGATGATGATGATGAGGATGGTGATGATGACCATGATGATGATGATGATGATGACTCTTCTGGCTTCGGTGATGATGAGGATGAGGGTGATGATGATGATGAGGATGAGGGTGATGATGATGATGATGAGGATGGTGATGATGACCATGATGATGATGATGATGATGACCATGAGGATGAGGGTGATGATGATGATGACCATGATGATGATGATGAGGATGAGGGTGATGATGAGGATGAGGATGATGACCATGATGAAGTTAATGCGGATGAGGGTGATGATGATGATGATGATGATGAGGACGAGGATGATGATGATGGTGATGATGATGAGGGTGATGATGATGATGATGATGATAATGATGATGACCATGATGATGATGATGATGATGAGGGTAATGATGAGGAGGAGGAGGATGAGGGTGATAATGATGATGAGGTTGACGATGATGATGATGACCATGAGGATGAGGGTGATAATGATGATGAGGTTGACGATGATGATGATGACCATGATGAAGCTGATGAAGAAGGAAGATGAGGGTGATGATTATGATGATGATGATGATGATGACCATGATGATGATGATGATACGGGTGAGGGTGATGATGGTGATGAGGTTGACGAGGATGATGATGAGGATGAGGATGAGGATGATGACGGTGATGATGATGAGGATGATGATGATGACCATGATGAAGCTGATGAGGATTGATAAACATCACAATGGGACATAACCCTTGATAAATATCACAATTTGACATTTTGATAAACATCACAATGTGACATAACGCTTATTAAACGCCCACTGTAACAAACGATGGATTAACATCATAATGTGATATAACCCTCGATAACGTCATAGTGAAATGTAAACCTTGATAAACATCACCATGCGACATAACCCTTGACAAATATCACAATGTGCATAACCCTTGATGAATGTCGCTAATGTAACATAACCCGTGATAAACGTCACAATGCGAGATAAAGCTTATTAAACACCAACTGTAACAAACCATGACTTAATCGTAATGCGATACAACCCTCAATAACATCACACTGAAACGTCAACATTGATAAACATCAGAATGCGGCATAACCCTTTACAAGTATGAAAATGTGACATACAATGCGACATAAAGCTTATTAAACACCAACTGTAACAAAACATGGCTTAATCGTAATACGATACAACCCTCGATAACATCACACTGAAACGTCAACATTGATAAATATCACAATGCGACAAAACCCTTGACAAGTATGACAATGTGACATAACCCTTGAAAAATATCACAATGTGACATAACCCTTGATGAATGTCACTAATGTAACATAACCTGTCAGAAACGTCACAATGCGACATAACGGTTATTAAACGCCCACTGTAAGGAACCATGGCTTAACGTCGTAATGTTATATAACCCTCGATAACATCATAGTGAAATGTAAACCTTGATAAACATCACAATGTGACATAACCCTTGACAAATATCACAATGTGACATAACCCTTGACAAATATCACAATGTGACATAACCCTTGATGAATGTCGCTAATGTAACATAACCCATGATAAATGTCAAAATGTGACATAACGCTTATTAAACGCCCATTGTAACAAACCATGGCTCAACGTCGTAATGTGATATAACCCTCGATAATGTCACAGTGAAACGTAAATCTTGATAAACATCAAAATGCGACACAACCCTTGACAAATATCACAATGTGACATAACCCTTGATGAATGTCACTAATGTAACATAACCCGTGATAAAGGTCACAATGCGACATAACGCTTATTAAATTCCCACTATCACATTATTAATGGCTTAATCGTAATGCGATACAACCCTCGATAACATCAAACTGAAACGTCAACATTGATAAACATCACAATGTGACATAACCCTTGACAAATATCAGAATGTGACATAACCCTTGATGAATGTCGCTAATGTAACATAACCCGTGATAAATGTCACAATGCAACATAACGCTTATTAAATGCCCCCTGTAACAAACCATGGCTTAACGTCGTAATGTGATATAACCCTCGATAACATCACAGTGAAATGTAAACCTTGATAAATATAACAATGTGACATAACCCTTGATGAATGTCGCTAATGTAACCTAACCTGTGATAAACGTCACAATGCGACATAACGCTTATTAAACGCCCACTGTAACAAACCATGGCTTAACGTCGTAATGTGATATAACCCTCGATAACATCATAGTGAAATGTAAACTTTGATAAACATCATAATGTGAGATAACCCTTGATAAATATCACAATTTGACATAACCCTTGATGAATGTCGCTAATGTAACATAACCCATGATAAAGGTCACAATGCGACATAACGCTTATGAAATGCCCACTATCACATTATTAATGGCTTAATCGTAATGCGATACAACCCTCGATAACATCACACTGAAACGTCAACATTGATAAACATCACAAAGCGACATAACCCTTGACAAGTATGACAATGTGACATAACCCTTGATGAATGTCGCTAATGTAACATAACCTGTCAAAAACGTCACAATGTGACATAACGCTTATTAAACACCCACTGTAACGAACCATGGCTTAACGTCGTAATGTCATATAACCCTTGATAACATCATAGTGAAACGTAAACCTTGATAAACAGCACAATGCGACATAACCCTTGACAAATATCACAATGTGCCATAACCCTTGACAAATATCACAATGTGACATAACCCTTGACAAATATCACAATGTGCCATAACCCTTGACAAATATCACAATGTGACATAACCCTTGATGAATGTCGCTAATGTAACATAACCCGTGAGAAACGTCACAATGCGACATAATGCCTATTAAACGCCCCCTGTAAGAAACCATGGCTTAACGTCGTAATGTGATATAACCCTCGATAACATCATAGTGAAACGTAAACCTTGATAAACATCACAATGTGACATAACCCTTGATAAATATCACATTCTGACATAATCCTTCAGGATTATCGCTAATGTAACATCACATGTGATAAACGTCACAATGTGACGTAACGATTATTAAACATCCACTATCACATTATTAATGTGTCACATATCTGGTTGTGTTGAGATATACCAACCAAACACTGTAACAAACCATGCCTTGACGTCATAATGTGATATAACCCTTGATAATGTCACAATCCAACATAACAATTGATAAATGTTGTTATCCAATATATTCCTTTATGAAGGTCGAAATTCAACATAACTCTTGATGAATGACGCAATGCAGAAAAACCATTAAGGAATGTACAATAGTGTATTCCTTTATGAATGTCAAAATTCAACATAACTCTCGATGAATGTCATGATGCATAAAAACCATTAAGGAATGTACAATGGTGGATGTTGAAATCCTACGTAAGCATCAATGAATGTTGCAATGCGACAGAGCCATTAAGGAATGTACCATGGATGGATGTCACAATGCAATATAACCCTTAATAAATAACAGAGTGCAACATAATCCATAATAAATTTTAGAATGCAACATAACCATAATAAACATCAGAATATGACTTAACCCGTGATGAATGTTACAATTATCGACATCAAAAGTCACATTATGAATGTGTCACATATTGGGTTGTGTGGGTGTATATAATTTTTTAATCCTTAATGAATGTTAGAATGGGACATAACCCTTTGTCATATTAGACATATAACCCTTTCTCAATGTCACAATGTGACATAACAATTAATAAACGTTACAATGCGGCATAATGCAATGAAATTTGAATGTCACATCTTGGATCATGTCAGTGTATATCATTTTTAATCCTTAATGAACATTAGAATATGACATAACCCTTTATCATATTAGACATACAACCTTTTCCCAATGCTGTAATGTGACATAACCTTCATAAAACCTTTTCCCAATGCTGTAATGTGACATAACCTTCATAAACATCAGAATGAAACATAATAATTGATGAACGTTGAATGTCACATAATTAATAAATTGCATATTGGGTTGTTTTATTGTATATATCATTTTTTAATCCTTAATGGAACACAACCCTTTTTCATGTTATACATATAACCCATACTTAATGTCACAATGTGAAATAACCATAGATTAACCCCGCAATTGAACACAACATGATGATTGTTGAATGTCACTTTACTAATTTGTCACATCTTGGGTTATGTCGGTGAATATCAATTTTTAATCCTTAATTAAATTTAGAATGGGACAACCCTTTATAATTTTAGACATGTATTCGTGACGAAAAAAATTCAAACAAGTTTAGGTCTATCATTACAAACAATGCCAAGAATATACTTCCACATAATTGATATAGCTCCTTAATCATCCTTGTTCTCAACCCTTTGATATTCTTTTGAGATGTCATGGACACAACCTTTAGTGTTTAGGAGATGGAAATCAAGATAAAATTGAATATTTTCTAGCATATTCATCACTTAGTTCACTTTTAATGCTTACCATCTAATATCAACTCTTAATCTATGTCTGGAAACTAAGTGTACAATGCAAATTCCAACATTTAATCTTATTAATGATATTCAAAATGGAAGCGTGTAACATGTTTAATTATATATATAAGTATTAATTAGATGGTACCATCTAATATCAACTCTTAATCTATGTCTTGAAACTAAGTGTATAATGCAAAATCCAACATTCAATCTTATTAATGATATTCAAAATGGAAGTGTGTAAGATGTTTAATTATGAAATAAAGCTATATAAGTATTAATTAGATTGTTATTTACATTAAAATTTATAATATTTTTCAAGTTTTATTAACATTAAAATGTAATAATTTTCAAAAAAAATCAAATTAACAATAAATAGTTTTCAAAATTGGTTTTATATTAAATTAATGAGAAAGGTTTGTCATAAATACGAAGACATTGTTTCTTAAGTTTTTAATTTTTAATTCTTTTACATTAAATTTAAAATTTCTAAAATATTTCCCAAATTAATAATATTAATGTGAATCATTCTTTTAATATATGGCTTACTTTTTAGTATTTTTATATATTAAAATAATTGTTGTAGGGAAGTTAGGTAACCCTTTCCAAAATTTGAGGAATTTTTTCAATGTGTAATTATTTTTGGTTGATATATTTATACAATAAAAAATCTATTTTATTGATTTCAAAAGAAACATTTCTAGACATATATAGTATGTTCCTCACTTGTTTGGACTTTTTATTACATACTTTTAATACAAATGATACATTTCTTAGGTTTTAAGAAAAGAAAGACTCAAAATCAACATTGTTAAAATAAAAACAAACTCTCAAAAGATTTATAGTGAGACTAAAATATTTGTCACATTTATATGAACATCACCTACACATTAAATGACAATTTTTTTTATGTAGATGGTGATGACAGTGGCTCAACAACTTTTTTTTTTCTTAGCATGACACCACGAATTTTCTTTGCTTTTTTTTTCAGTATTTTTTTGGGTTTTCTTGCCAAGATCACGAATTCCGTTCTTCACCAACCTGACGCGACATAACCCTTGACAAATATCACAATGTGACATAACCCTTGATGAATGTCGCTAATGTAACATAACCCGTGATAAACGTCACAATGCGACATAACGCTTATTAAACGCCCACTATAACAAACCATGGCTTAACTTCGTAATGCGATATAACCCTCGATAACATCACAGTGAAACATAAACCTTGATAAACATCACAATGTGACATAACCCTTGAGAAATATCACAATTTGACATAACCCTTGATGAATGTCGCTAATGTAACATTACTTGTGCTAAACGTCACTATGCGACATAACACTTATTAAACGCCCACTATTACATTATTAATGTGTCACATCTTTGGTTGTGTTGACATATACCAACGAGACATTATAACAAACCATGGCTTAACATCGTAATGCGATATAACCCTTGATAACATCATAGTGAAACGTCAACATTGATAAACATCAGAATGTGACATAACCCTTGACGAATATCACAATGTGACATAACCCTTAATATATGTCGCTAATGTAACATAAACTATGATAAATGTCACAATGCAACATAATGCTTATTAAACGCACATTGTAACAAACCATGGCTTAACGTCGTAAAGTGATATAACCCTCGATAACGTCACAGTGAAACGTAAACCTTGATAGATATCACAATGCAACATAACCATTGACAAATATCACAATGTGACATATCCCTTGATGAATGTCGCTAATGTAACATAACCCATGATAAACGTCACAATGCGACACAACGCTTATTAAACGCCCAATGTAACAAACCATGGCTTAAGGTCGTAATGTGATATAACCCTCGATAACATCACAGTGAAACGTAAACCTTGATAAACATCACAATGCGACATAACCCTTGACAAATATCACAATGTGACATAACCCTTGATGAATGTCACTAATGTAACATAGCCCATGATAAATGTCACAATGCGACATAACGCTTGTTAAACGCCCACTATCGCATTATTAATGTGTCACATCTTTGGTTGTGTTGACATACCAACCAAGCACTGTAACAAACCATGACTTAACGTCGTAATGTGATATAACATGAACTCTAACATCACAATGAAACGTAAACCTTGACAAACATCACAACGCGACATAACATTCTACATTACTGGTTTAAACCATTTCTTTAGTCAAACGACTATATATATATATATATATCAAGAAAATTATTACAACATGATGTTGAATAATGTGAGATAAGG
Source organism: Pseudotsuga menziesii (assembly GCA_001517045.1). Taxonomy (NCBI): domain Eukaryota; kingdom Viridiplantae; phylum Streptophyta; class Pinopsida; order Pinales; family Pinaceae; genus Pseudotsuga; species Pseudotsuga menziesii. The sequence continues at coordinate 6,542 of LPNX010555606.1, read as the reverse complement.
ATTGAGGAATGATGAATTTTAATATTCATGAATAAATGTTTCAATCGTTTCGATGAATGTCCCAATGCAACAAAACCATTAAGGAATGCACTATTGAGGAATGTCGCAATCCAACATAATGTAAGGGTCAATGAATGTTGCAATGCAACAAATCCATTAAATAAATTACCATGGATGAATGTCACAATGCAATATAATCCTTAATAAAAACAGAATGCAACATAATCCATAATGAATGACAAAATGCAACATAACCATAATGAAGAACAATATGAACAAAACTCTTATGCTTATTTGTCTTCTGTAACATGGATTCAATGATGCCTCACCAAATTTATAGACACACCTTACATGACCAACAATTAAAGGTTATGCATGAAACACAAGGTCTTACAACCATATATCTTGTACACCATGCCATAACATGTTATGTATCACACATACATGGAGTTACACAAGAACAAGAAATATGTGAAATCCTTGTAGGCAATTTTTTGCAACATTCACCATGGGAATCCCTTAATTCATGCTTCTCCAAGAGTTGTTCCTCTGCTCCTTTTAAACCATTTTTTTTTAAATTCAACATACATGCACCATGCATTATAAGTAACTAAGTAACTATAGATACACCACACATCTAATCTCGTAGATCATTCACTCTCCTATAAAGCACTTTCATAGTCTAGGTCATTTGTCTTAGCTTCATCTCTCTTTTATATCACAAATCTCCTAGTTGCATGGTCATAGTTGCATGCAACAATCACAACATAAAACACATCACTCATATGCAGAAGGTCCTTCCATTATCACTTAAAATATTTCGGGAGAGAATTATAACCTCTAACTCTAAAAGGGATTTCATAAGCAAAAGCATACCCTACCATTCGTAATCCATAGGCCTATCTTGAGAGAGATAAGCTTATATGTTTGTGTTAGCCTTAAAAAACATCATCATTATAAAAGTTTCTAGATGTAAATGTTTTTTTTTTATTTATTTATATCAAAATGAAATAATAACATTTATTTTCATTTATATTATACTATGCATACATACAATGCAACTTCTTTATATAGCTTTTCATCCTAAATATAATCTCCTACAACCACTTTGTCTATTACATGTCTCCACATGCTAAATCATAAGCATTGCTTCATAATGATAATTATATTTCCAACACATCAAACCTCTTACATTTCTCCATACTAAATCATTGACAATTTCATACAATTACAATTCCAAATTAAGTATGCCACAAGACAAGCGAGTGTTATATTTCCAATGTGGGCAGTTAAAGTGCTCTTAAATCTTTATGAATAAATTATTGACTTGTTAAAAATGTGTCAATATCAATCTTGTAAATCGTATAACATTTAATTTGAATTTAGACCAATTGCATGACAATCTTGTCCCAACCATTAATGGCATAGCATGTATTCATATGTAGAGCACTTAATTACTCATAGTGCAACATAGTAGTCTCACTTATTGACTTGTTAAACATGTGTCAATGTCAGTCTTGTAATTGTAAACCATGAAATGCTTGAATTTAGACTGATTGCATGATAATCCTGTCCCAACCATTAATGGCATATATTCCTCTGTAGAGCACCTAGTTACTCATAATACAACAAATTAGTTCCACTAATTGACTTGTTAAACATGTGTCAATGTCAATCTTGTAAACCATGAAACATTTGAATTTAGACTGACGGCATGAAAATATTGTCAGCATTTAAATTTGAAATACGCATAACAATACCTCATCCCAACCACTATCTAATTAATGGTTAGAAGTCATATAATTAAGATACAGATATGAATAGATATGATAATTGAATACTGATTAAGATAGAGATAAGTTAGTTTGAATATTGATTAAAATAAATGAAACTTTTGTTTTGAATTTACAGACTCTATACAAGCTTGGAGCGAGCAGGATAATGGTGAGTTCACCTTAGAAACCCCCCAAGACTTACATGTAAATCAGAACCAAATTTCCAACTCCACTTTAGCAGTCACGAGTACCTATATTTAACTGAGGTACAACATCATGTAACTTAATGCAACACAACATTCACTGGGCTATAATCTCTTTAGGGTAAGGAATCCTCTTTACAGAACTTCACCTTAAATCGTCAAACACTTCTAAAGTTCCCACCTAGGATTCCATTGGGCTTAGCCCTTGACTGCTTATGGACATGTTTCAAACAACATAAACATATAGACTAAGAGAATCACAAGGTCGCATAACAATGATCATATGCACATTGTTGTGTCGGAACTGTAATGGACCCCATGCAATTCTTGTGTTTCTTCTATCATTGTCAACAGTCCTAGAAAATTTTCCATAGACTGAGTTTCATGCATGGTAAGAAAATCTCAACATGGCACGGCACACCTAGCAACATCAAAACTCATCATGTTGCCCAAATATTCTACTTTTCCCAATCATCATGTTTTATGGAGTCTGGTACGTGCCAAGCTGTGAATGAATGCTAAAACAGGTCTGTACAACCTCTAGAAGGAGGTCATGTGCCCTTGAGAAGCTTTGGCAATCTCCAATGATAGCAAATACTGGTAGCTCAAACTCTTTTAAGCATGTTTGACCTGCAACAAAAATAAATGTTGCACTAACTTTTATCATAGTCCACAATCAAAGAGAAACTGATATTATATACACAGTGCCTTTGTACAATGTCTATAGCTAGTTTAAGCGCTTTTTCTTTTCCAACCATCAGCCACAATAGCAGCTGACCATTTTCAAATTATATAGTTTACTTTTCTAATTTTAGATTATGTATCTCAGCTTCTCAATTTTATTGTGGAATCCATCATTGATTATCTTCACTCCATCATTTGAATGGTTTTGCATTAAGTTACCAGTAGATCAGAAACACTGTCATCCATTTTGTGCTATGGGCTATTAGCAAAACCCAACGTAGAGTTCCTACATGCTATAAGTTGGTTTTACAGGTAGCTTACAAGTTGATTCCTAATTTTTCATAAGCCCCAAACTGAAAAGGTTAGCAGTGTTGGACTACTGAAGAATAATTGGAGAGGAGGATCAACAATGGATTATGATTATTGTTGGGAAATTTTGAAACGAAAAAATGGAGAGGTGGAAAAGTATGACATTAGTATAGAAAACGTCAAAGATTCATATAATACTCACTTCAACAAGCCTCAAGTGAATGTTTGCATAGAGATCGTTCTTTGTGAGGCCGTGGATGCTTTGAGGGAATTGGGCGAAGGCGAACTCTTGACCTGTTTTGGGGTCCATATAAAAACACATGGCTTGACGGAGCGCTTCAGAATTGTTGGTGTACATGTCACAATCAAGAGTCAGAATGAAGGGAGCATTGCTCATTACACCAGAGACTCGAATCTGCCAACATTACAAATTACGTTCTGTAATTTTCAGCGACCTTAGTCGGATTGTATCTCGAAACTAATTAATAATCGATTGCTTAATTGGTAATTAGAATAGTAGACATACAAATATTACCAGAACATTAAGAGCACTCGCCTTGTAATTGTGGCGAATTCCAGGTCTCTTTTCACGAGAGACATATATGAGATTCGGCAAATCATTCCCCTGAATGTCGCTGTCCTCTCCTCGCTCCAGTAAAATCTGTAGTTAATTCATAGAGAAGACACCATTGACAAAATTATAAGCAGAAACTTGAATATGGTAAAGACTGATGATCTCAATTAAAGTGTTTAGCACGCCCTAGGAATCAATAACACGGATGACCTGAAGTATAGTGGGATGATCTCGCGAAGTGCTTCCTGAAGTCCAGTCATTGAAGCCCTTGTGTTGTTTCTATTTGTCCTCTGGAACACTGCCCATCTCCACAATGTTGTTGACACAATCCTTCAATTCCAAGTACATTTCCTGATCGAAATAGTCAAACAAAACAAACCAACGTATATAAACAAGTACAGAATGTGCAGAAAAGTTAAAAACAGAAATAAAAAATCTGAATCCCTACCGCCTTACCTTCATATTTTTCCATTCTCTTTTAAAGGAGAGATTCTTATTTTCCAGAGCATAAGAGTTTGAGAGATATGCTTCTGGAGATCTGTCTTCAATGGAGTACTTATAGCAAAAAGGAAGCCAAATCTTTGCAAAACGTGAAGCTTCCAAGAGAGCATAAAATGTAAGCGGGGATCCTCCATCATCAGAACCATAACATGACAGTTTTTCTACAGGATAATCTAGAGCCAGTGCGGACAATACATACTGTATTTATAACAGTCAGTGGAGGTTCTTTGATAGGATCAGCTGTGCATATAAATATATCCACAGGCGGTAGATCGTTCTCAAACCTGTCCAGTGAACATATCGATGAATACGTTGCATATGATAATCACAATAAGTTGTGGGTGTGCTTGAAATGTTATGAGCGAATTACCTCTGAGAAAGTCTTTCGGGGAAGTCTTTTCGCTCAACAAGGCGCCACCTAACGGACTGGTCTAAAATCCAACCGTAGGCGAGCCCTAGTTCTGAAATAAACACCACAATCCAAGGCCAATATCCTTCAGTTGGCATATACACAACGCGATAATATATGAGACCCATTATTGCTGCAAAGTAGATGCAAGCATAAAGTCTGCATATCAAGGAGTTAATTTGCAGTGTAGTATACAGAGGAAGGTCGTTGGACTCTGATACAAAGTGGATGGAAAAGTTATCAATTTTCCTTTTGATTTCTACAGTCAGAAAAAGACTGGCTCCAATAAAATTTGTCATGAACCAAATAGACTCATGCCTTGATTTGAAATGGGTGGTCTCCAAGAATGGCTGATTCAGATGGTGCATTTAAAACAGTCAGAAAAAAATATAGTAATATATGGAAGAGAATTGAGATGTCATTTAAAAGAGGAATCGTAAATTTCTGAGAAAGGAATTTGTTGTAACATAAAATGTGTCTGACAGCAGATGGTCTGAAAGTTTAGAATAGAATGAGCCACATCGTCTATTGCCTCGACACATGCTTTATCATACAACAAGCTTTCCAATGACTCATGATGAAGTTGACCATGCAAATTGCCTGCTCAAGACTGTCACAAGGAAAACCTGTTTTGCAACCTGTGATGCAGACCATAATATATGAAGGTCTAGGATGAAATGAAATAGTGTCTCATGGGTAATGACAAAATTGACTGGAATTTAAAAGGCAGAAGCATATTCAAGCAGTTTGGAGTCACAATGGTGGTTTCCCCTAGGTTAATGAAAGAAAACTTGATCACAGCAACATCCAACCAGCTGGACATTTTGACCCTGGAAATTCTCTTCCAAACCATTGCTGTATTTTATTCGATGACAGGAATGTTACATAGCCTTCAAATGCCTATGTAGAATTAGGGTTGACAGCTCAAAATATAAAGCATGCACAGGGAAGTTTCGAGGGGAACTCTGTATTTGAATGCCACTATGATAGGCAAGGTATATCTGAGGTAAGAAGTCTAGTTAAAACACTCGAGAGTCTGAACAGAGGCCACTGTATCAGGATAAACATGAATCAATCCTGCTTGAGGCCCAGATTCATAATCCCCACTATATGGTTATGGAAGGCTTGCCAATGCAAAATGGAAGTGTGAAAGGTGATGAGCCAGTACCCTGCATGCACAGGGAAGTTTCGAGGGGAACACTGTATTTGAATGCCACTATGATAAGCAAGGTATATATAAGGTAGGAAGTCTAGTGAAAACACTCTGAGAGTCTTAATAGAGGCCATTGTATCAGGATAAACATGAATCAATCCTGCTTGAGGCCCATATTCGTAATCCCCACTATATGGTTATGGAAGAGAATTGAGATGTCATTTAAAAGAGGATTCTTAAATTTCCGAGAAAGGAATGTGTTGTAACATAAAATGTGTCTGATAGCAGATGGTATGAAATTTTAGAATAGAATGAGCCACAGTGTCTATTGCCTCGACACATGCTTTCCAATGACTCATGATGAAGTTGACCATGCAAATTGCCTGCTCAAGACTGTCACAAGGAAAACCTGTTTTGCAACCTGTGATGCAGACCATAATATATGAAGGTCTAGGATGAAATGAAATAGTGTCTCATGGGTAATGACAAAATTGACTGGAATTTAAAAGGCAGAAGCATATTCAAGCAGTTTGGAGTCACAATGGTGGTTTCCCCTAGGTTAATGAAAGAAAACTTGATCATAGCAACATCCAACCAGCTGGACATTTTGACCCTGGAAATTCTCTTCCAAACCATTGCTGTATTTTATTCGATGACAGGAATGTTACATAGCCTTCAAATGCATGTGCAAAATTAGGTTGGACAGCTCAAAATATAAAGCATGCACTGGGAAGTTTCGAGGGGAACTCTGTATTTGAATGCCACTATGATAGGCAAGGTATATATGAGGTAAGAAGTCCAGTTAAAACACTCTGAGAGTCTGAATAGAGGCCATTGTATCAGGATAAACATGAATCAAGCCTGCTTGAGGCCCAGATTCGTAATCCCCACTATATGGTTATGGAAGGCTTGCCAATGCAAAATGGAAGTGTGA
>LPNX010555602.1:475089-607255 GCA_001517045.1 Pseudotsuga menziesii | reverse complement strand
GATGTGGAAACCAGAGATTCTGGGGTTCTCGTATGCTCTCCTTGCATAAGAGATTAGATCGAGCACACGTCCCACAGTTGGAGCCAGATGTTATCCAACCTTTTGCACCATAGTTGGGTTACCTGAGAAGCCACCGGTTGACAGACTTATTCAAAGTCTGATTCCAGTGTATCAGTTGATCCGTCTGCTTGTCTAGCCAATATTGGCTAGTCACTTTTTTATTTGAATAATTTTGACCATGGCCCCGCGGGGTTTGTAATAAAATGTGCTAGTAGGATATTTTTGAGTGGTTCGGTCTCCTGAGACGTAGAATCTCAAATAGGATATTCCAGGGAGTTTTTTGCCCCTGACAATTATGCTTTGCCTTCAGCCGAGTATAATTGACGAGGTTTTCTCCCGCTTCCTCCAAAGCTGGAATGCCCGATGTTGAATTATGGGCCTTGGGGGGTTATTAGAGCCCAACTGAGTGTTATAAGCCTACTAGACATTATTTAGATAGATCATGGTCATGTCCTAAGTCATCTGGACACATAAAAAAAATTCGAAAAAATCTTTTTCAAACAGTGAAAAATTATTTTTTAATTCTTTAATTCTTTAATTACTTTTCCTAAGTCTTTTGGGTTAATTTTTCCATAAATTAAATGGAAAAAACCCGTTCGTGATCCGGACTCAGAATTCAGTGATTGAAGGCTCTGACCTTAAGCCAAAAATCATTCTTGATCAGCCAGCTAGTTAAAACCAACTTTCAGATCAGCAATCGGACACATAATGCCTTTTTACTCAAAAAAATCAGTTTTGAGTAAAAAATGATTTTTAGTAAAAAAATGATTATTTTGGAGAAAACTAAAACTCTCCAAATTAATCCAAATTCAGTAAAATAAAAGACTAAATGACATATCATGGAACACTTATGATGATTGGAGTTATCATAACTCAGCTTCAGTCATCATTAAGAGAGCAATTAATTTATTATCAGTTATCAGACATGTCATCTCCAGCTAAAGATGAGATGGAGAGCTCTCATTGGTCCGATGATTTGATCGAGGTGAAGACTGAAGCTTACACCATCAGTGGGCTTCTCAAACCTAGCTCAGGCTCCTGCCAGACCTAAAGGATGAGCTTACCTACATCCAGACTCACACGTGTGGCCTCATCCTTGGCTTGTTTTCAGTGCATAGGTTTGGAGTGGGGGCGCCTTGCTTGGGTGGAGGCCTCCCCTCACTCCTGGTTCTCCAGTTTAGGTCTGGGCTCTTTGTTAGGTGGCTAAGCTGGTTAGGGTTGGTTTTTTGGTTTTAGGGTTTTAGCACTCTTTTATTTGTTAAAAAGAGGCTCTTTTAGCTCTATTGAGCATGGATTTTTGTGTAGAGAAACTCTGGTGAAACTTTTGTAATTGCTTGTTGCTTCTATGCAGCCATTGGAATAAAATTAAGGCTTTGGAGGCTCATGTGGTGTGATTCTTTGGATGATTGCACTTGATGGATGAGGTGATGTTGTTTTAATTCTTTTCTTTCTTGTTTATTTGAGATTATGATGTTATGCTTTAGAAGGTTTCTGTAAGCACATAAGAACAGGTATTTGCGGTTTGCAAATTAGTTGTTTATTGATTTACTTATAGAATTTAAAAAAGAGCATTGTTTTATTCAGTTGTAGTTCATGCTCTTCTTTATTTCAATTTGTGAACAATACATGATCTAATCTTTGTATGGCAAGTCTATGAGTGTTATTTTGCAGATCCTTCCATCCAACCAAGCAGAAGTTCGAGCTTAGCTGCATCTTCTTCTCTTGGAGTCAAGTACACTTTTTCAGTAATCGCATGCTTCATGAGATCCAAGTGCTTTAAAAAGATCCACAGGTTTGACCATTCTCTCCTTGCTTTTATTCATCATTCAAATTAAAAAATCTTTATTTTCTTGGGATTAGGGCACGTTTGGGCTAAAGTGAACATTCATTCACTTAGCCTTTGCCCCGGTTGGCTGCCCTGTGCTTTATTTTCAGCCTTTTTGGCCTTTTTATTGCAGCCATACTTTCCTATCCTTCCCTGTCCACTTTTCCTCACTTTTGTACCTTTTGGACAGCCCTCTTTTGCCCTCTTTCTTCACTTTTTGCAGCCCCTTTCCATCCTCTTTTTGGGCCATCTTTTGGGCTGTATTTTCAGTCTTTTAGGCCTTTTATTTGCAGTATTTCCTTCCTTTTGTTCGCTGTCCATTTTTCTCCACTTTTTGCCTTTTTGGACAGCCCTCTTTTGCCTCTTTGTTTCCACTTTTTGCAGCCCTTTTCCATCCTTTTCTTCAACCATCTTTTGGGCTGTACTTTTAGCATTTTTCACCCTCATTTTGCAGCCATCTTTCTCACTTAGTTTCCAGCCTTCTTTTGACTTGCCTTTTGCTCTCTTTCCACCCCTCTTTCACCCCTCTTGCCTTGCTTTTTTCTTGCCTCTTTTCTTCCTTCTTCTTTGTGAGTTTGGGTAAATGTTTTTAGCTAGTTTATAGATTAAATTTCAAGTTATTTTTGATCAACTAATATCATAACAAGTGTATGTAGCTCTTAGATTGCAGACAGGTGAAGGAGAGCACAAAGGCCACAAACGAACAAGGAGTGCAAAAAGAACAAAAAGACTGCTATCCCTCTTCTTGCATCCCCTTCTTTCCCCGTTCTTCCAAGAAGCAAAAAACACATCATCATTATAAAATATTAATAAAAAGAGCTGAGTGGGAGGAAGTCTCCTTCCTTTTCTACTTCCCCTATTTTGGGGAAGCGTGTCTTGTGTTCATTTTCATGATTTACTTAGTATAGTTTTTCTTAAGCAATTAATTTAATTCTTTGATTAGACTTAGTTTCATTCTTACTAATTGCTAGATTTATCATTGCTTGTTGGTATCTTGTTATAAATTGTTAAATCATAAGAAGAACCAAAATCTCTTGAATCTCACCATAAGGTGGATCAAAAGTGCTTTCTGTCGGAGAGTTTTAATCAACCACCTTTCATATTAATTATTGTGTTTGTTTAATTCAAATCATCCATAAGTAAGACTCTTGAACTTGCAGAAACACAAGTCAAGAGCACTCTCTATCGGAGAGCACCTTAGGTTTGCACAACCCCTGCATTAGTATCATCTAGATTAGCTAAGACTCTTGAACCACTGTCATAAGAGGAGGTCAAGAGCGCTCTCTGTCGGAGAGTGTTAATTAATTAACTTAATAAAATTCTCAACTCACACCCCTTTAATTATTTAACCCCCCTCCCTCCTTGCCGAAGTATGCTCTGACCGATCCTAGATCAAAGTACCCAGAAACGGCACTGGATCTTTAAACCCCGCAAGAGAAACCGAATAACACTTAAACACCCCGTAACCAACGCACCGGCATTGTAGGAATTCTTCCAAAGTACTTCCTAGTAGAGGCGCCGGAACCTCCCGCTGTCATATATTTTCAGCTAGCTGGTCACTTGACAATATCAGCCTGGGATACTGGGCGGGCCCGACATGTCTTAAACGGAGGAAACTTAGAAGAGTCTCCCGGCTTTGTCAAACCTTCGTTGACACCCTAATCAAGAGCATTATTTAAAATTCTTAAAATCTACCAAGAGCACTTGACAAAACCTAATATTCACTAGCTTAATTCCTAGACTTTACTTCACGCATTTATTTGACTCCATAAGGCACTGGTCCTTCATTATAATTGAGTAATATTCTATCTTGATCAACTGTCTATGGTTTATTTTTGTTGATTATATCTAAATGCTTAAGTCTGGAATCTTTTGCTTATCTGTATGATCTCTTGCTAGCAACGTGGACTGCTTTGATTTACGTGTCACAATCATAAACTTAATCATTTCTAATCACAAGTAACTCCTAAACAACACCCATCTGCATCCAAAACATCTTAAAACTTAACTTAAACATTGAGCCATAGAAAACTCTTTGTTAGGGACTACCCCCATTGGCTTCGTTAGGAGTTAACCTAAACAGAGGAGCTAGGAGTAGGTGACAGTACCTAGCTCTGTGCTTGCCCCCAAGGTCACACCTCTCCCACTTTCTCAAGTGAGGAGACAGCTTTCGGAATATTTCTGTTGCTGGTGTGCAATCGGCGGACAACAGGGCATTGAGATCGACAATGTTGTAGAGTTACAAGATCTATTATCCGACATTCGTCTAGCCTTCAATAAGGATCTCACCAAGCTAATCATAGAAGAGAGAATTATCAAATCCTCATCATAGCCACCAAAAAAATCATTCAAGGTTTGAAAATGGGGAAAATTACCAGCAGCTGGAGGATGACTTGTGGTCTGGAGGAGTTGGCAAAGCTTCTGCCTAGACTCAAAATCGCCACTCCATCTCATATCAAAATACATGGTAACAAGTTGGATGATTTGCTGGCCAATATAGGCACAAGCAATATGGAATGCGAGCTAAGGCTGGAAGACTCCTTTATTGGTCAACAAACATGGGGGAAATACTATCGAGTCATGGCCAGTAAGTACTCTCGGAGCCCTCTCGGCATCCCAACCCCGTCCACTCATGATAGCGCCAACCAACACTCCTCCCAATTTTTCGGTAGTAGTAAGACGCTCGATGATCATCGTCAGGGTATTAACAGAGGGCCCATTTTCGATTAAATGTTCAACATTCTGACTCAACAGAATGATATCTCTAACTACATTTCTAACGTCACACAAAACATGAGAATCCATGAGGAGGACGTGTATCATCAACTGAGAAATCATGATTTTTCAAGGAGGAAAAGTAAGGACGATCAGTCTGTCCTTTTTCATTTCCTTTAAACCTCCTCTCCTTTATGAGGCATTGTTTCTTGCCTTTCAGGGTACCCATGTTTTGGCTCACCTTTTTCATTTCCTTTAAAGCTCCTCTCCTTTATGAGGCATTGTTTCTTGCCTTTCAGGGTACCCATGTTTTGGCTCACCACCTCGTACTTTCCACTCATTTAATCCTGCATGATCATGTTAAATCGTAGCCCCTAAGAACTCACAAATGTAGGATTCGTAGAATGCTGTCTCCTTGTTGGCCACCTTTCTTAAATTCCTCTCCCCTCTCGACAACTAATCTCATCCTCTTCTGATTTTACCCTCTGATGGATCCTTACCCTCCCTACCTTAAGCCTTTGTCGTGGACTCTTTTGGTTTATTTGGACTATGGGTCGTTTCAGATGGTGAATATGCAAAAGATCTGGTCCTCTGAGGATGATGAATGCAATATTATGAAGCATGAGGATGGCCCCTCTCACACAAGAGACAAAAAATAAAGACTAATAGAATTCATAGGCCCAGTGGGGAGCCCTATGGACCAGACAAGTCCCTTGACATCAAGAGGGCTTGTCACACAACCAATTTCTAACGGGAAAAGATTAGAGAGAAGGTTTAGAAGGACATTGAGAATATGGAGTCGAACATCCGCGCTTCCAAGGAAAATCTCTCTGAGAATCAGAAGTTTGATGCTTTTGCTGATTGGATAATTGACCCTGAACATTATAGAAGTTGAATGAACCTTTTCAACTGCACTTTGGACCTCTATTGGTCCATGGAAACCCTTATTGCTAAATAGATGGAAGAGAAGGATGAAAAAGATGAGGACCAAAGGAACCAAGTCGCAGAAATCCTAATGAGGCTAATGTCCCTAGAGAAAATCCCTTCACAGCTAAATACCATCAAAGCCAAGCATGACCTTGGAAAAATCATGGGGTACAGGTTTGAGGTTTTCAGAGTTGCTGAAGAGAATATCAACACGGTTAGGAAGAATATGGGCCCTCTCCTTCAATATCTAATAATTGACGATGAGTAAGCAGCTTTGTATGGTCCTTTGGATTTGTAAGGCGACTCATGACCCCTCTGTATTTTGCCTCTGTTTGGCTTTTCTAAGTTCTAACCTATTGCTTTTTTTGTCCCAGATCCTCTTTCTTAGATATTCGACCAAGGTATACTCGTTTCTAGTGTTTAGCTCTATTAAGTTATCTATTTTAGTCCATCTCTTCAGGCATACTGGTCAAACTTATCAAGCTGAATGCTCTACTAGTTGTTAAATCTTCTGCAAGCTTATGCTTATGCTTTAGGTTGCTTTGTTTTCCCTTAGGAGGAGCACCTACATGTCCTCTATTTTTTGTATTATATGTAACTCTTTACCTTTATATTTTAATAGAATAGAAAGCTCCATCTTTCTCACAAAAAAAAATATGGGCTTCAGACGGGAATTTGAACTTCCAAAGGCGTTTCAACCACCATTGAACATCTTTGTTTTGTGCTTTCATGCTCAAATAAATATAGCCCAATTTAGGAGTGTATCTACTTGAGGAAGATAAATCCAAAATGAATTCATTTTCCTCATCTTTGATGTGCATATTTCCATCCTTGAGAGCCATTAAATAATGATTCCATATGGTTTCTTCTTAAAGGTTTAGCCCCAACGTCCTCGCCGACAGCCATCGTTGCTTCCATAGATCTGTGGTACATGGGCATGTTATTTGGTTTAATGTGAAGAACCCTCAAATATGAAGGATTTCCACCATTGGAGGTGGGAAAAGGTGTCTACCCCTTCACCTCGGAAAAGGATCCATTCCAATTTTAACTTTGTTACCCGTACCTACTTGCTACACCAGACCTCTTTCAATTAGTTCAAAACACTGAAGGGCTGCTTTCCAAATTGTAGATACATTGGTTTTTATTTTTGTGGGTGATCAAACCCAGTCCAAAGTGGACATTAGAAAAATGTATTTATGTTCAAGAGTCCGATTCCATAGACTTCTAGTAGTAAGAAGTCTCCACCCACGTTTTTCTGCAAGAGCTTTTGAGAACCTAAAGATGTTTTTTAGTCCCCACCCTCCATAGGGTTTTGGATTCGTGATTTTTTCCCATTGCACCTAAGGCATGACATAGTGGTCATTGTGACCACTCCATAGAAATATAACACATAACCTTCTTACCATTTCTAAAATACCTTCTGGAATCCATGCCAACGCCATCCAATAGTACTGGAATGGCTTCCAGTGCCGATTTGACCAATACTAGTATGTCGGGTCTCTAAAGCCATTTGAAAGACCAAATAGGAATCTTTTTTTTCAACTTTGTGATCATCCACATCCAATCCTTCTTCTGGTAGTTATTTGGTTTCAAATGGAAACCAAGATATTTCAATCCATCATCCAAGTTGATAATTGGGAAAGAGATTAGCTCCTTATAACCCCTCACGTCATCCTCTTCCATATTAATGCATGACAAAATAGACATTTATATATTGATCATCATACTTGTGACAGTGCAAACAAGTTCTAGAATTATCGCCAAGAATTTTGCATTCCTTCTTGATCCATCACAGAAAATTAGGATGTTATCCATGAAAAGTAGATGAGAAATATAGACGGAGGTTGTGATTTTAATACCTTTAAAGGAGCCCCCACTTTTCCCTCCTTCAAAGATCTACTAAGTCCTTTTGTAACTAGTAGAAAAAGAAAGGGAGAAAGTGGGAACTTTTGTCTAAGACCTCTTTTAGCTAGAAACATTGAGGATGACGAACCGTTTATTAAGACAACAAATGATACTGAGGTGATACAACTCATGACCTATGATATAAATGACACTTCAAACTCTAAATGGGTTAGAAGGAGTCGAATGTAGAGCCAATTAACTCTGTCATAAGCCTTTGAAAGATCAATATTAATGACCACCGCTTTGTATTTTCTCCCCTTAATGCTTTGGAACACCTCTTGTGCAACCACAATAGCCTAAGGATTTGTCTTCCTTCTAAGAATCCAAATTCTTCTTCAAAAACATGATTTGACAGTATAGCCTTAATTCTTCTGGCTATAATTTTTGTTATGATTACAATTGTAGATGCCATTTTCTAGTGAGATGGGCTTGAAGTCATCAAAAATAGAAGGATTATGCACTTTGGGATTAGGGAAATAGAGGTTGAGTTGAAGGATTCAATGATTCGACCCGATTTCCTAGACTCTTCCACTACCTTCAGAAGATTATCCCGCAAGAAGAATTCCAACGACCATCCATCCGATCTTGGGATTTTGTCTTTTTCGAAGCTATGTAATATTTCTAGCAATTCATTTTGGAAGGTTTCTTCAATGAGATCTCTATTTACCTCCTCATTGACAAAGCCGAGGAACGACTATGAAATCCTTAGAATTTTTAGAATCGAGCTCTTCCCTGAGCCTTAAATAACGAAGGAAAATTTCTTTCCCCATTCTTGCCAAGCCTTCAAATGTTTTGAACACATGACCATCCTTATTTTTCATCCCCCGTTAAGTGTTTTCAATCCTATGACCTTTCGCAATAGCACGAGATAATTTAGTGTTCTCATCCCCACTATTTATCCAAACTGCACAACTCTTCAGTCTCTAGACCTCCTTTTGTTCTGCAAGAAGCTTCTTCTTGGTTTTCTCCATATGGGATAAAATCCTTTTTTATTCTTCTGTCGTAAGCAATCCCCCTTATAATTCATATATTGCTTGGAGGCTCTCTTATACCCTCCTGAGCTCTTGCTCATACTTGATGATATTTTCATGTGCCCACTTCACCGTATCCTTCTTTAAAATTTTCAGATCATTTGCAAATTGAACCGAAGATGGTCATCGAGATCCAAGATCCAAAGGCTGCTAAACTTATGCCAACAAAGCTTTGAGAGCCCTAAATTGCCTTCAATCCCTAAATCTCCATCTCCCTTGCTGTGAAGTTTAGATCACCTCGAATCATGAGATTTGAGACCTGCATGAGATATTTAACTAGCAGGCCATCCCAAAATGTTCTCCTTTCACTGCATGGCCCATAGAAATCACAATAGTCATTTCCATACGAATTCCTTCAACCAATATATCAATGGCCATTACAGATTCACATCCCCAACTATCTCTTACTTGTATAGAAGAGAGGAGCCTCCCTCTCACATTTGATGCTCAGAAGTTCCGTTCATTAAACATCATTTTTTGAGTGTTTTAAACTTGTTCACCCTCCCCTAAAATTTCCTGTAAGAGGAGGATGCCTAAAGAGATAGTACAGACCAACTTCCGTAGTGACGTTTTTTTGGAGTTTCGCCAAACCCCTACAATTGAAGGAGAGTATTCATTCTTGAACCCCTTCTAGGGTTCCCACTTCCCTAAGTGCCCTAATGATGGATGACTATTTACCAACTTCCAACTCAAGAATTTCTTTTTTCTCATGCCTTGTGGATGTTTGATTTTCTTCCTCGACCTTTCTTGGTCCCAACGAAATTTTGAATAATATCCAATCCCACTTCCCCATTCCAAGGCCTTGAATATCTGGTTTGAATTTGTATATGTACTTCTTCGAGTTCATAGATGACTTGTGACTAATAGCCACCAATGGGGAGGAATAATATGCCTTATCCCGAGAGCTTGGGCACATGGAAGAGGATATAGGGGCATTAAAGGAAAGGGAAGCTATAGATCTCAACATAGAAGGTGCATCACATTTCATAGCAGGTGGGAGAGCCTATAAAGGAGTGCAATTGGGGACAAGATGTGAGTGGTTGTGCATTCTTGAGAAAGAAGTTGTCTATTGTGCAAAGGACCCAATCGCTACCTTTTCTTTCCATGGCTTGATCTTTGCTCCAGTTCAGTCCCTATAGTAAGATCCCCTTCCTTTGCTTCATTTGGAGGTGACCTCCACTCTATTACATTTTGTTTCCAAACCCCCCATTTCTGCTGGTTCCAAGCTCTATACTCTTTGGGATGAGTCGCTGGAATCTTTGTTCTTATTCCTTGGTCCAAATGAGAGATTGCAAGAGTCAACCAATTTCCCATACATATGACACCTACATATGACGGGAACACCTTTGTAGTGTAGGTTTTGAATGATGGTAAATCGCCCCCATTCAATTTTAATGTCCTCTTTGATCCCTTCTCTTGTGTCTAGCTTAACTAAAAATCTAGCCACACTCATCTTTCCGGACTCCTCAAAGATCATGTTCGCTTCTAAGAATTCCCCCAGCTGGTTACCAATTCCTCTGAGAATTTCCAACGACCAAAACTCCAGTGTTAACCCAAATAGTCTGAACCATATAGGAGAAATGTCCAATCTATCTTGTCTTACATCAAAATAGGGGCATCCATGGCTTGAGAGCTAGCGACACATGCCCTATACACCAATTTATTGCCAAGATACATTGAGGATCTTCTAGCTTATGAAAAATATGGACAACATCCCTTATCCGGGGAAATAATTTTTGGGGTGTACCCCACCTTATCCCCCCAGTGGACCCTATCCCACTAAAAAAGGGTTTTGACCGTAAATTTCCTTCCTCGCACATAACTGGTGATTGCTAGTTTTTCCATACTAGCCCCTCCTGAAAAGAGGGATGTCTACTCCTGCCACGAATTTTTTTGTTCTGTAGTTTTTTTAGAATCATTCTCTTCTTTTTAATTCTACCTTTCCCATCCTTTGAGTCATTGGTAGCATATTGGTCCCCTTCTTTGTTCCCCTCTTCTCGCACCTCACCTTCCTTCGTCTGATCTTCCCTGGTACCGGAGGGATTACCATATGTTTGAATTGTTGAAATTTGTACCAAGGCAAGTGTTGTACACCTTGTGATGCCTAAGGGTGGATAAACATATAATGAGGTCCCTAGTCACTTTATTAAAGTGACAAACACTTTATATTTTTAAAGTCACTTTATAAAGTTGGTTCATGGTTCTATTTTTTAATTGACTTCATGAGAAATAATGTGGGTTAAGTATTTAAATTTCTTATTAATTATTTAAATGAAAAGTGAGTTAAAGTCATTTATTGAGAAAAGCAATGAGCATTTAATGTGGGCCCTAGATTTCACTAAGTCAAGATTTGATCTTGCCCCTTGATCCAGAAAAGATAGTTACCTTGAACAACACTAGGGAAATACATTCAATTCTCATTCATTGTTTACCAAGAGATTTGGAGAAAGCAAGAGAAAAGAAGAGAATTTGACTTGAGAAGGAGAGGATTTTTTTTAGAGAGAAGAAGAAAATGAGAAAATTTCTGAAAGACACGATTTCCAAGACAAGCAGCATGTGCATTTAATGTTGACCGTACTGTTATTAAAACTGGGCATAGAAATTGAGGAGGATTTTTTAGATTGTAGGCACAAAATTTGAGGTCGTACTGCTGCAATTAATGTTGGGATGTGTGAGGTTGTACAACTGCAGAAAGGGCACAAAAACCAAGTCCATAATTACAGTCATTTAATGATGTTCGTACAACATCTATGTAGGCATAAAAATTGAGGAGAAAGGGAACATATTTCAAGACAAAAGACTGGCATAGAAATTGAGAAAGTATAGACCGTACAGAAAGAATAGTTCGTACATGAAAAAAATTGAGGTGTTCGTACAGCAGTCTGTTAGTGAGTTTTTGGCACATTTTTCGAGGAAGAAAAAGGGATATAAGTATCATTGTTTGAATTTATAATTTTACCTTTGAAATAAAAAATTTCTCTCTATAGGTTTTTCCTTTAGGGTTTTTCCTAATCCATATTTGGATAAAATATGAGTGTTTATTATTTTATGGTGTAGTTGTCTTTAATTTCTTGTCATTGAAAAAGTGTGTAGAAATTTTTTCTCGTAGTGTTTCTTTTACTGTAAGGTTTATGAGAAAAACCCTAACTTGTAGTGAAATCAAACCTTGCGTTGGACATTAAACCATATGCACAGTTGAAATTGAAACCTGGTTGGAAAAACATAATATTTACATGAAATGACTTCATGAAGTTTCTCAATATGGACTGAGCTCCTAATAAAGAAACTATTAGGATCAAACTCTTCTCCACCAAGGCAAAATTTCAATGCAGTCGAGAATGTGACATCCTTCAGAGCAAGGAAAGCAGGAAAACCCCTATTTTCCTGAAAATTTGAACCCATAACTTCAAACTGACCTATATTTTGGAAGGCCCAATCAAAACTTGGTGCATCATTCCAAATCTTCGAGGAGTGGAATCCTTCTGAACCAAGGGTTTTCCCCATTTGGAGTTGTGAATCCTCCAAGATGTCATCCATTTCCGATGTCGAGAAAACCCTAGTATTGGGGTCAATATCTATTCCTTCAGTAGGAGAGTATTATATGATATGGATGGGATCAAACCCTAAAACAACCCCTTTCTCACCAACTTTGGTAATTTTGCCTAGCGACACATACTAGATGTCAATATCAACCCATGGTTCCGTATCATATGATATGGCTGGGATCAAACCCTAAAACAACCCCTTTCTCACCAACTTTGGTAATTTTGCCTAGCGACACATACTAGATGTCAATATCAACCCATGGTTCCGTCCAATAACCCAAAAGGTATTCCTCGTCTTGCTCCATGAAAATGACCCCATATTAAAAATAGTTTGCATTATAACTGCACCCTCGCATCGAAACCTCCTATGAAAAATTAGAGAGCCCCTCTAGCGAAGAGGTGTATATATATCTAGCAATTTTAGTTAATATAATTTAACTAATTTCATCAAAATTTTGTTGAACGCATCGAGATACTAGGGGGGTGAATCAATATATCTTACAAATTTACAATTTCACATGTTTATCTATTTGTCTTTCATTAACAAGTTAACTTCATCAAAATAACAATACAATAACAACAAGAGAATACAAAAAATGTATATGGAAAAGTCAATAAAGCATATTTATAAAAACCATAATCTTCCACATCAAATGAGGAGACTCTAATCTCCATTATTTACTAGCAACAATTGGTAGGAGGAACCAATCTCCAAGTTTCTTTAGCTTCGATTGAAAGGATGCTCCAACACCCTACTTATCCCCCTGACGAGAATTCTATACCCACAATGAGAATTCTTTGTCAACTCCAACTGACAGGAATATTTAACACATTATACAACCTGACGAGAATTCTATACTCACAATGAAAATTCTAGCTCCCAAAATCCTT
This sequence comes from Pseudotsuga menziesii, assembly GCA_001517045.1. NCBI lineage: Eukaryota > Viridiplantae > Streptophyta > Pinopsida > Pinales > Pinaceae > Pseudotsuga > Pseudotsuga menziesii. Next base: position 594,356 of record LPNX010555602.1, on the reverse strand, counting down.
TTTTGTGTGTCAAAAACACCTAAATCAACCTTCAAATCAAAAGGTGATGTTGCCAGTAGCACCATTTTTCTTTCAAGGTTAAAATTACAATCGTTGCCTTAAAACCCCATATACTTGTTAACAACTTTAAAATCAACCTTTTAAAAGAAAACTAATGCTACCGTTAGCACATTGGTTTTTTCAAACACCAAAATTATAACTTGTTTAAAAACACAGACTTAACAATTATTATAATTCGTAGAAAAATCTTAAGTTTAACCTCTAAATTGAAAAGTCATGCGAACATTGCAACATTTATGAAACCATCGCCTTGAAAAATAGAGTCTATAGAGTCTTCGCTCTTCGTGGCCATGACTCTCCCCTCCCCATTTTTTACATTTTTTCATAATGTTTTTTTATATATTTAACAAAAATCAAATTATAAAGAGAATAAAAATCAAAATAAAGATTTTTTTATTAACTTTTTTATATTAAAAATGAATTTAATGAAAATGATTGAAAGTAATAAGATTTTTTATTGAAAAAATGAAATTATATAAATTTAAAAAGAAAAAATCAATAAACATTTAAAAGAAAAACCAATAAAACACAATACAAATACTTTTTTTTTTAAATCAAATAAAATTTTAAATAACACCATTAATTAAAAAAAATTGTAACAATTTATTGAGACTATTTGAAAATTTTGAAAAAAAAACATTACATTGTAAATAAAATTAAATACAAGACAATTTAAAAAATGAAAAACTTAACAACAACAGGCCCCAACAAATATCCCCTACCCACCCTCCCCACCTCTTCTCCTTCCCCCTCTCCTCCCCACCTCCTTGCCCTCTCTCCTCCCCCATCCCCCCTCTCCGCCCCTTCTCCACCCTCGTCCACCCTCCTCAACCACCCTCCATCACCTCCCCACCCCCTATCCTCCATGCGATGCCCTCCTATGCCCCTTGGTGTCCATCCCCTCCTCTCCTCTCTACTCCCCCCTCCTCTTCCCCCTCGCGCCCACCCCCTTACCCTCGCTCACTCACTCCTACCCCTCCCCTTTCCTCGGCGGCTCCTGTCGAGCAACAACTCGATGTTGGGCATCGAGTCGTTGCTTGACGATAGCCACGTGGGGACGCCATGGGTAACCATTGAGCAATGAATCAATTCTCAGGCATTGAGCCGTTGATGACATCGAGTCGTTGGGGAAAGGCGAGGGGAAAGGAGTGGGAAAGGGAGCGGGAGGGGGTGGGCGCGAGGGGATGAAGGAGGGGGGAGCTGGAAAGCAGGAGGGGCCCATACACAATTGGATAAGAAAAAATACCAATGCAGGGTACCCGTAGCTTCCTATGATTTCTTAAGAAGGATATTAACATTGGATCCAAGATGCAACATGACATCTACATGAGCATCCAATCTAAATTCCCTTTCAGTGTAATCCTTCCTTCTCCTTATTATGTTATTCTTTCTTTTAGAGAGGTTAGCTAAAATCCGGTATTCCTCTTCTTCAGTCCCCACAAAAATCTATAGAGTGTTTCACAATTTTTGCTTTAAGTCTTCATTTTCTAAAATACCAACAAATATATTAAGCCCAAGACTAATAAGTTTCTTAGAAGTACCTAGGGATTCAATTTTCAATATCTTTCTACAACTACGTAAGGATACATTCAAACCCATATTTCGAGATACACGGTGATCCACAACTATGGGTGATGGAGGGAATTCCATATGTTAGAACATCTCATGGGCACTTGCAAAAATTTCCCTCTATTGAATGGGGGAAATCTGTGGCACCTTTAGACCTGCTTTCTGAATCTTTGGAAGTCCAGTGTGTGAGATTTTAATACAGGAATATTTGGTAACAAAATTAAACTTCACTAAATTCACATAGAATACATAAAATTGACAAGATATGGCATAATCATCATAGAAAAAGAGCTATGATGTATAAGTTATCATTCATTATGATGTATCATAAATACAAATATATTGCGATTGATAGAATCCCAAATCCATAGGTGGAATTTGAATCATCCCTCACAAGACAAGCTTAGTTGTTACTAAATCTCTATTTATGACAAAAATGTCAACCCAAATCTAGGCTAGAGGTCACGAATTGGCTAAGTGGGCCAAGATAGGCAATGAATGACACAAAATCATAAATTGAGTGGATTTTGTGAGAAAAGTAGGGAAGTGTTGTAAGGACAAAGCAGTAAACTTTCCTAAGCCATCCTAGCGCCCTTTGAGCATCCTAAAAGCAAAATAAAGCAGCCTAAAACTCAACAAAACGAGACAAAAGCATAATAAAACATAATAAAGTAGATTTTGTGCTTTAGTCCATAAAAGATAGAGTAAAAGAAATTAGAGATGTGTTAAGGTGGACAAAGTGTTATTAGGTGGTCAATTTGTACTCTATGGATGACAACTAACACACAAAACATGATACTAAACACTTAGGAACTTAATAAAAGTAATTTAACCTAAGGTATAGATGGATTTAGTTCCAACACCCCCCCTTAAGCTTGAATTATGTGATAGTAATGAATCCAAAATTAGTGCCCTGGAAACAAGGGCCTATTGTCACCCTTTACAATTTATTTTTCCAACAACCAAGGAAAAATAAAAAACCTCATGGGAAAAACCTCCCCTCTAAATATGGACATGAAAGGTAAACCAAAAAATTTACTTCAGACTGTAAACATGAACATAACAGTCCAAAGAAGGCCAGAGAGGTCAATGATTGGAAATTCAAATATCATGAGCTACTTTTCTCTTTGTTGGAAGAGATATTTGCTCCCAAGTGTTCCAATGTTGATCTTGAAACTTGCAATTTGAACCATGAGCAACTCCAAGAATGTATGTCAACATTATGGCAGTGTCATGAGGATCCTTAAAATTCGAACCAAAATAAGTGAGAGCATATATAAATGAACTTTGATGTGCTTTAGACTTGAAACCATGTGAAGTAAATGTAATGACCCAATTTGAAAATTCCCAACAAAGGCATAATTTGGGAAAAAATTGTCTTGATTCTAGGAGATTCGAATGGCACAAGAGGGTCTCGAATTTGGTAGGTACTGATATGGGGAGTCTTAGTATGACTCAATGGAATATATGATAATCTTATGACAGTTTATAGTCATCTGCAACTCGATTTGGGAACATTGAAAAAAATGGTAAAATTACTAGTAATCTATGGCGCAATTCCCCCTAGGATGTGAGCAGAAATGACTCTCCAACTCTTATGCGACCCTCCCAACTTGTCAAATATAATATGGGGAATTTTATTAGACTTCATTTACTGTCATTTTATATGGTTAAGATTTCTTCAATAGAGGTGTAAAGCTCCATATTCGAATGCATAAATTTAGTGATCTTTGCTTAAGGGAAATGACATGTAGAAGCTCAACTTTGACTCACAGATTGTGTATATAATGGTTCAGAACAAAGAAAAATGAATATATACCATTAAAAACATAGTAATATCTCAATAACAACATATAACATCATATCCAAGTCGCAACATACATCAAATATACAAATCCATTGAAATGGGAAATCAACACATGGAAACTAGTCATAACAAAGCTAGGAAATATGGACATTTGCATATGTATTTCTGCTGATTTAGACTTAAAAAGATGATGGGAGACATATTAAATGTACATAAATCATTCACCCATTCTTGGGCATCAACTAGACTCAATGGGGCGCAACCACCATTCACACAAGTGCGCCATCATAGAGAAATATGGAAATATTGAAGTGGGGATTGAGAGAATGGGAGGAGAGATCGGTCACGAATAGTAGCAGCCTCCTGTATGTAGTAAAAACACTCCATTAATATCCAAATGAGATTTTAGGGTGGCCTCTCCCACATCCAACTTGGATGAGAATCTCACTCTCTCAAAATTGGCTCACTAGTAGGGTAAGTGAGCACTCACCGTGCAATGGACAAGCTAGTGCTTTCCAAAATGACGAAGGAAAATTCTCAAATGATCAAAATCCATTGTCATTCATCATGAAATATTTCTATAACCCTCCTAAGTTACTCCAAGGTATAATTCACTCCCATAGTCTTGCTCCAACTCATCCTTGATGTTTAGTAACCTCCATGACACTTGTCCTTCTCCTCAACCCTTCATCTTCCTCTAAATCCAAATTACTTCCACCAAACCCCAAGTGTGCCCTCTTGGAGACTAGTTTTAGCCTTGACATGTCATATTGTCATAGGTCTGCAATAAGGTCTGACTTGTCATAGAATCTTCCATCATTATTTTCATAAAACACAAGGAATTTCTCTCCAAGTGGCACCTAGTTTCTTCCTAGCCTCTTCCTCTTCAATGGGGAGTTACTCCTCTTCACCCATTCAAATCCTTGGGCTCATTATATGTTTCTTGACACCTATTCACCTTCCAAGAATGTTCCATTACTCATAATTTCGAATTTGGGGTTAAGTCATGACATGTGTAAGGAATAATTTAGCCACTCAAGATCTCCATGAACCTCCAAATGTCCTCATGAAGAAATGCCAACTTATTTTCTCCATATTTATTATTTGTGTGACCCAATTTAATGTTTAAATGACAAACTAAGGTTCTCTTGGGTCCCATAGCTCCCTTATTGCAAGATTTAATGCCTCCTCCCAAACCTAGGGAACTAGTAGGTGGGTGAAACATTGTCAATTAGTAGTCTCATTGGGATGGGGACATGACAGTAAACCCAAGAAACTAAATTGATGATAGATTGAAATTCAAATCATCTGAGTTGAAATCAGCTCCAAATATGAGGAGCATTTGTCCAAGCAAATCCATAATGTCTCCAACTTTATTAATACCTTGAGGAAATGTGCAAGTGACCAAGTAGGAAAAGAGAGGAGGATTAGGATCAGGGAGATTGACTGCAGAGACTCCATGGGTTGATATAAATTCTAGAATATCCAAGGAAACACAAATTTTTACACTAGTAAACTCATGGGAAGAAAAGGGATAATCTTCTAGAGCATTAACTGATATAGGATCATAAGTAGCAGAAGTATGAAAGGAGAAATGTTCAGGATATTCAAGGAGGTTCTAAGAATGGGTTCTAGGAACCAAAGAGGAGTTTTATATGCACATGGGACCAAGAGTAGTGAGTGGCAAGACACATTCAAATATTTATCTAGCTAGTAAAAAATCCAAAACATCATAGATTTGCGCACCATCAACTAGTGAAGTATGCACAGGGTGTGAAAGGGTTGGCATATAGACCTCATAATTCATAATAGGATACATAGAGAACACTTAATGAGTGAATGAATCTTCAAAAATGGAGGGTCGATTAGTCACTTCTTCTTCGTCAACATCATAAGAAGATGAATCAGGATCTTCAACTTCTAGTGACACACATTAGTGTCTCTTCAATATTTGCTTCTTGACATGCAGAGGAATAATTTGAATAAAAGAGAATGCTAGCAACAAGATATGTATGAATTGAATCTACAACTTCTTCATCATGAACAAATTAATCAAAGAGTGTTGAGGCTGATACATATTGAGAGGGAACATCTAAGGAGGTGTCCTATTTTTTCTTCATGTTGCTTAATTGAACCTCATTGTGCTTGCCAAAATCTCTATCCAAAATTGACTAGAGATCCTTTGGGTATTCAACAGAATCAATTAGGTAATGCATGCTTGGAGATATTGCTAGACAAATAGCTTCAAAAGCTCTGTTGCAGTCATTCAACTGGTCATTTATATCTTCATAATATTCTCCTTCAGCTCCAATAGATAACTCATAGATATCGTGTCTCTTTAGAGATGCAATCAAATTCAATTTACACTTTGAATAACTTGTGAATGGAGTAAGAAGAGGAACCAATACTTTCGAATCCGTTGAGAATTTATTGTACCTACAAATGTGATTGGATTTTTTTTTTAGCTAATCAAACTCTACTTCGATGTTGAGCTCATTCAGGAGTGCCTCACACCATGGTAGAATTCAAAGCATAAATCCAATGACTTCAAGGAAATTACCCGAGGATTTCTATGGAAACTCCACTACTTTCGGTGCTATAGAGGAAGTATCTGAGTAATATTGATTTCCCATGGATCTGATACCATGTGAGATTTTGATACAAGCAGATCTAGTAACAAAATTAAACTTCACTAAATTCACAAAGAATGAAAAAAATTGACAAGAAGATATGGCAAAATCATCAGAGAAAAATAACTATGATGTATGAATAATCATTCATTTAATACTTTCTAATGTATTAGCAATGCAAATATATTACAAAATATAGAAATTGAAATCCATAAATGGCATTCGAATCATCCCTCATGAGACAAGCTTAGATGTTATTAAATCTCCATCTATGACAAAAAAAGTCAACCCGACTCTAGGATAGAGGTCATGAATTGGCTAAGTGGTCCAAGATAGGCAGCGAGTGACACAAAATCAGGAAATTGAGTATCTTTTGGGAGAAAAGTAGGGAACTGGTGTATGGAAAAAAGCAGTAAACTTTCCTAAGGCATCCTAGTTCCCTTTGACCATACTAAAAGTAGGATAAAGCAACCTAAAACTTAGTAAAGTATGACAAAAACATAATAAAGTAGATTCTTCCTTTTAGTCGATAAAAGATAGAGTAAAAGAAATCAGAGATGCGCTATGGTGGAAAAAGTGTTATTAGGCGGTCAACTTGTACTCTAGGGATGCCAAATAACACATGGAACATGATACTGAAGACTTAGGAACTTAATAAAAGTAATTTAACTTAAGGTATGGATGGATTTAGTTCCAACAGAGAGGAATTGTGGTCAATTCCCATCTGTGTCCCTCCACGAGTGATATCATTGATGGTCAAAGTAGATACACTATTATAATATCAAGGTTTTGAATTGATCAATCAACTAGCCGGTTCCTTACTTGGTCTTCCCATTTCATAATTAGTTATAGGCAGTATGTAGTACCATGGGTATTCACCCAACAATAAGAGAACCAAGGTCATTGTGGCAAGGGACAATCTCTAGTGATGTGTCCAATATCATTGCAGTTGTAACATTGAATTTCTCCACCTTCGTCTCCTTTGACTCTTCAGTAATCACCTCCAGGACCTCAACCTATGCTTCCTTTTCTTTGAGGTGGGAAATAATCAAATACCCAATATGTAGATAAATCCAATCATTAAACCAACACATATAAGGCCTTGCATTTATCTATACTGTTTGTGGTAGAACCACAAAATTCACAAAAGATAATATTAGGAACAAAGGAATAATTTTTAAAAAATGGACATTGTCAAGGAGGTTCCCCTGATATGTCTTACATATCTCACAGTATTCTCTGAGATGAGAATTAAGGATGCTTTGAAAAGAATGGTACTATATTGGTCCATGAAAAGGGTTAGAAACACTTACTTGTACAACGCCTACTAAGGATCTTGAAGGGACTATTCCTAGTGCGGGGTTGAGACCACATGCCCCTCTCAATCTTGGGAACTTAGAAGCATGATGTCTTTCTATCATACACACATTACACCATACATATTCCTCGCCCATCATATGAATGGTCAACTTCTCGATCTTTTCAGTTACAACAACTATCTAATTCTTGACTTGTGATAAGTCAATTACTACCATAATATGGAATCCTTAGTACTCCCTAGATACGTATCCATAGCCTCAATCTTCATAGCTTACTCCAATTCACTTATGGGTGTATCGATAGTTTGCTAGGATAGGGGATTTAGGGTTAAGGGAAGCAACTCTTGAATACACCATTCCTTTGATGTGTATCAGGTATAGGAAAAGATAATTTACTCATCACATCTCTAAATATATGTGCATATTCCTAAGCTAACTCTGCCTCATATTGTTAAATTTATTTCAACTGTGAAATTCCTTGATGTTTGGATTTTGGTAATTGAAATTCCTCAATGAATAATTTGTTCACCTCTAGCAAGGGAAGAGGTGCAACATTGTGAGGACAATGTTCCACAAACTTCATATACCATTGCAGAGCTCATACCTTTGGCATGGTCTAGAACTCTGTCAACTTGGAGGCATGTAGAACTCCTCTTGACCTCCAAATAGCCTTGCACAATTTCCAATGTTGTTCTGCATCTTCTTCAATGTCCTTTCCCAAAAAATTTGTGTATCGCATGGAAGATCCCCCATATACCCAGACCATCCTAGACACTTCAAATCCTACTAGAACGAATCCTCTAGGATTAGGTTGTGTAATCAAGTTTGACACTACTCTTGGATTTGAGCTACTATTACTATGATGACCCCTCATTGTTGTACTAGCACTAAAACCATGACTAGTTACTCCCACTGCTATACTAACATACTAACTACTACTAGGATAATGGTCGTACCAAGGTAAGTATAAAGTAGAACTAGAAAAATAGAGTACTATATGATTTATAGATGCCTTGGGAGTGGTCGACACTTCGCTCTCTCCATAGGTTTCAGGCCTTTTCTTTTCACAAAATTGGGTTCAATGTTTTCAATGCCTTCATTCTCATACAAATCTAGTGGTTACATAAAATAAACTAGGATTGGATCTAGATCATCGTTCTACATTCATACATCTCTCATAATGAATCTATTACCTCTAATGATGATATTGAAACCAATTCCAACAATGCTTGACAAATCAAGAGTCCCAAAAGATGTTCCTAACTATTTTTGGGCATTGACAAATTGGACATAGGCCATCTAACAAACTAGTATTGGCCAACCTAGCCTTATACAAAATCCTTAATAAATGACATACCAAGCAAATACCCTCAACTTATAGAAACGTTATATTGTTCAAACATTGTGCAAGCATTTCATCCAATGCTACTTTGGGTCCTTAAATACCTAACAAGTATTAAGAACTAGGGAAAGAGGAAATTTCAAATGAATAACTAAAAACAAATGGCATGAGTCATATTGTAGCAACAAACAAGCAAAACTCCACCCTCGATCTCTCCAAAATTTCCCACACAAGCCAATGTTCATTATAAATAACTTGGAATCTAGAATGAGGGCACACAACTCCTTGATTGAGATCCAATCATTGATAAGAATCCCATAATCATGATCAAGAGGATCCACTCCTTCCAATACCATGCATCAATACACTATAGATCATGCTAGAGGAAGATACCATTCTAACTTAGTCTGCGTGCTTGAAAACACAACATCTTTGCAATGCAAACACCTTGATCCCTCCTACTCCAAATTAGTTGACAAGCTAAATAACACAACTACCCTACCAATGTCCCCTCTAGGTTATGTTTCCTAAATACTGCAACCGAACGGTTTACCTTGGGTATAATCCTCGGCTTAATGGAAGTGCCTGAGGGTTTCACGTTCCATTGAAAAAAAAAACACAGTTGCCATCCCAATGCCACCAAATCTTCTTGGTACACCTATCCAAATAGCCGAATGATCCTAAAGATGAGCAAGCTCAAAACTTAAAAAAGGTGGCGAGTTTAAATATTATCACACAAATCGAAATCCCCCCAACTATAGCAATATCATTTGATGACCTTAATGATGTTGAAATACAACCTACCAAGGCATTGAATCCTCCAAACAACGCACCACACACTTAACCTCATTTGACATCATTAGACACTCAATTGTGCTTAATTGAATTATTTTATTTATTTTTCTCCTCATATTTATAATTGAGGTTTATCTCACGTGTGGTAGGTTTTAATTTTTTCATTTGGTAACTATATACATGGAGACCTCATATCGTCCTTAAAGATACAATCCTCATTACTAATTGTGTGTATATGCCACATGAATAAGTCCACACTTGGGTTGTCGCAAGTGGGGATATTTTTCATATAATAGAAGACCTTACTTTAAAGTGGATGTTTCCCTTAAGAGTTTCATCACTATAAATAACTTGTCTCCTTGTCACGGTATGTTAATATCATGTGATGCTTTCTATGAGTGATATTGTTGGTTGTTAATGTTCTTCAGATATAATGATGGTTATGTTTCATGTTACTTTCATACCTTGTCATTTCTTAACATGGTATCATAAGTATTGTGTTATCACTCTAGTTCAATTGAAGGATTATGGAACTGATCTTTTCATTTTTTTCCACTGCTTCTAAATTGCTTTAGCATCATATTATAAAATCTATTTGTATTATTTCTCTAGTTTATGTTGGTATATGGTGTGATGATTTTAGGAACTTGTATGAATTGAGTTATTTTTAGGCATTTTAATCCAAATCCAATACCACTATTGTATTTTGAATGCCAATATTACCCTAAGGGACTCTTTGTTTCTTTCAATTTGAACTTTGATTTCTTAGGAAATGATAAAAAATTGATGAGTTCAAAGAATATTACTATTTTTGGAATTTTTTAAAGTTATTATTATTATTGTTTTTATCAATAAGAGAGAGACGTTCCTTCTATTGCATAGTGAAAAAAAAGATAGATACATATTCGAGGTTGACTCCAGAAGCATGGAGCTAGGCAGTGGCCATGGAACCACCTGAGAGAAGTGTGCAAAAGGGCCCAGACAGAAAGTCTAACCATAACTACAGTTTCCCAACCATTATACATGGACAGCTTCATACAACTTCAGATTTTGAAGAAAAAAGAGGGGCTTAGAGAGATTATCAAAAAACAAAACTAGCAAAGCTATTAAGAGTTGCTAGAATTTCCTGGAGGATTTTGCCTCATCTTTAATGGCCTTGTTGGTGTTGGATTCTTTGGTATCCTTATTGGCCCTCTGGAAGGGAGGTTTAAAGAGCTGCATGAGAGTTTTCATGTGGTTCAGACCTCGCTCGACATACTCCTTGAAGGTGATGACCGTGAGGTTCACATAATCCCCAAAGCTCTCACACTCACTCATTGACCTGGCCAAAATGAATTTCAGCCTCCAGTAATTTGAGATGGTAACATCAGACCCAGGTTTGAGCTTGAATTCACCATAAATATCATCCTCCATGGTCATGACGGAGTTGCAAATGTGTTCAGTAGTTTCCTCCCGGAATAGAGCCTCCTAGTCTACCTCATGCTCTCCTTTTCCAGCCGAAATCATCGTTGAGGAGGAGGGTGAATTCCCGATAAGGCTATTGTTGTCCAAGGCGTTCACCAAGAATTGATCCCAAAGCTTGTGGTGAGGACAAGCACTGCAGCCTGCACTATGAGGACTCGACAACCGAGCTCTGTTTCCGTGAGTGCTCTACAAAATAATTATACGGTAATGGAGCTTCTACCACAAAGCCTCTATGTATTAATGTTGAAATATTGGAGCTCCATGTCGTTCCTTTTATAACCAAAACCCTGTCTACAGAGCGTCCACTGGTTTTCAAGCCATATGCAATGTTTCATGTCGCAAAGCTCATACCGAGCTTCCTGGTGCAGGGAATGAGTGATGTAAACAATGCAAAATCCATCGCAAAACTGCTGAGCAGCGAGGGGAGGATCTTTTAGTTCCATCCAAGGATGATGAGCTTTAGTCTCTGGACTAGCTAAAAAGGTGCAAAGCCAGTGCGATGGACATTGTGACGAAGATAGCGGCGGAGCAATGCAGGAGAAGACTATTCACACAGCAGCAGGACGTAGCCATGTATTTAAGCATGGAGGTGGATAGGGGACCAGCTTCCACCTGCTGCAGCACATACCCACTCCCCTTCATGCCAGCTATCCTCGCTCCCATGTGCACCCGCATTCGAGATGTAGTGATATTTTGTAGCAATATGATACCAATTTTCCTTGTCGTCGGGTTCGATGTTGTCATCCCATCAATAGCGGTGTATTGCAGAGTTCTAGGTGACTCCCTTGTTAGCAATGGAGACCTCTAACTTATTGGATTTTCTTCTGACGTGCTGCAGAGTTCTAGGTGACTCCCTTGTTAGCAATTGAGACCTCTAACTTATTGGATTTTATTCTGACGTGCTGGAAGATGATCACAGGTTTATCCATGAGAATGATGCTTAAAGTTTTGAGTTTGATTTCTAGCCTCCAATTGTTGGCCACCTTGCTACTGGTTGAGCCCTTCTGAAGTCTTATGGCCATGTTGGTGATGAGAAGAGAGTCCCCTTCCAAGATGAGTGGGGTCCAATTCTTTTCAAGATCCAAAATGAGGCCCACCAATAATCCTTCAAGCTCAACAACATTTTTAGTTGATATTCCAAGAGATCCCCAGAAGACTCCCTGAATTTCTCCTTCATTGTTTTTTATGGCACCATCGAAATTAGAAAGACATGGATTTCCTTTGGAGGCTCCATCAAAGTTGGTCTTGTAAGTGCCGAGGGGGGGGGAGTCCAATGGCTGGGAGAGTTCACTTTGATTTTCTCAGTACTGGCAAGGCCAATGTAGCCAGGGATGGTAGTTATTCCCCAATCTTCTAAGATTTACATTTCATTGTTATTGGTAGTCATATCCTTGTCTTTCCAAGCTGAGAGCTTTAGAGTTTAAATTACATGTTTCTTTAGGATGTCCCAGGCATCCTCTTCTTTCGTGCTCTGGTTCTTGAAGATTATGATTTTCCTTTCTATCCATATTTCCCAGATCATGAATCTTGGGAAGAGATCCCAGATTCTATTGAGGAGCATGCTGCTAAAGGGTTGATGGGGCCAGTTTGCTATGGACAGATTTGGGCATCCTTTGACTCTGGTTGATTTCTTTTTCCTTCTTTCCAGATTTTGTCAACAAACTTGCACTCGTTGAGGAGGTGGTCAATGGTTTCCCTATTGTCTTTAGATAAGTAGCACCAAAACGGTCCAATGCTTCCTCTCTTTTGTCTATTCTCCCAATTTAGGATGCGCCTGTGAAGGAGGACCCATAGGAAGGTGGAGATTTTGGTCCAGAGGTTGACTTTCCAAATCTTTTTCCATCTGTTGTTTTGGTTGTCACTGGTTGAATCGGCAAGAATAGTTGTTGATTCCTTCATGTTGAATGTGCCAAAACTGTGAGAAACCCCATCTTATTTTTTCCTTATCATGGTCGATTCTTATTTTTCTGGTTTGGACATCATCCCATACGCTTTGCATGTCTTATGAGGGGTTATTTTTCTCGTATTTCCATTTCGCACCTCCCAAAAGCTACAATTTTGTATTAATATTTGATTGGCATGTGCATAGTTCCAAATTTGAGAGCCTGACATTGGTGTTGAATCTGATGAGGTCCTATTTGGACCAGGTGTGGGCATATTTGGTGTGCCATAGGAGAGCCCAAGGTTTCGAGGTATGCATGATCCATCTCCGCTAGATCTTTGCGATGCTAATTTGATTGTTGATGGTCGAGTCTCTTAGGCCGAGGCCCCCATATAGCTTGGACGTGTAGAGAGTATTCCAATTTACAAATGGCCACTTCTTATGCTTCTCAGAACCTCCCCAGAGGAAGGTGCGATGCATTGCTCTGAGTTTTTTTAGAATGGATTTCGGGGTAGACGGAGTAGAGAAAATATACAAGATCATGGTTTGTAGGACAACTTTGACAAGGATTAGGCGGCTGGGAAGGTTAAGGGATCTGTGGGTCCAACAATTGAGTTTGTGATTCAGTCTGTCTAGGAGATCTTTCCAGGAGACCTTTCTAGTTATGGAGTCAGTTAGCGAGGCTCCTAGATATTTGGAAGGTATAGATCCTTCATTGAATTCCAGAATGCAGAGGATGTCTCATTTTGTAATTTGGCAAGTATTGAAGAAGTAAATCTGGGATTTCTCTTTGTCGATGTCAATCCCACTAGCCAGGAGGAAGGTATTGAGGCTGGTTTTGAAGGCTTTGGCTTCTTGTCCCTAGGAGTGCCCCATGAGCATGGTGTCATCCATGAAATATTGATGAGTTTTTGGTTCTAATCCCAGATGAGGTTAAAGGCCTTTAATCTTTTGGTTCTAGACTTTGGCTTTGAGGAGGTGTCCCAAGCCTTCCATCATGAGGACAAAGAGGAAGGGAGAGAGGGGATCTCCTTGCATGATTCCCCGTGAAGGTTGGAAGGTTTTGGAGGTAGTGTCATTGACAAGAATGGAGAAAAAAGAGGTAGAAACGAGAACATAGATCTAATTCACCCATTGTTTGCTGAAGTCAAATGCCAATAGCATCTTCTTCATGAATTTCCAGTTGAGCTTATCGAAGGCCTTTGAAAGGTCGAGCTTGATCAGCATGCCAGATTTTTTGGTGGCTTTAAGCGAATGATAATCTTATGAGAAAGTATGATACCATCCAGTATCTATCAGCCCTCTACATATCCATATTGCTCCTTTGATATGACGGTGGATAGAAGTGGCTTGAGCCTATTGGCGATGGTTTTGTGATGATTTTGAAAATTATATTGCATAGGGAAATAGGTTGCAACTTACTAGCATAGTCAACTCCATTTTCTTTGGGGATGAGTGAGAGAAACATTGAATTGAAAGATTTCAATATATTCCATGTTCTCCTGTAGTCTTCGATGATGGCTAAGAATTCATCCTTGATGGTGTGCAAGCCTACATGGAAGAAATTACTTGTGAAGTCGTTGGGGCCAGGGGCCTTGTCATTTTTTAGTTGTTTAACCGCCTGTTTTAGTTCTACCATCTCGATGGGTCGAAGTAAGAGTTCATTTTTCTCAAGTGACTAGGGAGGGGATGTTTTCAAGTATTTCCCTCATTTCAACACTTCTATCCATATCGGTCTCTTCCATTAGTTTCCTGAAGTGATTGGTGAGAGTTTGTTCAATTTCTTCTTGTTTTTCTACCTTAGAACCATTCTCAATTTTCAGACAAACAATTATGTTGGCTTGTCGATGTTTCATAGTGGCTTTGAAAAAGAAATACGAATCTCTTTCCCCTTCCTTTAGCCAGAGATTCCTATATTTGGTTTTCCAAAGTATTTCTTCTTGCAATTCTCTGGCTTCCAAGGCTTCATGTAAGTCGTTTTCTTCCTTTTTGATGGATGCATTGTATCCCACTTGCATGATAATTCTTTGGAAGTTCTCGATCTAGCTTTCAATATGCTGCTTCGTGAGATGGATGTTGTCTAAGTATTCCTTGTTCCATATTTTAACTTGCTCTTTTATGTATTTCAATTTTGTTGAAACTTGTACATGAGAGTTCCTATAGGAGGTTGAAATTCGCTCCATCATTGTTGCATTAGAGGCTGAAAGTCAAGATGTGTGAGCCATAATTTTTCAAATTTGAAGGGTCTCCTCAGTTGTTCTCCTAGTATGTCCCATATGAGACTATAGGCCAATGATCCGAGTCGGTCGTCTGGAGAATAAGGGCCGATATATCAGCACCCCCAGTGAGAATGGATTCCGAGATTAAGAAGCAATCAATTCTGGAGGCGATGTGTCTGTCCCCAAAGCATTTATTGTTCCAGGTATACAGGCTTTTGGCAGTTTTGATGTCTATCAAGGCTAGCTCATTGATCAAAGTTTCGAAGGCTGTATTGGTGGAATTTAAGGTGCAAATTCCTCCTTTTTTTTCTCTGAGATTACAGATGAGATTGAAGTCTCCTCCAAGGATCCAATGCTTTTGGCCCACCCATTGACTTAGGATCTTCAGAGAATGGATGAAGGCATGCTTTGGTGCTAGCAAGAAGGGCCCATAAACGTTGGTGAGGATACCCTTGATACTAGTCCCAAGGATGTGAAAGTCAACAGAAATGGTGAAGTAGTTTTCTAAGAAGTTTGAAAGGAAAATATCCATAGGGTTCCAGATAATTCCAATGCCCCCAGCAACACCCTTGGCATCGATGGCTATGGACTTGCTACCTTTCCAAACTTTTGCCATAGTGGTTTTTAAATTTTCTTCAGAGCATTTGGTTTCCTGTATGAACATAACCATGGGATTTTCCACAACAATTTTCCTTTTTAGAAGTCATTTTGTTTTATGAGGTACATTGCAGCGTCTAATGTTTCAGGATGTAAGTTTCATTGGGAAGGTTTACAGGGTAAGGAGAAAGATGCCACTATGGTTGTAAATTGTCCTGAAGCAACCAGTTTCTCCCCTATATCCTTGATACATTGTTTATTGCTTCTTCTTCCCCTTCTTTCACTGCCTAGTTTCTTGATGGTTTCATGTATTTTGATACCAGGGTTTTCAATGCCTACCCCAAGGGTTTTGGATTTTCTAGTTTTGATGATAGCTTCCTTGAGTAAGACTACCTATTGTGAGGGGATGACTCCTTGTTCCGGATCTTGAACCTCCTTTTCCAACCCATCAAGATCTAGATCTCCCCTAAGAGGAAGCCCCATTGTATATAACTTCACCAATTTCAGTCTGTGCAAGTGCTGGTTGTGAAAGATGTTAAAAACATGGTCTGCTGCACCCAATTTCAGTATTGTGTATGAGCTATTGCTGCCTGTTATGGAAACTCAGAAAGGCTGCTGCAAAAACAAAATGCCAGATACTTCACTGAGAGGAAGCCCTACTGTATATAACTTCCCCAATTTCAGTCTGTTCAAGTGCTGGTTGTCAAAGATGTTAAAAGCATGGTCTGCTGCACCAAATTTTGGTATTGTGTATGTGCTATTGCTGCCTCATTTCCAAAGTTAGGGCTACAAAAGAACACCAAAAAAATGCGTCTTTGTGGAGGAATTTAGGACTGTTTTAGGTGTTGTGTTTTAACCCCAAGCAAGTCCACAATGGACTGCTGCAAATGCTGAAAGAACAAAAAAAATCTTCCTTCTCTTTGTAAATTTGGGTTTGCAGTTTTTACTGCTGCTACCCGAATTTTCCTCAGTCAAACCACTGAATTTTACCTCAGTTGAGAGAGCTCCTTCTCTCTCATTCGTTAGGTGTGTTTTGAATGTCGATGTGATTTGTTTTTATACACTTTTACGTGTCCACATCCATAAAATAGGGGCCGACTTCTAGTTATATATTTTTTATTATTTTTTATTTGTTTTGTCATAAAGCCACTTTAAAAAGGTCAACCAAATTTATTTAATATAAGGTCAACATTACCATTTAGAAATGGTTTTAGGGTTCAAAGCAACCAAAATGTTTTGTCATTTTTTATTTTGTTTTGTCGCCATTTCGTTGAGACCATTAAACCACCAAGTGTGTGGGTCAAACACCATCCCTTCATAGGTACAAAGACCAATGACCACATCATTTTCTGGGGGCATTAGACAAGGAGACCCTCTGTCTACTTTCCTTTTCGTTCTCATCGCTGAGGGCCTGGGTAGAAGCCTCACGGTTGCAAGGTCAGATCTCCTTCTCTCGAGCTTACAACTCCACTTTGAAGACAGTCACTCCCACCTTCAATTCGTGGATGACACCTTTTTCCTGGGATCTCCCTCTATCAAAGAAGTTATAGTCAAATATCGACTATAACTTTATAGTCAATATGTGATGGATCCCAGTCAAATGATGGATCATGATCACATATCGACTATAAAGTTATAAACTGAAAATATTGAATATGTTCTTGATGGAATGATAGAAAATCACATCAAATGATCAAAATAAATGTCTCTCAAGAAATTAATCATCATGACTCATGAGGCATCTAGATACTACATAATACAATGATAAATAGTAGGAATCATCGATCCCCTCTACCCCTTTTATAGGCAAGGGGCACCACTCTTCCTCTGGAAGCCATAGGGGGTCCTGTAGGTGCTTTGGATGAGTTAGGCATCAAATTGGAAGCTCCAACTACTTAAGCTATGGTGGAAGGTCCAACTACTCTACAATTTTGATGAAACTTACCATGTTTAATGAGTGAAAGGTACATTTTTATTAAGGTTATGATAAAAGCTTTCAATAGTCAATGCCACCAACATCAAGGTACAGGGATGGGTAGATGTGCTTGATTAAATGTCAATCCCATACCCTCATACTTGATAAAATCCAGTGGAATTGTTGAAATATTGAAATCCTGAAAACTATTAAGTTTCTTGAATTCTAAATGGGATCTAAAATTCTACTTTTTGCATATGAAGTCCGATGAGGTTGGAACCACACTCAAACATCCTGAAACAATTAATGGCAATGTTAAAACTTAAGTAAAATGATAGAAAATGAAAGTAAAGGAGAATGTCACTTTTACTTTAAGAATTTAATACTACAATTTATTACTTTAAAAAATTAATATATTTAGTTTTAATAACACTGCCAAAAACTTAACCCATGAATTTATTTTTCGAATTTCATGAATTTTTTTTTAGCAGGGCGATATTTTCCAAAATCTCTCGATATATTCCCAATATATCGCGATATATTCAAAATGTCGAAAATATCGCGATATTTTAGTGGCGATATATCGCCAAGGAGAATGACTCGCGATATATCGCCGATATATGTAACTATGCTTTAAACCATCAATTGTGGATCCAAACGATTTTTCAAAGTCTTCATCACCATGGACAAGTCTTCATGGACTTCTTCATCATACAAAGGGCATGTTTCTTCATCATACCAAGGGCATGTTTATGGGTTCCATAGCATGTAAAAGACCATACAAGGTCATCATCATCATACAAGAGCTCCATGACCCCAACAAGGGTTGCAAGGTCATCAAACCACGAAAAGTGGCTCCAAAGACTTCTTCAAGGGCTTCTTCATCAAGCAGGAGACTTCATGGGCTTCTTCAACCACCTTAACCATGCAGGGGGGACTTCAAGGGTCAAGATCCATCATGCTACTTCATGTGGGGTACCTAGGCTTTCTCCTAAGCTACCATGACTCCATCAAAGCATGAATAACCACATAATGGATCATTAATGCTTCTCCATCATCTACAAGGGCTTCAACACCATCTCCGAGGTCTTCAGCATCATCATCGAGGTCTTTAGCATCATCAACAAGGTGGTGGCTCCAAGATCCAACATTGTGGGTACAAGGACCTTGTCAACTAGGTACAAGGTGCTTCAAAGCACAAACCATCTCTATAAGGGCTCCAAAGCACTGAATGTGAGGGTACTAGGATCATCCATACCTATGCACTACAAGAGGGACTTGGTGGCATCAATAACAACCTGTGGGGCCACTGCAAGTCCATGTTGGCATCAATGACAATTTCATCAATAGGGTCAAGCCAACATAACCTCAAGGGTTAGTTCAAGTAATCATGAGTTAGACATTATATCTCTCTTGAGCCCCTCAAAGTTCAGCTCTGTAATTAGGGATAACAGTTTAACCCATTTACCATCCATGGATTATTGGGAAGTACTGACAAAGAGTTTTTCATGGGGTTTTCATTAAAAGAAAATACACCATCGATACCAAGCGTCTCAATCTTTGCACTGTTTTCATGTTTCACTGTCTTCCTTTGAGAGCTCTACAGGGGGGGACTTTATCAATATCTACAATTGTATATTTAATGCTGCTAGACATGCACACCTTCTGCTAATAAACTGGCAAATTTTTCTTTCTTATCAGCAAATCCAAGTGAAAAATCTAAACCAAAGTCGTTCAAGATTAAAACAAAACTGTGTTTCATTTGAGCTATTTTATTACTCTATAATCTTTAAACTGATTTGAAGACGGTAATTATAGTATATACAGAAGTAGAAATCTTACAACCTAAGTGAATGTGGACATCAAGCAAGCAACCTGCAACACAAACAAGATTTACTACATGCTATCAGTATAGTTAGATTTCTGGATTTTCCCTAATCCATGCCACTGTATTTAGTTTCTAGGTCCTCTATGCAGAGCATCATTCATTGGGTTATGTATTACAGTTTTGGTTTAATCGATGCCATGTGAAAACAGAAGCCACTTCATCATTGCAAGGCCCAATAGATATGTTGAAATAGAGAATGGATCTGTACTTGGAGGAATGCTAGGGTCAAGGAATATGCCAGGGCAGAATGCAATGTTCAAGAAAGGTGAACATCGAGACTACAAAATATACAGTCTGAGGTTTTCAGGAATAAAGTTACATGTCTGTTATAACATATTAACACGTTACAACAAATGAGCGCTGCTCCTTCAGTGACATTAAGACTTCGGAACAAAGGGTTTCAAGCATTTATCATTGTATGTCCCTTCCACTAAAATTAACGCCAGTTGCTTCCTCTCCCTACTTGATTTGTGCCTAAGCTATAAATCATATAAACAACCAAGGAAGGCTAAACATAAGGAGGAGATTTAGGGTCAGAGGGAGTTAGAGTCTCTCCTTGGGACCCTCTCCTGAAGGTTGAGCAATCCTAAATATTGCATAATGGATATGAAAGGATTAAGACGGCCTTCAGGCAAACTGATAGGGATAGGTATTCAGCATGATCATGCCAAAGATTATTTATATTGAGCAACAACACCGAGTATATGGCATTGTATCACCAGGCAATATTGAGCAACAACACTGAGCTGTATATGGCTTTGGTCTATAATCTATTTTGGTCTATAGGCAAACCGATAGGTATAGGTATTTTGGTCTATAAGCTCCACTCATTCAAGGTGTTCTATAAGCATATGGTCAAGGCTGTTGGGGAACCATTTCTATGAGAGAACACTGGCATTGTGGTCTGAAAACAAGCACCTTCGTCATTACCACGTGTCATGTGATGTAATGGGGGGATCCTTTATCCTGGTGAATAATTCTTGAAATGGTTCTTGGTAACACTGTTTGTGGTGGAATGGTACTGGAATGGGAAAAACGTGGTTTATACATCAGCTACAGAAATAAAAGATGAAGTAAACAAATAAAGATTAAAGAGTAACATCCATCATGCATTAAAAACCAGAGTCCTGCATGGGCAAACCATTGATCTTTCTAGTTTTAGAGATGTAAATTTGAGGATACTTGTAGCAAAACCAAACCCAGAGGCCAGCAATTATGTTGACAAGTAAAATGTGCAGTTAAATACTGCTCCCACATGGACATACCCTTCAATACAGATAATAATGTCACCATGGAGCTGAAGAAGGAAACAATTCCTAGTTTTGCTCTAAAAGATCCAACTGTTTGAGCAATTTGATTATTACAATGCAATTTATTCACTATTGCAAAATCAACATCATTGTTGTTTGATGCCCAGTCTGGAAGCAATAGGCCTCCCAAAATTAATTGATCACCAAAACAAAACTCATGGAAGGGAGCGCTCATAGAGTGGAGTAGCACCTAAGGCTTCACGTTCTTTTCTCTCTGCTATAACCTGCAAACACATCGTCAATCTTCAGTAGTCATTTGATAGTTAAAGTAACACCCATCTTACCAATTCGTATAAGTCTTGTAATTTATTTAATTGACTACAGTAAACATTGCTTGGGAAGTACTTTTGTTGGCAGATGTTTTAAAATTTAATTAGCAACTAGAATTTTTTGAAATTTGCAAATGCACTAACAATACAAATCATATATATTGGAGAAAAATGAGCACAAGAGTCTAAATATTCAGTAATTAATTCCTCTGGAAAATATGCAACCTCTACATGACAGAATAAATGACACATTGACACAACCAGGACAAGGAAAAAGAAAAAAAATAGTCAAATTTCAATGGTGCCATCAAATAAATAATACAATTAAGTTTCAAGCAGAGTTTGTATTTCATCAAGATCAAATGTTACACAAAATGCATGCTTGACAGAGAAATCTACTTAATGAGTGGAGCTTGTAGACCAAAATAGATTAGCCTTGTATCCAGCATGATTTTAGATGTATGATTAGTTTGTTATTTTCAAGTAAATAATTTTGTGCAAGGTTTTTATAAGTTGTACCATAGATTTCCACCATGTTCCTAGAAATACTGGCATACCAAAGATTCACAAATACCTGACCCAAAAATACTCGTAGCTAGATCACCAGTAAGTTGTTCATATATATGTTGATGTTTTAGGGTTAGAGAAGTTTTTTTTTTACGTAAGTAATGAACTTTAATGCATGAACATAATTATAAAATCAGATTCAGAATAGTACCGCTCTCATAAATTTAGACTGTAATAAAACAAACATAATTTTCATCTCTTTCAACTTAACGCTCCATTAGTCACTGAGTTAAAGTTGGTCTTCGAGATTCATCAAATGTCATGTACAGTAACAACGTGATAAAATAATGTACAAAAGATATCAACAGTAAAGAATCATAATCATTATTTGAATCAGCCTTATACTCAGATACTTTAGGTTGATCTTGTCACCGAAGGGACAAGTCAACTGGGTAAACAATTGTCTTACCTTGACAGAGAGCTTAAAAGGTTTAATGTAGAAGCATACTGACTCAGACTTCTTAGTCAACAAGTATAGGCATACCTAGTACAGTCATGCTGAGTAAGGATGCAATCACATTGAGCAGACACATAGTCATACTTTTACACAGTCATGCTTTCACAGTCATGCTTGTAGAAGACACATGGTCATGCTGGGAAACCCACAATCCACACTTGAAAGGAAAGCTCAAGGTCACGCTAGGGAAATCCCACAGTCCACACTTGAAAAACAGACTCACGGTCACGCTGGGGAAAATCCACAGTCCACACTTGAAATACAGACTCACAGTCACGATGGGGAAAATCCACAATCCACACTTGAAAAACACACTCACAGTAACGTTGGGGAAAACCTACAATCCACACTAGCAAAACAAACTCACGGTCACGCTGGGAAAATCCATAGTCCACACTTGAAAAACAAACTCACGGTCACGCTGGGGAAAATCCATAGTCCACACTTGAAAAATCCATAATCCATAGTACTGGAGAATGGTCCTCACTACTAAAATGAGCTTCATGTTGATGTATTTGTAACTTCGGAATGTATTCATCCGTATATCTTATGTATTGTACCCCGATGTTTATTCCGAGAAGTGTCTGTAATGTATTTGAGTTATGTTATGCCCCGATGATCCTATCGAGAGATTCAATAATGTAAACAAGTCATGTCAAGTCATTGTGGGTAGACCTCCTATTGTTCAAGGGTTAAAGTCCCCACAGTTGCGAGGCCCTAGGGTTATTAGACTCTCCTAGAGAATTCGGCCCTAGTAAGTTATTGTCAAGTCAAGAATTAGTATAAATAGAGAGTGAGCCTCTCTATTTAACACACATTCACTCACACTCAGTTGTAGCACATAACTGAGAGAGAAGAAGTTGCTGGGACAAGAGAGAGAGAGACTACTGCTGTTGGGAGATCATCTTACTGTTTTGGGGTTTTGCTTTTGGTGTTGATTCTATCTCTGAGGAAGTTGCGGGGTTTTCTCCTTTATGGTTTCCCCGAGGAAAAACATTGTGTTCATTGTCTTTTATGTTTGACTGATGTGCTTGTTATTCTCTCAGTTAAAGATCATAATATAATGCTAGCTTAAATGATAAAAATCTAACATGGTATTAGAGTTAACCTGAGAAGAAGACACTGTGCAGCTGCAGAAACTAGGGCTTTCTATTTTTTGGATCTCTCTCCACAGATTTTCAGCAAAAGAAGGTTGGACTAACTCTTCTCTCTAGGGCGCATCTTTATGTCGAAGCAGAATCTGATTCTGAACATTTTCAGTTTTTGACCCGACACTACTACCGAAAATTAGGGCTTTCCACAGAAATGGAATTTTTGAGTGAGCCCAGGCTTGGATTGATCTCCTCCTCAAAATCGAAGTTTAGAGATCAAGATCAAAGTTTTTGGTTGGATAGAACTCCGGGAAAGTCAAACCCTAATCTGCTCCTAAACCAGCTCTGCAGAAATTCAGCTCCAGATCCAATTCCGACATCTTAACCTGGTAAGATCTAAATCTTTTGTATTTCCATTTTAGGTTCTCAATTAAAATGTCTCATCATACCAAGCTTGATGAAAAGCTTGAGGGAGCTGATAACTTCCGAGCCTGGAAGTATCGGATCTCCCTGGTCCTGGAAGAAAATGAGTTGGACTCCTACATCAATGAGGAGGTTCCAGTTCCAGAGGGAGATGAGGCTAAGGCCTTACACAAAAAAAAGTTGGTCATGGCTAAGAGGATTATTGCTGATTCAATCAAGGATCACCTCATACCACAGGTGTCCTCCCTAAAGACACCTAAAGCTATGTTTGATGCCCTGACCAAACTGTTTGAAGGAAAGAACATAAACCAGAAGATGACTTTGAGGAACCAGTTGAAGAATGTGAAGATCCAGAATGCGGAGACTATACAGTCATACTTCACAAGGGTCTCCCAAATCAAAGAACAACTTGAAGCAGTGGATGAAGAAGTGGAGAATGCAGAGATTGTAATGACCACCTTGAATGGTCTCCCTAGATCATGGGACTCCTTTATTCAAGGGATCTATGCCAGAAAGAAGCTAGTCAAGTTCAACAGACTATGGGAAGAATGCTCTCAAGAAGAAGCTCGAATAGCAGCTCGAGAAGAAAAGATGGGAAGTGAAGATCAAGCTCTCACAGTACAATCCAAGAAGAGAAAAACAAATCATCACAAAGGTAAGCATTCTCATCCTAATAAACCTAATAAGAATCGACCCAGATTCAGATGCTTTATATGTGATGAAAAATGACACTATGCTAAAGAATGTCCTAAGAACCCAAATGTCTCTCACAAGAAGAAGGGAAACAAGAGAAGACATCATGCTCATGCTGTAGAAGATGATGAACCCTCCAGGAAAAGAATCAAACAAGAAAGTGATGATTCTTCAAGTGATGAAGAAAATGTCTTGATTTCCGCTTTCACGGGAAACATCACACATGGAAGCAATGATTGGCTTATTGACAGTGGGGCTTCCAAACATATGACAGGATTCAAAGAATCCTTTGTGAAACTGTCAGAACATGAATCACCCCACAAGGTGAAGCTTGGAGATGACTACCAGTATCCAATCAAAGGTAGTGGGGAATCCTCCTATAAGCTAGACTCTGAAAATTCTATGATGATGAAGGATGTATTGTTTGTACCAGGACTAAAGAAGAACCTCCTCTCCATATCTACATTAGATGCAAAAGGCATGAGGGTTGCATTTATAGATGGCCAAATTCTCATATGGCCAAAGGGGAAGACTATTGATGATGCAGTAGTGATTGGGAACAAGATGGAGGTCTATACAAATTGAAGGGCCATCCAGAACAAGCATTGATCCATGACTCGGTAGAACCAAATGAACTTTGGCATAGAAGGCTTGCACATGTGCACTACAGAGCACTACCACTTGCAAGCAAAGTTGTTGAAGGACTTCCAGAAATTCAAACAAAGCATGACGAGATCTGCAAAGGATGTGGGAAAGGAAGAACACAAAGAAGACATTTCCAAGCAGCAAGAGCAAAGCAAAAGGAATCTTGGAAATCATTCACTCTGATGTATTCGGCCCAATGTCATCCAGTTCATTAAGCGGGTATGTATACTATGTATCTTTTATTGATGATTTTTCTAGGAAGACATGGATATACTTCTTGAAGAACAAAGATGAAGTATTCAACAAGTTCAAGGAATTCAAAGCCTTGATCGAGAACCACACTGAAAAGAAGATCAAGACCTTTCGATCAGATAATGGCAGAGAATTCACATCAAAGGAATTCAAAGAGTTATGCAAAGATTCAGGGATTAAGAGGCAGTTGTCCACTCCATATAATCCACAACAGAATGGGATTGCAGAAAGGAAAAATAGAACGATCATGGAAGCTGCAAGAGCAGTGCTTCATGATCAAGATCTTCCCATGCATCTATGGGCAGAAGCTGCCAGAACATCAGTGTATGTACAGAACCGTACTCCACACGAAGTACTCGAGAACAAGACACCTGAAGAAGTCTTTTTCGGCAAGAAACCAGAAGTCAGCCATCTCAGAATATTCGGTTGTCCAATGTACATACACATTCCAAAAGAAAAGAGGACAAAGTTAGATCCTTCAGGAAAGAAGAGTATATTTGTGGGATACTCTGAAAGATCGAAGGCTTACAGGGTATACTTCCCAGGATTCAAGAAGATCGATATCAACAGGGACGTAACATTTGACGAAGACTTAGCTTACAACAAATCCAGAAAGAGACCTGCTGAAGAACCTGAATAAACAGAAGCACCCAAAATTCATGACACAACCATGAACGAAGAAATTCAAGAAGAAGATCAAGAACCTCAAGAACTTGTAGATCCACCTCAGGAGAAGCATCCTCACAAGAGGAAACCTGCTTCGGTACAAGAAGCTATCCAAGGTGCAGAAAGATATGGGGCTCCAAAAGAAAATCACAGAGAAAGAAAAAGGACCAGGTCTTGCTTCGGGTATGTAGCCTTATTATGTGACTTCATCGATAAAGAATCTTCCAACTATGAAGAAGCAGCAGAAAGGAAGGAATGGAAGGATGCTATGATCGAAGAGTATCAATCGATCATGAAAAATGATGTTTGGGATATTGTCCCAAGACTAGAAGGGAAGTCTATTGTAACTTCCAAATGGATCTACAAGATCAAGCATGTTGTAGATGGTAGCATAGAAAAATATAAAGCAAGATTTGTGGCTCATGGCTTCTCCCAGAAAGAAGGAATAGATTATGAAGAAACTTTTGCACCTGTAGCCAGATACACTTCCATCAGATCAGTACTTGCTCTGGCTGCAGTAATGAAATGGAAGATACACAAGATGGATGTCAAGACTACTTTCTTGAATGGTGTAGGGGAAGAGGAAGTGTATGTGGAGCAACCACTCGGTTTTGAGACACATGACAGGGAATCTCATGTGTGTAAATTAAAGAAAGCCCTGTACGGTTTGAAACAGGCACCCAGGACATGGTACAACAAAATTGACAGCTTTCTATCCAGTTTGGGCTTTACCAAGAGTAAAGCAGATTCCAACTTTTACTACAAGGTTGAAGATGGTAACCCAGTGATACTCCTACTGTATGTAGATGATCTATTTGTGACAGGTATGGATGGGTTGATTTCTGATACGAAGAGGAAGCTTGCTGCTGAGTTCGAAATGAAGGACTTGGGCATGATGCACTATTTTCTAGGCATGGAGGTGTGGCAGAATGCAGATGGGATTTCCCTGGGACAAGGAAAGTATATAGTAGAGATCCTGAAGAGATTCGGGATGATGGATTGCAAGGCCATGACCACAACTATGGCATCGAACCTGAAGCTATTAAGCAATGCTTCATTAGAGTCGGTTGATGCTACGATGTATCGTAAAATGATTGGGTCCTTGATGTACCTGACGAATACGAGACCAGATATTTGCTTCGCTGTGAACACCTTGAGCCAATTCCTGACAGATCCGAGACATGTTCACTTGATTGCTGCAAAGCATATTCTGAGGTACCTAAAGGGTACAGTTGATTATGGGCTCAAGTATAAGGCTGATCAGAAGATTAACCTGGAAGGTTATGTTGATTCAAATTGGGCAGGCAATGCCATCGATAGGAAGAGCACTTCAGGGTGTTGCTTCAATATGGGATCAGGTGTGATCTCTTGGTTTAGCAGGAAACAGTGTTGTGTGGCACTAAGTACAACTGAAGCAGAGTATGTCGCAGCCTGTTCAGCTAGTTGCGAGGCAGTATGGCTGAGGAAGCTACTGTCTGATTTATTTGATCTCCAGTTGGATGCTACTTGTATATATTGCGACAACCAGAGTTGTGTGAAGTTGTCTGAGAACCTGGTGTTCCATGACAAGTCGAAGCATATCGAGATCAAATATCGCTATATCGGGGATATGGTGCAGAGAGGAGCAATGAAGCTCCAATATGTTACGACGGACAAACATATAGCTGATGTGTTGACAAAGCCATTGGCCAGAGTGAAGTTTGAGTACTTTAGGGAGAAGCTTAGTGTTCTCCAGATCGAGGTTCCCTTCAAGGGGAAGTGATGAGTCCGTGAGCCATTCTGACATGGTGAAAGGATTGGTTCCTTCCATGGTCAGATGTAAGGGCTGAGCCATTCTGTCATGGTGAGAGGATTGGTTCATTTCATGTCAGATGTGAGTGCTGAGCCATTCTAATGTGACTGTAGGATTGGTTCCTACATGATCTGATATAAGTGTTGAATGCCATTCTCTAGGAGAATGGAGGCACCTGGTTAGTTACCAAGAATACTCAGCCTGGGGTTGAGAGCCTTTCTGACATGATGTGTGAATAAAGTTTCCTATCATGGTTAGATGTAAGTGCAGAGCCTTTCTGACATGATGTGTGAATAAAGTTTCTGACATGATGTGTGAATAAAGTTTCCTATCATGGTCAGATGTAAGTGCAGAGCCTTTCTGACATGATGTGTGAATAAAGTTTCCTATTATGGTTAGATATAAGAGCAGAGCCTTTCAGACATGATATGTGAATGAGTTTCCTATCATGGTCAGATACAAGTGCTGAGGAAGACGAAGACCTACTTGGAGGCTAGGCCTACAACCAGCATGAAAAAGGGGTGGCTCTGTAGAACTTCCTGTGACGAGAAGAACCATGAGATAGCACCCGTGATGATGATCCAACAGTGATGATCCAGATCCAGTGATGATGTTCCAATGATGATCCAGATCCGATAATGAAGATGACTTGAAGATGAAAATGATGAATAATCGATGATGATCCAGTTGATACAGAGAAGAAGACCAGTGCTGACAAATTGTGTCGAGAGAATACCTTCCTAGTTAAGAGGGAGTGTTGATGTATTTGTAACTTCGGAATGTATTCATCTGTATATCTTATGTATTGTACCCCGATGTTTATTCCGGGAAGTGTCTGTAATGTACTTGAGTTATGTTATGCCCTGATGATCCTATCAGGAGATTCAATAATGTAAACAAGTCATGTCAAGTCATTGTGGGTAACCCTCCTATTGTTCAAGGGTTAAAGTGCCCGCAGTTGCGGGGCCCTAGGGTTATTAGACTCTCCTAGAGAAGTCGGCCCTAGTGAGTTATTGTCAAGTTGGGAATTAGTATAAATAGAGAGCGAGCCTCTCTATTTAACACACATTCGCTCACACTCAATTGTAGCACATAACTGAGAGAAGAAGTTGCTGGGACAAGAGAGAGTGATACTACTGCTGTCGGGAGATCATCTTATTGTTTTGGGGTTTTGCTTTTGGTGCTAACTCTATCTCTTAGGAAGTTGCGGGGTTTTCTCCTTTATGGTTTCCCCGAGGAAAAACATTGTGTTCATTGTCTCTTGTGTTTGATTGTTGTGCTTGTTATTCTCTCAGTTAAAGATCCTAATATAATGCTAGCTTAAATGATAAAAATCTAACACTTCAGTCCTCGATTGAAAGTTGATCAACCACTTGTAGGACTTGCTTGGTCCCAGACCAAGAGTCTGCCCGATCCCAGACCAAGAATGTCTCTACCTCTACCTGTAGGATCTACTTGGGCATCCCTGGTACAAGATTAGAATACCCTAGAGGCACATAGGGGCGGGCCCTAGCCACATGCTAGGGGATTTTCCATGGCATCAACCTGCTTGGTCCCAAACCAAGAACCCCAAGAGACTACTAGGGGCCCTAGGGTACCTTCTAGGGTCTTACTCTACCCTAGTTAACTTACTAGGTACCATCCTCTCTGAGAATGGGTCCCGCATCTGCACTAACTAACACTCCCTCTCAGCAAGAGGGGCATTCTCAACACATCGATAACATACTACACCATTGCATGGTGATAACTCATCTCAATGTGTTCCAACCTGTCATCAAATACAGGGTTTCTTGAGAGCTTCAAACAACTCTCAATCTCAGCACGAAGCATGTTCTCATAGATCCTCTTGGAAGTTATGGCTTACTTCCTCTGATAGTTGGGAATCACTTTTCACATATCATCTTTCCAAACGTGTTGTTCGGCTGACTCCCCATAATGAGAGTAAACCGAATCAGTGACATGGCTCTTATTGGAGCAAGGTTGAAGATTTTCAATAGTCTTCTTAAAGAGAGCAAATGAAGGTTGCTTGGCCTTTTCCCTCTACTTCTCTAAGCGAGAAGTATTATAGACTTCTATCTCTGAGTCACTAAAGGACTTGTGGTCCGTGGAAGATTACATCTATACTTTCATTTTCTGCAACCCCACTCAGTTGGGGACTGAAGAGCACAGTTGGCTCCCTCTTACCAGTTGTTCCATTCTACAAAAGCCTAGCAGTTTCTCTAGGATCTGCAAGCGTTCATCCTCCTCTATAAGTTAAGTTTAATTGTCATCAATAGCCCATATCAATTTCACATAGTAACATGATCTTATGTACAAAGCAACTAACTCAATAGCATCAAGAGTATATCCACATGTCATGAAAATACAAAGAATCAACATTAGTTGGGAAAGAAAGTCTTCCCTCTTTATTTATGCCCTTATGCAGAAATTACAATGTGCAAAACATGTACCATTAAAGGTGTCAACATCATATCGTCTTCATGCAAATATATTAACACAATCTAGATTGGGTCATAATCCTCGACATGATATAATCTCTAAGCTTCTTTGTGCTTGCAAATTCATATTACATTGATCGAACCAATCATTCTACATCAATGTCCTTTAAACCTGAGCATGCACTTCTTTCAATAATACCATTCTCTCACACTTGTTAGTACAACATAATCCAAAATATGATCATGATAATGAACTCCAACTTCCTTGTACTTAACAATTCTTGATCACATCCATTAATGAGTCATAAAACTCTTTTGAACAAAACAATGACTAACAATAAGGTATCATGATTAAGTAAGCTTTCTTACTTGTCATTTGTTGGTCAACATACCTCTTCAAAATCCATTTTCTCATATAACACTTGTTAGCTCTTTGTTCAGTTGTCTTTGATCGAGTCAATTAGTGAGGAAGATCTCTTACGATCTTTATCACTCCATCCAAGATTTATAAAGTTCAAACCCTATAGTTCAAGCCCTTACCGTTACTTTGGAAACCCTTATCTTAGGATCATTGTAGACTCTGTTACCCTCAAAATAGAGTTAGCTACAGCCTACGCTCTGATTCCATGTTGAAGTTTTAGGGTTAGAGAAGTTTTCTTTTTTACATAAGTAATAAACTTTAATGCATGAGCATAATTAAAAAATCAGATTCAGAATATTACTGCTCTCATAAATTTTAACTATAATAAAACAAACATAATTTTCATTTCTTTCAACTTAACACTCCATTAGTCACTGCGTTAAAAGTTGGTCCTCAAGATTCATCAAATGTCATGTACAGTAACAACATGATAAACTAATGTACAGAAGATATCACAAGTAAAGAATCATAACCATTATTTGAATCGGGCTTATACTCGGATACTTTAGGTTGATCTTGTCATCGAAGGGACAAGTCAACTGGTTAAACAATTGTCTTACCTTGAGAGAGAGCTTAAGAGGTTTAAAGCAGAAGCATACGACTCAAACTTCTTAGTCAACAAGTACAGTCATGCTGACAAAGGACACATAGTCATGTTCAGTAAGGATGCAGTCACATTGAACAGAGACACACAGTCATACTTTCACACAGTCATGCTTTCACAATCATGCTTGTAGAAGACATATGGTCATACTGGGAAACCCACAGTCCACACTTGAAAGGCAACCTCATGGTCACGCTGGGGAAAACCCACAGTCCACAATTGGAAAACAGACTCACGGTCACGCTGGGGAAAATCCACAATCCACACTTGAAAAACAAACTCACGATCACGCTGGGTAAAACCCATAGTCCACACTTGGAAAAAAAATTCAAGGTCACGCTAGGGAAAACCATAGTCCGCACATAAAGAGAAACTCACGGTCATGCTGGGGTAAATCCACAATCCACACTTGAAAAACAAACTCATGGTCACGCTGGGGAAAATGCACAATCCACACTTGAAAAACAAACTCACAGTCACGTTGGGGAAAACCCAGAGTCCACACTAGGAAAACAAACTCACAATCACGCTGGGGAAAACCACGGTCCGCACATAAAGAGAAACTCATGGCCACGTTGGGGAAAACCACAGTCCGCACATAAAGAGAAACTCACGGTCACGCTGGGGAAAACCACAGTCCGCACATAAAGAGAAACTCACGGTCACGCTGGGGAAAACCATAGTCCGCACATAAAAACCCACTGTCCAAGATGAAGGAGAAACTCGAAGGAATAGTCACGAAGGGAAAATGCAAACATTACCATGCTAGGGTAGAAAGTTAGAAACCACCAGCATGCAAGAGAGTCACATTGCAAGTGATCACGGTCTCACAGATACAGTCACGCAGGTGATCACACACAAGGAGAGAGCCCTGTCACACTAGCAGATGGAGTCACGCATGAGGAGGAAGAAGTAGTCACACACGAAATAGAGACAATCACGCATAGAGCAGGAAGCAACCACGAGAAAAATTCAGTAGAGAAGCAGAAGGACAAAACACGGCCACGCTATCGAAAGGAAACACGCTGGAAGGCTGCACAATCACCAGACAAGGAATCAGATCCGTGTCTTAAAGTTTACATTAAACCTTAATTTATAAACTTGATATTCCTTAAGATAGGGTATCAAAGGTCTAAAGATTTAATAAAATAAAAGGTCCAAATAAAAATGAAAGGCCCAATGGTCATAAAGTAAAACCATAAGATAAAAAGGGGTACAAAGGTTTTATTAATAAAACCATAAGAATGTTTTATTGATAATACCATAAAGTAAAAAATATGACTTACGATAAAGCCCACAAGGCAAGAGTCAAAGGTGCACACACAATAAGAGTGCTAAGACTAAGTAAGATAAAGGACCAAGAGTCAACCAAAGGGGGGTTCACAATAAGACAACCCACATACCCACAAGATCAAGGTGAACCATAAGGGTGGACAAACATTTATCTTTTACCTATAGGACCAACAAGACCAAAGGCTTTAATATTTTCTCTCTCTCAAGGTACATTGTTTCATATATTTTGTCATCACTGTATAAGGGGAAGATCCAAACCGGATGGTACGATCCTTTGGTCCTCAATACTACTCCTAAGGGTTAGGTGCTAGGGACATCATCAAGGGGTGGTCAGTCCCTTGAGAAACAACCTAGCAGTAACCGATTAGGAGAGAGGAC
The DNA here is from genome assembly GCA_001517045.1 of Pseudotsuga menziesii. Taxonomy (NCBI): domain Eukaryota; kingdom Viridiplantae; phylum Streptophyta; class Pinopsida; order Pinales; family Pinaceae; genus Pseudotsuga; species Pseudotsuga menziesii. Next base: position 561,570 of record LPNX010555602.1, on the reverse strand, counting down.
ATCACACATCATTATCTTGGTTAACTGACCAAGGTCCTCCATTCTTTAAAGAATGGCTCTTAGGCTCCTAAGTCATATTGAGTCTCAGCGCTAGCCTGAGTTTCAGTCCTAGATTGAATCTTGTTGATCAACCACCTGGACCTTGATCAGATCCTCCATTTTCCCAGAGAATGGTCCTCAATACTAAGTTGAGCTTCAGTCCTAGACTGAAAGTTGATCAACAACCTGTAGGACCTGCTTGATCCCAGACCGAGAGTCTGCCTAGTCCCAGAGCAAGAATGTCTCTGCCTCTACCTGTAGGATCTACTTGGACATCGTGTCCCTGGTCCCATACCAGAATACCCTAGAGGCACATAGGGGCCCTAGCCACATGTTAGGGGCTTTCCCATGGCATCAACCTGCTTGGTCCCAGACCAAGAACCCCAAGAGACTACTGGGGGCCCTAGGATACCTTCTAGGGTCTTACTTTGCCATAGTTAACTTACTAGGGTACCATCCTCTCTGAGAATGGGTTACGCAGCTGCACTAACTTTTACAATATATTTATCATTAAGGGAAATCAAATCTACTAGAGAACTTTGAAAATGAATCCTACGTATTGCAAATGATATGCTGCCTTGGGAAAAAAACTAAATGTGGAGAGTCAAAGTTACTTCTAATGTGCAAAGGAGCAAAAATTCAATTCGCTTTCCCAAACTGTATATCAATAAGCAAAAGATCACAAGCTATCTTTGAATAGGAAGGGAAACCACTCACACTTCAAATTGACTAGCACTCAAAAATGACTCCATTCTACCCACATGAGGGAATGGAATAGAAAAAAGGAGTACAGAGAGAAAAAGCATCAAAACAAGGCAGGCATTCACCAACATCTACAATTTGACATATTTAATGTCACGTGAAAAGGAAATTTAAGCGACCATAACGTATTTTCCAATAAAATATTTGGGTGCACTGAGACTTAGTCTAAAGAGTCCCACTTCATGATAAAGGACAGCTTTTATGGAAGCAAGGAGGTTCCAACTAGATCTGGAACCCACCCAACGAGGAATTGATTAAAATGTGACTAAAATAAATTTTGATGAAGCCTCTTTGAGGAATCCAAGAAAGGCAGGGGCAGGCGCAGGGGGGATGGCTAAAAAGAAAGCAAAAGAAATTTCTTGGTGATTTTTACTTGGAACATAAGAGCTAGTACAAATAACCATGCTGAGGTTTCTGGCCTGATGGGAGGAATCAAAATAGGCCTGGGTTACAGATGTACAGGCAAAGTCATCTTCAAAGGAGATCCCTCCTGGGAATTAAAAGAAAAACTCAAATGGGTAAGGGGGGCAATAAGAAACTTTGACGAAGTAAATTCTGTACATGATACATCCGATGGTAATTGCCACCTTGATCAAGCCTGTACATTCCAATTCCATACAAGAAGAGGAAGGAGAAACAACCAGAGAAGCAGAGCCCAATCTGCATGGTCTATGCATCAGAAACAGGAAGATGAAAAAGGCAAGATGGTTTACTCAGACCCTAAGAAAAGCGGAAAGAGAGAGTCAACGGATGAAGTTCAAGCAGAAAGGTACCTGAGTCTGAGAAGGAAAAGGCCCATGGGTAAAAGAGGAGTGAGAAGAGATAATACACCCACGACTATGATTCAAATCAGGCAGCAAGAGTCCAAACTTCACAGAGACCAGTGTTATTAGAACTGGACTGGTCAACCCCAAAAATGTGAACCGGACAGGAACCAGAAAAAATCAGACCAAAAAAGTACATAAATATTCAAATTTTGAAAAAAATATAGATATATATATTCATGTGCATCCATACGAATCCAAACCATTATAAACAAATATGCAAAGTTTCTCATGTATATAGCAAGTAAAGGTGCATATATCCAAAATGGCACCAAGAGCAATACACTCTGAACCAAAATACATCAACAAAGAGGCTCTAAATGGCCTCTAGCATCCAAAAATATTAAATAAGCATATAGTGCTAATGAATAACTATAGTCTAAACTCTACAATGATACAATCTGATCATATGGTAGGATCATTTGACAGCTCATAGTCATCCTCTTCACCCTCAACACGACTAGACTCGTCGCTCTACAATGGGATTCCGGCTTGATTCCCCTGGCCCTGAAGATAGTGATACACGTACATCGTTCAGATCCTCTTTAAATAGCTTTAGTAGGGCCTTAGGGTTAGGTATTGTGTTTGTAGTTTAAGTTTTTTATTTCAAATTGACTTTTGGTAATCCCTGCTCATGATGTATGGAACTGGCCACTTTGATGCTTTAAGAACGGTTCCATACGGAACTGGCCGTTTCCAGTCTGAAACATTGAATAGACCAGTGCAGGCCCAAAACCAGTCAGACCGGCCAGTTTTGCCAGTTCTGGTTGGTTCACATAACAGTGCAGGCAATATCTTGATTTCATCGGAGGAAACAGAAGCATGGTACCAATATATCATAGGAGAGAGTAGCAAGGAGAACAATCATCTCAGGATAGACTGAGAGATCTGAGGAGATCTAGGCTGAAGCAAACATCTTTATATACTTAAACAGGAAGTCCAACAAGCATTAGCAGGTCTAGGTGAAATTTTGAAGTGTCTATGATGCAATTCAAAGATGTGCTGGAACTGCAAAGGAATCAGGAGTTTGACTAGAAGGATGGATACTATGGAACAGGACATTTCGGCCATCAAGGGAAGAGTCTTTTGGAACAGGGAGAATTTATCAGACTTGGATCACAGGATAACTAGCGATATGAACATTCTACTGGAAGACAAGATGCCGGGTCCAGTCATCATAGAAGAAAAGCGTTGCTAACCAGTAGCTGAGGATCAACCAGCAAAGGGTGAACAGTACATAAACCAGTGTGACATCTAGTTTAGAAAAACAACATGAAAACTTCGTATAGTTTGAAACAGTTAAAACATTACCAACAACGGCTATTTTTAAAAAACTATGTGAAAACTTGGAACAGTTATAGTATTTGTAGACCAAAAAAAATTTGCTTTTTTGTGATATTGTGGACATTTTTCTGGACACTCTAAACTTTTGTATGAGTGTATGGTATTTAGATTTTACATCCCCAAGGATAGATAACATTAAATAAATTTTATAAAAAAAAAGAGTTGCTCTGACATGGACAGACATGCTACCTCAGATCGCTGAATAATAAGCTTCTACTGTTAATTTTGATAGGCACAGTCATGGAATAGAACTGCGTTGGTGTTTTGAGTAGGCTGCAGCTTCCTAGTCTAAACCCAAATTGAATCATATGTTTCAACAATAGAAAGAAATGCTAAATGATTTCACAATATTGTAAACCAAAAATAGATTCCATGTAAGTGGAAAGATTACCAAATCTAACATATCCTGAAGATAGCTCCTAAAGGGAGTTTGCACTGCCTGCAGAAGCCAAAGAAATCTAATTCAGTATAACACAACCAAAGATTTTAAGACGGAAAATAAATAATTCGATGTCAGATTAAAGTGAACAAATTAATTTTCAATCTCCAACAGTAGACTTGTATCATAAGAAGAATATTTAGCAAAGACTGCATTGATTACAGCCAAAAATACTAAATCTATTAGTATATAGATATCAGCAAAAATTCTGATAAAAAAAAATGGAATCCTTAAACAGGACAATAGTAGAACTACTTTACCAATTCAAAATGCCAGCCATAAATGTCCCAAGGAAGTACACAACCACATAATCTTAGTGCTGCTTGCACATTAAAGAACATTAGAATCCATACAAACAACCTGGCATACTGTATGCTTCCCTTGTGTTTTAAGGAAATTTCAAAGGATACAGTGATGAAACATATAGAATGTTTATTTCTCTTGGCAAAAGTAGCAGTAAAAACACCATACATCAAGAAGCTTAGTTAATAAGGCCACATAAAACACAATAACATAAGAGGTCATCCCAAGGAAGACAGAAACGCATCTATGAGACTTGTGTGGCTAGGATGAAAGTAATGTTAATATGGGCACTGCAGGGCAACAAACCCCTGCAAAACACATGGCAGAAAGTTGGTGACCTCAGTATCAAGGCTAAGTCAGTCGAGCTGATTAAAAATGACATGAAGAGGGGGGACAATTGCAATGAGGAGAACTGTTGCCAAGATCCAATTTCTGGACATGATGAGACAGGGCCATCTACACCAGTCAATTCAGATCAAGTTGAATAATGTTAATTGATGAAACATCAGGGGCATGCAGATCATTTTGATCAACTTGTCTGTTCATACTGCTCAGTTTTCTACATCACCATGAAGCTCAAGTATTTGCAGTTTGAAGGGGAGAGAGGGCAAATAGCTTGGAATCTCAGTCATTAATCCAGAGGTAAAGAAGACAAGCAAGCTGAATTCAGTAGGATGGATAGTATGGAATTATCAAAATGATTTCACCTAATTCTAGGGGGGGAAGAGATTTTATGGCCATATAAGCCATTCCTAGCCACACCAACTGTTGGAACTTGGGACACACAGCTTATGATCCCTTCCTCTTATTTCCACTGTTCAAACTCAGCACATAGTTCATTGTAGATTCCAAATACTGCCTCAAGGATCCATTTCGGATTACATTTCCCAACTTTGAGGCTTTTGAATCCCGCAAAAGTTAAGACTCTTACTTAGGATTTCTCTGCACTCTGAACAATTAGTCTCTTACACCATGCTTCAAGCCTTCAAGGGTTAATTGTCTGAATTCCTTAAAAAGATTTTGCACCATTTCCAGCTCTCAGTTGTTCCTGATGACTCAATAGGTTCTCACAGCAGTGGATATCCTCTTCCACAACCTAATGTTTTGCTCAATTTTCATCTCATTCAGATCCCACAACAATTCTGACAAGGAAAATGAAATACCATCTACTCCCTCCAAACAGACTTACAAATACCATCAATAGCCTATCCCAAGAAAGAATTTGCAGATTTCTTTCACAACTATACTGTGCAATTGCACACATCTGGAACACTGCCAACATCTGTTTTCCTTCTTCCACTCTTGTGAGCATGGAGAGCGATGCCTCCGAAAACCTTGACTATCATAGCATCATTCTTCCCTTTGGATGTGCTTGTGGAACATAAGGCACAATGTTTCAGCAAGCCATCATGGTGACAGAACACACGTTCAACTACCACTGCTCTTCCTGAGTGACTCATTTGATTTCTGATCCTTTAGCATTCACATTCTGTCCTTCATTATTGTTGTTGGCCTTCACAACATGAGAGGAGTGAAGCATACAAAAGTTATGCCTCCCTGATCAGCAACAAAGAGGCCAAAAGAAATTTTCACTGTAAGAAAGTGAATGCAACTCATCTAAGTTTCCTTAACAAATTCTACCCTCTTCCTCTGTAGAAGGTTGCTACCCATACTTTTCCATCTGTGCAATCTGTCACCTATTCCTCTTATCCCCATGGACACAAGAGTAAGAATGCAATTTAATGCCTGTGGTTGTCATTCCATCATGCCATTTCAAAATGCCAGCCATAAATGTTCCAGCAAGCCTTCTCTTTGTTTCTTTTGAGGAAGGACTCAACAACAATTTTGTGGGCGATCTCTTGCTCTGGACTTCAACAACAAGTCTGTCCTCTTTTTCTACTCTGGCGATGGCTCTCAAATCTGAAACGACTCCTCCCCATTTGTGCATAGAATAGTGGATCTCCTTCTCAGTCAATCATAAGGTTGACTCCTCCTACTAATTACCATAACATTTTTGACTAAAAATAAGAACTCTGATATCGCAAGCCTTTTTGCCACCTACTTGATTTCTCCAAAACGTTGTGATCAACTATGATAAAAAGGCTAGTATCAATCTGTGAGGTTTGTTCAATGGATTATGCTTGCATCTTGGCCAACTTGTGGCCATCTTCAACCCACCATGCTAGTATGGAAAGGATTTCCAAGCAACCGTTGTCTTATCCATCTTTCTAGTGCCATATTGTGGGTTTTGAGTAGGATGTATTATGTTCTTGCCATATTAGCTATGGTTGATGAATCTAATTCCCTAAAGGGATTTTATGACAGTTTTGCTCGCATGCTTATGGTTGTCAAGGTCTTTGGAAGGAGATTAATTTATAAATAAAATATTTAATTGATTGTACATATTTGGAAGTATCACAAGAGGAATGCCACCTTGGCACAAGGTGTGGAGTTAAGTTAGTTAAAAGTCTCATCGAGGTTCATTGTTTAAATTTGTTTAGAAACAATATACATAGTTTAGTGAAGTCCATACCATTATAGAGATGAGATTAGTTAGAACTCGGGTTTCATCTCGACCCTCCACCTTGACAAGTTGTTCGATTTCCATGAGACTTCCAAGGACCTCCAATTCTAGACAAAAGCTAGCAGATTGATTGGTAAATCAACTCTAGTAGGTCCTAGAGATGAACTCCTTCTGCTCGGAGTACTACTGTCTAGGTTTGGTCAAGCAACGAATCTTCCACATGGAGGTTTCCCCCCTCAACCTTGTATGTTAGGAATGATGGACCTCCATGATCTAGTGCTCCTTCTAGGATTACACAACTATGCCCCCTCGACATTGGTTACTCTCCAAACGACATTATCTAACAGTGCATTGACCCCATCACACTATTTGACGACTTGGCCGAGAAACCTTCTTCTCGCTTCCCTCATTGGACCTTGGCTTTTAGCTCTATCATGCCTTGACATCCATTATGCTTGTAGGGGTTTTTTCTGTTCTTCTTTTAGCTATATACTTAGTGCTTTTTTGCTTTTGATAGAGCAGCAATAGGAGTTGCATTTGCATTCCCACTATGTACTTACATTGGATGTTCTTTTAAGTCCCATTGACCTATAACCTCAAGGTTTAGCTTAAGCGATCAAGAGCCAGACATGAGGTCTCTCCCTCCAAAGTTGGGGAGGTCATGGGTTTGACTCTCATGATCCCCTCAATGTTAGGTTCCATAATTAGGGCCAATGGTTTACCCCGTTTACAATCCATGAATCATGGGGAAGCACTTGGAATGTTTTTGGCGAGGTTGTTCCTTGGAAAAAAAAGTCCCATTAACCTACTTATTACTGTCATTTGTTGCACATTAATAAAATTATCCTATCTTATCTTTAAATTATTATCAATATTTTCATTTTTCAACTGTTTTTTGGAAAGTAAAAAGAAAGTTTGATATACAGGAGTAAACAGACTACGTTTGCAGATTCTTCTGCTGGCCTTGATATACCTTGATTGGCCCTACTCATAGAGTCTATCCAGCAAACTCTTTTCTACCATGAAAATCCAAGTTTGAGATCCCCTTCTCAAGGAAGATTATGAATAAACAGAGCACATATTTTATACTCTCAGCCATTTTCTGGCCTATTTTTAAAAGACAAAATACCTTTGTTTAAACTAAAATAGCTTTGACAGTGTCCAGATACCACTGAAGCTCAAAAAGAGGTTTCATTACACATATTATCATTGTCTTGTTTCTATCAATTTTACTATACTTTCAATAAAAGGTAACAAAAAGGAACTGCAAAACAAACATTCTTATCTCCATGAGCATACTATTTGGTGAGATTAGGAAGCTTAAAAATTTCACTTAAGAACTGTTCAAGACCAACATCCTTGTTGTCAATTCCTCTGAAGATGCTTCACACCCATCTTTTGTAGAAGATAGTAAACCATGATTATCTGTTCAGCCGCAAGACCCTCCAATGCTTGAAGCTCTTTGAGGACCTCTGAGCTTTCCTTTTGCTACTGAGAAGTGGGTTCATGATTTTGTCCTTCTGGGTCTGAGCTCCTTGCTTGCCCCTCCCATCAAGTCCTTAACACATCTCTTTAGATATATTGCTACGAGAAAATTCTTTCTTCTGGCACGATTGTCATGAGGATCCTTTAGGGAAGATCTGGGATGGTCCCTCCTTGATTCCTGACCTCCTTTCTTTCCTGACCTCTTTGAGGTTACTCTTTGTTGCCAGTCATTGATACAAAATGGATCTTTGAAGCATAATCTAGAATCTATGACAAACAGTGAGCAATGTTTGAATAGTGGAAAGAACAGGAAGTGATTGGAAGCATAGTTACCCCAACAGTTGTTGTGGCCCTTGGAAGGGCTTCTATGGTGGTAAAATACAAATCTCTTTGTTACTTTGTGGTGGTAGATCCAAGAAGCTCCATTGGAGGGTGTTACATCCACCCTCTGCCCCAAAAGAACTAACTACGGTATATGAGGCAGGGTGGGGGGGTATTGGGAATGCAGTATTGCAAAAGGAATGATATTTTTGCCCTTCACTTTCTGTCCCATGTAAAATGCATTACAACCAGTTGAAGGGAGTGCCCAGAGCATTAGCCCTGTGGCTTAAAACTTATACCATCCCCATATGACACGTGACAACGAACGGGTGCCAAAGGAGCAAGGGGCTGCCATGGGAAGAGATTACATAGTACAACCAAGGCCACCTGCCACATGGCATTGAAAAGGACCAAAAGGCCTTTGAAGGTAGATTTTGCAAGTTGCCCATTTTGTAGTGGTTGGTACAATTGGTCTTATGACTCTTACAAAGCAAGGCACTTCAATGTTTGATGAAGTGGCCCCATATGTTGTTGCCCTTCTTTCTTGTTTAATTGCATTTTATGAATTTTCTGAGGCTTGTTGCAGTGGTTGTGTGAGTGTATTTTTTGTAAAGGCATCAATGGACCCTCCTTCCTATGTATGAGTTTTATCCACTAATTTTGTGTTATTTGGGATGAACAATCAGTCCCACAGATGTGTTAGATGCCATAAGATATTGTGAATATGCCTCCTTCCCAGCAAGTGCCTAGTTCGAATCCTTCTCAATTAGGTGTACTAGTCTACCCCAAAGGATTTACAAGGGATGCCATCCATGAATGTGAGGAAGCATCCCTTGGTAAAAAAAAGAATGGAACATGCAACTCTTTGGTGGGTTATTAGTACTTCATGGAGAGATCCATTGCACACACGATTAATTGATTACCAGCTTCCTGAGGCAAATGATTGAGCACCTATTTGTAACACCCCTAAATCTAGTTAGGGAATTAGAATTCTTAATCCCTCATTAACTACTAATAAAATGTTGATAAAGTGGGAGTTAATTAAAAAGAGAAATAGTAATAAAGTTAAATTAATACTAATAAAGCAAATTAACAATTAATCTAGGTTAAGATAATTATACTTAATTAAATAAAGTAGGGTGCATGAAGTCCATGTGGCCCTCGTGCATAATTTACTCTAATTAAATTAAAATTGGAATTTTTGCATAAATAGGGGAATTGGAGGCTAAGTTTAGAGGGGTCTTTTTCATGCTCTTTGTTTGGGGAGGATTTGGTCTGAGTTACTTAGCCATGCAATATTCTTTTGAGAGGGTTATATGGGCGAGGTGGAGATGGAAGTTTGGAGGATGCAGGTAGGATCTTGGTTATGATAATGTCGGTTAGCTTGGTATTGCTGAGTGAGGACTCAGGGGCTCCCAATCTATGATTCAGAGGTTGGTTGGGAGGAGAGTGGTCCCCCATACATGGTTTCCCAATTGCTGCCAACCGAAGGCACCTATGTGCTTCTACGGTATATCTGTAAGTGCAAGTTCTAACAAGTACATCTTCTTCCTCATCCTATTGAGTATTTTGAAATTAGATTCATACTTTGGGCTACAGATTACGTAAAAATTTACTTGTGTTATCCTCGTAAATATCTGAATAAGATACTATTTACTTAATTTTCAATAAATATTTTGCCATGAACATGAATTCATAAATTAACTATATTGTTTTATTATTTTACCTCTTAATTAGAATTTAGTTTTCTAATTAGAGACTAGAATTTTATTAGTAATTTAGCCTTTAGGGCCTTACATTCTGGTATAATCTGTGTTACCGGATCCGCCACCCCAATGTGTAGGATCTGTGGATCCACGGATCCGATACGTATCCGGATCGAATCCACCATGAAAACGGATCCCCTGCAGAAGGAAACGTATCTTGGTCCCATGAAACGGATCCAGTGAAAAATAAAAATAAAATCCTGAAATTTTCAAACGGATCCTGTGAAAAATCAAACAATTCCTGAAATTTTCAAATGGATCCTGCAACTTCCAGTGCTTCTATGACCCATTGATCCCCCAAAAAAACTATTTTTTATTGAAAAACTTAAAAAACCCTAAACTCCTAATGGCTAAAAGCGTAAACCCCATTCCTGCTCGAGGTCTGATCTATCCTTATGTCAAGATATGCTCTTGAACTTTGATATATCAATATCAAAGTCTGCTCTCAACGTTTTTATTTGATATATCTTTATGGTCAAGGTCTACTGTCAAGGGCTGATCTATATTTATGTACTATGTTGTTGGTCACTTCACCTACATTGATCTGTAGTCTTGCCATAGCGTTCAAGAAAACCACTTTATTCCCTATTAATAGGGACATGTGGATGTGGTTCACAAAAACATTATTATGACCTGCTTCAAGTTCATGCTGAAATGGTTTTTAAAATTATCAATATCACAACTTATCAAATTATCAGTTATGGTACACGAACTCTCTTTTTTGGCAATAACTTATAGTTCTACTTGTGTTTCCTAAATAGTTTTGTTTCTTCATTTCTATTTTTCTATTTATCATAAAAATATTTTATATTTGTTTGTACTTGCCGTTTCCCCGCCGTATCCAGATCCTGGGTTTTAAAAAATCTAGCGAATCCGTATCCGGATCTGGATCCTGGTAACTTTGGGTCATAGTTACATATATCGTGTCGGCGAATATATCGCCGGGGGTCCGGAATGAAACTTATCGGCAGCAACGGCGAAAATATCGGAAAATATCGGCAAATGTCGTTTTGCATTAAAAAATACAAAAATAAACATTTTTTTTCAATTTTTTTGACATCTAAAACAACTACAACATCAAATAAACACATTTTTACATAAATATTAAAATACAACTCATATATAAGATGCATAATATGTCAAATGGTGGATCATGATCAAATATCGAGTTCGACTGTAAAAGGATAGAAAATGAAAGTAAAGGAGAATGTCACTTTTACTTTAAGAATTTAATATTACCATTTATTACTTTAAGAATTTAATATATTTAGTTTTAATAACACTGCCAAAAACTTAACCCATGAATTTTTTTTCAAATTTCTTGTAAATTTTTTTAGCAGGGCGATATTTTCCAAAATCTCCCGATATATTCCCGATATATCGCGACATATTGAATATATCGCGATATATTCAAAATATCTTTTTCAAATTTTTTGCAAATTTTTTTAGCAGGGCGATATTTTCCAAAATGTCCCGATATATTCCCAATATATCGCGACATATTGAATATATCGCGATATATTCAAAATATCGAAAATATCGCGATTTTTTAGTGGCGATATATCGCCAAGGGGAATGACTCGCGATATATCGCGATATCGCCGATATATCGCCGATATATGTAACTATGCTTTGGGTATAATAGCTGGGGTTCAAGAACTCTGAACCTTTGGGTCTTTTACTCAAAAGAAATGGATGTTAGTTTAACCTTTGGATATTTTGGATCTTTTACTCAATAGTAGCATGTGTTAGTTTAACTCTGAGTAGTTAGGTAATATGTCATTCGTTTGCTCTCTCCTGTTATTATCTTTCTTGGACATTGTGAGCATGGAACCCAATCCCTCCAACTTGTGCTCCATCTTTACCAGCAACTACACAAATTCAAAAGTGTATATGATGTTCACCACTCCTCTCCAAATTTTGCTACAGCATTAATTGAGCAGATTGGATTTATAATTCCCTCTACCTTGAACGAAATTATTTGGAAGAAGGATTTGGAACATAAATGGCTCTACCATAAGAGCTGAAGCTGATTGAGTAAACCCAGACATTTGGTTTGAAGAATCCACTCCCATACTGAGTGGATTTCCCTGCTCTGAGAAACCAATATTTTTAAGCCCTATTTGACTATAAGAGGCATCGTTACTTGATTCCAACACTGTGCCAACTCCTGGGCCAATAGAAGGGGCGCTACTGTTACTGTGAATCAATCCAACAACTTCTGTATTTGCCAGAATCGCTAAAACATTACCGCAGGCATTTGCAAAGCCTGAAACTGAATTACCAATGTTGGGAGCTCCACTATTTCCTACTTGATCTTGCAGAGCACACCTCCTTCCATTTCATTGGGAGGAAAGAGAGCCGTGGGCCCTTGAAATAGAGTAATACGTACAAGGAGCTTGTCCCTTCTGGAGAAGGTTGTTCCTGGGTTTTTAAATCTACTACGACTAAAAATTTCGTATCTTTCATCTGTTACAGGTGTACATCTCAGGGCAATGACTTCGTCTATAATGATTTTTAATCAAAGCATGGTTTTTAGGGGTTGAAATTTATTGTGTTTCTTATCCCGCTTACATCCTACAAATGGACAAAAATACCTCCTTGGCTGGGCAGGAGCTGAATCTTGAGATTTGCCAGGCCTAGCCAAAGCTTCTGGATTCCTGCATTCATCACCATGACCTCGCATATGCATCCGCAAGTTTGCATTCCACTGGAATCCCTTCCCAAATATTTCACAGAAGTGTGTGTGTGCCGCTAGAATCTCAACTGCATTCATCTCAACAAGTTGATAAGACCCAAGAGGAAGGCTTTCTCCCGAGTCCCTCTCTATCATCATCATCATCATCCCGTCCATTTCCACCAAAATCGTTGTCATCTCCTGAGTCCCTGACCCAGGTCCTTCTGAACGTTGTAATGTAAACAATGAATCTCCAGCCTGATTTGCTGTCCCATCTCCATTATCACAATCGTTTACCTCTGTAACTTCCCCAAGCACCTTCCCATCATTGGAACCGGACATTAATAGATGTTCCAATTTCATGTGTAGAGTTAGATGTTCCAAGAAGATTCTGAGATTGTATAGAATATGACGTTGCAAGAACCCCATATTTGCCCACCTGAACCACCTTCAAGACAGAAGATATTGTTTGCAGCTACAGGACCATTCACTGGGCCCGTTGTTAAGTTTCCAGCTACATTTTGCTGAAAAGAAGTCAATCCCAAACCAAGACCAGCCCCCAAAAGATCTGAAACAGGTGTCATAGAAAATAGATTCAAACCTGTCCGTTGAGACAAAGGGAACATACCAGCGGCTGCCACCATTAACTGAAATATAATTGAGGCGACACTCGTTGTCACTGCTTGTTCTCGAGCCCATCATCATAGATGACTGACCAGATTGCATATCTTCATATACCATCACTTGTACCAAAGACTGCAACTGATAGATCTTTCGCTGTAGTACTGACATAGTATTCAGGAAAACTTGAGTGTTACAAGCTTGCTAGGGATTCCCGCTTGAACCACTGCTTTCCCCACAATAATACCGAGGTTGTTAATTTAAAGAAAAATAGAGGCTGTGAATTTAGAAATAAAAATAATGGAAATATTAGAGTGAGACTGTTCAATTCAAGTACTATTTTCATTTCTACAGAACTGAGATATTCCAGCACACAGATGCCATACAAGCCCACAGGAAATACTGCACTACTCCGGACCATCATTACTCCCTTTTATTATATTAAGACGAGTTCGACTTCATCGAGGGTTTCCTCGAATCAAGCCCATCATTAAGTTACCCATTACTGCCCTTGCTTGATACAGCCGCTCGATAAATGTCATACAGCGATTCCCCTTCAACGCGATGGCAGATTATCAGTCCTTCCTCTTATATTCTCACACCACGGCTTCTGACGGCGGCACTACGTCAGTGTCAGGGAGCTTAGGTAATAATGGGAAGTAGAATTGGTTACCAAGCCGTTGTTTAATAATAAATCGATTTTTTTTTCAAATTTTGAGGTGGTTAGCGCTGGATTCTATTCCCACAATACCGTTGTATTTATTTATTGGGACTCTACTGAAATGAAATAATTGAACATAGACAATCCTCCCTTCGATGCAATTAGCTACTGTATATAATCTATACATTCCGACTCCATTCTCGATTGCAAGATAATATAAAATGTTAATGAAAATTTACTTTCAAGTTTCACGCATTATGATTTTGACCATCAAAGATATGTGAGCTAGATGGTCTGATACTTGATACTTCATAAATCCGCCATATTTTGAGAGTTATGATGCTTTACTCATTGAGCTTTAAATAACTACTAGCGTAAATCCAAATCCTAGGCTCTATCAAGCGTCGAGATGGATCAAATCTCTCGAGGTGCACACCTCTTCTTAGGTATCCATTAATTTGATTCAAACCAAAAGACACATCTTTTTAATTTAATTGTTATTAATATTTAATATTATTTATGGCCGACTTATAATATTAAATATAATGTTAGGAACGAACATTGCATCATTTCTCCGCACATGGTTTTAAAACCATATGCAAGGCCCTCCTCCAATCATGGGTTATTTAGGAGGCCTTGCACATGGTCTTAAAACCATTTGCAAGGCCCTCCTAAACCTTGTACAATAAAACCATGGGTTGTTTAGGAGGCCTTACACATGGTTTAAAAACCATGTGCAAAGCCTCATAAACCATGGGTTGTTTAGAATGCATTGCACATGGTTTTAAAACCATGTGCAAAGCCAACATTTTTTTGCCAATAATTCAATTTTGTGTTTTTTTTCTTGACCCACTTTTTTTTTTACGGATAATTAAATTTTTATTTTTTTATTGTTTTGTTAGGTAGGAAGATTACAACATCTCCCCGTATTAGATTGTTTTTGTGGCCGACATTTATTTTGGCCTATTAGAAAATTTATTTTTTATTAATAAAATAACTTTACAAAAGTGATATTATTTTTTATTTTGTGTTACAAAATCTCTCCCATAATATTCACTATCACTATTATTTTTTGCCGACATGTTACAAACGTTACATCACGTTACAAGATCTCTCCCATAATATTCACTATCACTATTATTTTTTGCCGACATGTTGATAACGTTACATCACGTTACAAGATCTCCCCATACTGGGCTGTAGAGCACCTCTCGGCACAATAAACTGCATTATTTTTTCCCTTTTTGCAAAATATAGCTTGAGCAACCTCTCCATTGTGAGTTTAGAAGACATATGTGATTGAATTTTCTACCAAATATTCAAAAGATTGAGGCAAACTAGGTAACTATAGTTCTCACCTCTACAACATAGGGTAACTCCAACACCAACCTCTGCACTAGGGAATATTTGTTATCCTTCATTATTAATGGTTAATCAATGATACAGGTATCCTTTGCATATTTGTAGGAAAATGTAAGGTAGAAGACCCACCTTTTATGTGAGATGTTGTATACTTACTCGGTTTGACAAAGACTTCCACCAACTCCCACTGCTCAAAAAAGAATTGGATTATCCTATAGTTTCACACATTATAATTTTGCCCTCAAATGAGATGATACGATATTTACAAATCTGCTATATTTTTAAAGTTAGGAACCTTAAAACATGAAATGAAATTGAAATTTTCTTTTACCTCGCCCTGGAGTAAAAGAAATTATACTAGCCAGTAATTTGCCCAAAGTCAATTGTTGAAACTTGATATCTAGCACCTAGATCGATATTGCATCTTTGTGGTGCAACAAGTAATATCAAATTTGTCTCTCCATTCGTGACACTCATGTCACCACCATTGTTGTTTGTCCGTATTTGGCAGACAATCACCATGTCACCACGCTGATATTTTTCCAGCATATGTTTTCCAACTAATGCATCGCTCTCTTAGAGGATTTGTGCGTTTGACCGTTGTTACAGCCCATTGATGTCAAATTGTTGACGTTACACCTGCTTACACGCCACATTTGCACTTTGGAATTCATTGATACCATGCATGTTAACTTTTCAAATGGATGATGTTGTGTTTGTCATCTCCCTACCACGTTACTCAAAATAGGACTATAGTGCATCTTCATAAGAAAAACCTATATCTTAATGTGCTTTATAATATATTGTATGGAATTTACTTGAAATTACCACGAAGTTAAATTAATACTAAATAGTAATAAAGCAAATTAACAGTTAATCTAGGTTAAGATAGTTATACTTGATTAAATAAAGTAGGGTGCATGAAGGCCATATGGCCCTCATGCATAATTCAGTCTAAAAAAAATAAAATTGGAATTTTCTGCATAAATAGGGGAATTGGTGGCTGAGTTTAGGGCGTCTTTTTCATGCTCTTTGTTTGAGGAGGTTTTGGTCAGAGTTTCTTAGCCATGCAGTATTTTTTGAGAGGGTTCTATGGGCTAGGTGGAGATGGAGATGGAGTTTTGGAGGATGAGGGTAGCATTCTGGTTATGATAGTGTTGGTCGGCTTGGTATTGTTAAGTGAGGGATCAAGGGCTCTTAGGCTAAGACTGAGAGGTTGGTTGGGAGAAGAGTGGTCCCCCTGCACATGATTTCCCAATTGCTTCCAGCGGAAGAAACCTATATACTTCTATGGTATACTTGTAAGTGCAAGTTCTAACAGGTGCATCTTCTTCGTCATCCTATTGAGTAATATGAAATTAGATTGATAATTTGGGTTACAGATTACGTAAAAATTTACTTGTGTTATCCTCGCAAATATCTTAATAAGATAGTTTTTGGTAATTATTTATTTTATTGTTTTAATTAAATTAACTTAGTTTACAATAAATATTTTGTCGTGAACATGCATTCATAAATTAACTGTATTGTTTTATTTTTTTACCTCTTAATTAGAATTTAGTATTCTAATTAGAGATTGGGGTATTATTAGTAATTAGGTCCTTACACTATTTAAAGTCCACTATTGAGCTTGATTTAATAGATCATGATAGTGAAGAACTTGCCAAACCAACCTGAAGCCAAACCAATGGGAGAAGAAAAGAAGCCACAAGCATCAAAGTAAGTGATTCAGCCAGAAAACAAGGTGAAGATATGTAAGGCAATTGTCCAAGACTGCAACATTTGGTGGCCACCCAATTGAAGGCCCTCTTGCCTAATTTGTGGAAAACTCCCATTGTCAACACTGGCGCCATGCTTCACTTCCAATGGCTTCACTTCTCTTCTTTTTTTTCTTCTTCTATATAGGGTTTCAACAGTGACACAATAATATCCCTTAACTTTGCTTCTCACTTCACATTTTGGCTAATATTATAATGATGTAGAAAAAAAACACCTCAATTTTCTCCTTTCTTTTCTCCTTCTGCCTAGAGTTTCAACAGCGACCCTATAATACACTAAGACCCTTAACTTTGCTTGTCACTTCACATTTTAGCTAATATTATAATGATATAGACAACAAAAACACCCTAATTTTCTACTGTTTTTTTGTCTTCTACTTATGGTTTCAGGAGTGACCCAATAATACTTTTCACTTTGCTTCTCACTTCACATTTTGGCTCATATTATATAGCTATACACAACAAAAACTGTTAGACACACCAAGCACACAGAGAGGGGGCGTGAATCTATGTGTGCAATCTTTATTACTTTTTCAATTTTAACAATCAACAACTAATTCATCAATGCATTATTCTACCATTTGCATAATCATTTCATAAACATCTATCACTTCATCATTTATAAATCATAAGCATCTGAATCATGAAGTCATAACAAGAACCATAGCACAAGAGAACACAACACCATATGATTTTGTAATCTTTTTGTATTTGTTTTGGAACGGCTACAACCTTGAGGTAAAATCAACACCTATTGATACAAAGAGCACCTACTATTCATCCAGGACCTTGCCTGGTTTTCTTAGACCCTGCTAAGAAGGGTTTGAGGATTCCAATCCTCAAGTGCAAGATTCTTCTTGAAAACAATCAAATGCCTATGTTGCTCAACCAATCTCTGCTCATCATCCTCTGCTTGTTAATCTGTTCATCAATCTCTGCTGCCCATAGATATTGCTGGTCATTTGCTCATCAACTTCTGTTCATCAAGGTTTGAACATGTCATCATCAAGGTCTTCACAGCTATAGGTGTATCATACTACTGGTCAAACTTTTCTTCACTTCTGCAATACAACTTGTCATCAAGGTATGTTCATACAAGGGACACTTCTGAAGGTGTCAATGTCACTTCATTGCAGCTGTCATCATCTTCATCGGGAGGTCTATCAAACTGTCAAGCCTCTTCCTTCTTCGTTGGATTGATAGATCAAAACCAAACAAAAAGGCGTTGCTCCTGTTGTTCCTCTTATTCCAAAATCTCAGTCCACCTGTGCATTTACTGCTGCAAAAACCACGAAAGGACCCACAGACAGCTGCTACCACTTCTTATACTCATAATCATCATGGTGTACAAAATGTATAGTCATCATCTTCAAGCATGCATCATTACTGAGCAAGGTACCATAGTGTTCATCATCCAAGCATTATTCAATCATCATAATACTTGTATCATCTCATTATCATAATGCAAGTATACTATATATACAAACTTCAACAAATCTAGGACTGTATGTGAATTATTGTAAAGATGCCACCTTCGATGACCAAAGTCTTAGTAGACTGTGGATGTATGTTGTAGATACACTCCACAAACTCGGACCTTGGCTTTCATTTGCAGTACATAATTGTGCATACTGCAACAGACTTTACACAGACTTTCATCATTACTTCATGACTGTATATCACTGAATGTTTATCACATGTCATAGTAGTATCATGTCATTACTGTGTGTATGCATCCTCAACTTACAGTAGTTTGCATCACCATATATCATATCATTGAATGGTATCATAATCTGCAGGGCATCATCCTATCTTCACTAGATCACACCACTGTGTCAACATAACATGATTACCATAAAACTTACCTTTATCACTTCACGCTTGGACTGTAACTAAGGTTGAAGATGACCTTCAAAACCAGACTGTTCACAACTTCTCTTCAGGACTGTGGAGACACTTCAAAAGGGGTCACCAAAAATTGGACTGTTTGCAGGAACTGTTGAAGAGGTTCGGGACTGTGGTAAACATGATGTTGCAATTAATTTGTGGTGTGAAAAAGGCCTTCAACACCATGCCTGTTGCTGTTGTCGCCCGATTTTTCAACAGTCGCTCATTCTCTTCATAGATCAAGACCCAAAGAGAGATAAATTTAAATCTCAGACCTTCTCTTCGACTGCTGCCACGTGTTAGGGCACACACACTTCCTTTTCTTTACTTAGGGTTGTACTGTGGAGGAGCCCTAATATTTCCACAGTGTGTTCATCCGAATTTTGTACCTTAGTAAATGGTCTCGGTCCTCCAAAACAGCGAGCTACCTCAGTCCATCATCATATTTGTTGGCTGATTGCTTCAAAATCGGCAAAGAAAAAAACAAAAATTACAACCCAAAATTTCTGTGGAAGAGCTATTGTAACACTTAAAACAAGGTCTGCTAAAAAAAAAAAGTTCTCACTGCTGCTCCAAAAAAAAGGTTCCTCAGACTGCTGCCACTTTTAGGACATCCAAAAACCAGACTAAAAAGTGTGTTGTTGTGTCACTGCTGCAAAAATTCAAGCCTCCAACACTTGCAAACAAATTCAAGTCTGTAAAACACTGAAGAAATAACCCCAAATTTTTTTTTCTGCTACTACTGCGTTTTCTCAGACATCCAAAATTTTCCTTAGTCCAAATCCACACAATTCACACCTAAAAATAAATCTTTTGATTGGTATTTATACTAATTTTCCACCATAAATTTTGGAGCCGACTTTCCCAAAAAAAATATTTTTAATTTGAATTTGAATTTATTTATTTTTTAATTAATTTTGAAGCCGACTTCAAGGTGTGTATTTTATTTTTATGTTTTTATCTTGTGTTTTGTCACACATTCCTTTGCTTTTATTTTATTTTGTTTTACAATCTTCTTATCATAAGCAAGGGTGTCCTCTACCACAAATAACTTAAGTCACCACAAAATGGTCAACATTAGGGTGTTGTTGATCATTCTTTATCAAATTTACCACAAGCCTCAAGGGCTTCGTCAAGGACCAAGGACCCTTAGCCAAGGGTAAGCACTTGACCTCAAGATCAAGGCATGTGTGCCATGCAAGTGTGTCCACCACGTCGTCATCAAGGAACCCATCTTCATAACATGTATGACCAAGCACCCCATCATCAAGGTGTCATAGGGAATGCAAGCAAGTTTCCAAGTGTCATCACATGTGTGTGGGTTCCTTCATCATGCCATCTAACCACATGGGCTTCACGACCTTTACAAGGGCATCAAGGTATTCATCAGGGGTTCCAAGTCTTCATGGACTTCTTCATCATACCAAGGACATGTTCATGGGTTCCATAGCATGTCAAGGACCATACGAGGTCATCATCATGATACAAGAGCTCCATGACCCCAACAAGGGTTGCAAGGTCATCAAATCACCAACTGTGGGTCCAAGGACATCTTTAGGACTTCTTCATCAAGCAAGGGACTTCATAGGCTTCTTCAACCACCTTAACCATACCAGGAGACCTCCAAGGGTCAAGATCCATCATGACATCACCTGTGGAGTAGATGGGCCTTCTTCTAGGGTACCATGACACCATCGAAGCATAAATGACCACAGAATGGGTCATTAATGCTTCTCCAAGCCATCGAGGGCTTCTCCATCGTTTACCAAGGCTTGAGGACCATCTCCAAGGTCTTCACTGTCTTCAGCAAGGTGGTGGCTTCAAGATCCAAGCTTGTGGGTACAAGGACCTTGTCAACTGGGTACAAGGTGCTTGAAGGCACAAACCCACTCTATAAGGGATCCAAGGCACTGCAAGTGGGACTTGGTGGCATCAATGACAACCTATGGGGCCACTGCAAGTCCATGTTTGCATCAATAACAATTTCATCAACAATCTCCCCCTTTGTCTTCATCTCTCCCCCTTTGGCATCAATGGCAAAGGGTGTCCACAGACCTATGTCTGAAATCTCTGATCACTGCTCACTGCTCCCCCTGTCAATATGCACGATCATAGGACTTATCTGTATGCCTGGAGTAACCATCATTTCTTCTTTGAGTTCATCCTCCAGCCTCATGAACTCAAGGTGTGCTAAGGTCTTTGAGAGACCTTACACTTGGTTTGCCATATGGCAGCCATCCTCCCTGCTCTGATCAACCTCTCCTATCTACAACTGCTCGGTCTTCTTCATCCATACTTGCTTCTTGGCATCTGTCCTTTCAACATTTGTTCCTTCATCTGTACTGGCTTTCCTTAATGAGCTATATAGGAAACTTCTCAAGTGTTGTTTCTGGGTACTCCAACAATCTTGAGCTTTGTGCCCAAGTCCACTGCAACTATAACACCTCATCGTGTGACAATATGCAGCAATGTGACCAAAATTGTTGTATGTCCAACACCTGACTAAGCTGTTGGAACTTCCAACACTTCTTTGATCAAATTCATTTCTCCATGCCTGAGAGTGTCCCTGACTGTAGGAATTTGTCTTATGATCTTCAAATCTTCTTGCTGATGTATATGAAGTACTCCTTCTTAGTTGACTTCTTTGACTTGCACATTCTTGGGCTTTGTGGCGAAACCCACTGCAGGTGTAGCATCTCAATGTGTGGCATGTGGCAGCAACATGTCTGACTTGATTACATGTCCAACATCTAACTGAGTCATTAGAGCTTCCAGCCCTTCTTCTTCCATAGAATCTACAATCCATAGCCTTATGACCAAAGTTAGAACAAAAATAACAATAACCATTGAAGCCACTTTCATACCTGGGTCTTGGAGTTGTTTCTTTTATGAGGTTGCTTTGAGGAATAGACCTAACTCCTTGTTTCATCTTTGAACTTCCAAAGTCCTTGTTGTCATGTGCAGGTTCATGGGGAGCAGCTTTGGACGTTGATGGACCTGCTTCTGGGATGTTCAGAGACCAAGTGTCATCTTCAGATTTTTCTTTGTTCTTCTTGTAACCAAAACCAATTTTGTCAAGTGGAGATCTTTGGCAATCTAAGATCTTATCTAGGGCAATTGAACTGTCCTGGAACTTGACCAAGGCTTCGTTCTTCTTACCTTTCTTCCTGAGACCAACTACCTCCATTTCCAACTTCTGGGCTGTCTTCTCCTTTTCTTCCAGCTGACTCTTCAGAATTTCCTCTATCCTCTTGGCTTCCTCCAGCTGAGTCTTCAGATCATGATTGACCTCTCTAGTTTCTTCAAGCTCTTGAGCAGGCTTTTCTGGTTCTTCCTTTTCACTGATCAATTCAGTCTTTAATTGTTCAACTTCAACATCCTTGTCTTTCATTCGATCTCGCAACTCTTTGTCCTTGTCTTTGAGCTTCACAAGCAACACTTTCATTGTCATGGTCTTCTGCTGATATTCATTCAAGGAGTCCAAGATTTTCTTTTTGAACTTTGTGAAGTCACTCTGATGCAGATTTACTGTGTTCAAGAACCAATGGCTCCGAGATCAATATTCAACAACGTGAGATGTATCTCATGTGCAGTCTTCGATAGCCCTTCATCATCTTCTGCAAGAACCTTCTCAATTTCATCACATAAACTATCATTACAATCACAAGAGTCCATACCTTTACTAGAATCATCTTCTTGCTTGTCTTCTTCTTGATTGATCTCTTCTGGGGGCTTGTCTTTTGATTCTTGATCTGTGTTTTCGGGTTCTGGTCTTGCCCTCTGATACTTGCTTCCCAACTTGAACCATAGGTCTTTGGTTGAAGTGTACTCTCCTACACTTTCCTTCACTGAGCTAGGAAGTCCATCCATGAGGAACTTCAAGGCTGTGGTGTTGTCCTTCTTTGCTTCCTTCTGTGCAGCTGATTTTCCCTTCTTGTTTGATGGAGCGGATGGATTGATAACAATCTCCCAAACACCAAACCTCTTTAGATAAGCGTTCATTTTGCTCCTCCAACTGAAATAATCTGTCATGTCAAGTATATGCACGTCATTGCTTGATGACTCTTCATTTTCCTACATTGTGTCTAAGGATCTCCTTCAAGCTTGCTAGGCTTGTGACGAAGGCCGGCTCTGATAGCAATTGTTAGACACACCAGGCACACAGAGAGGGAGGGGGTGAATCTATGTGTGCAATCTTTATTACTTTTTTAATTTTAACAATCAACAACTAATTCATCAATGCATTATTCTACCATTTGCATAATCATTTCATAAACATCTATCACTTCATCATTTATAAATCATAAGCATCTGAATCATGAAGTCATAACAAGAACCAAAGCACAAGAGAACACAACACCATATGATTTTGTAATCTTTTTGTATTTGTTTTGGAACGGCTACAACCGTGAGGTAAAATCAGCACCTACTGATACAAAGAGCACCTACTCTTCATCCAGGACCCTGCCTGGTTTTCTTAGACCCTGCTAAGAAGGGTTTGAGGATTCCAATCCTCAAGTGCAAGATTCTTCTTGCAAGCAATCAAATGCCTATGTTGCTCAACCAATCTCTACTCATCATCCTCTGCTTGTCAATCTGTTCATCAATCTCTGCTGCCCATAAATATTGCTGGTCATTTGCTCATCAACTTCTGTTCATCAAGGTTTGAACATGTCATCATCAAGGTCTTCATAGCTGTAGGTGTATCATACTACTGGTCAAACATTTCTTCACTTCTGCAATATAACTTGTCATCAAGGTATGTTCATACAAGGGACACTTCTGAAGGTATCAATGTCACTTCATTGCAGCTGTCATCATCTTCATCAGGAGGTCTGTCAAACTGTCAAGCCTCTTCCTTCTTCGTTGGATTGATAGATCAAAACCAAACAAAAAGGCGCTGCTCCTGTTGTTCCTCTTATTCCAAAATCTCAGTCCACCTGTGCATTTACTACTGCAAAAACCACGAAAGGACCCACAGACAGCTGCTACCACTGCTTATACTCATAATCATCATGGTGTACAAAATGTATAGTCATCATCTTCAAGCATGCATCATTACTAAGCAAGGTACCATAGTGTTCATCATCCAAGCATTATTCAATCATCATAATACTTGTATCATCTCATTATCATAATGCAAGTATACTATATATACAAACTTCAACAAATCTAGGACTGTGTGTGAATTATTGTAAAGATGCCACCTTCGATGACCAAAGTCTTAGTAGACTGTGGATGTATGCTGTAGATACACTCCACGAACTCGGACCTTGGCTTTCATTGGCAGTACATAACTGTGCATACTGCAACACAGACTTTACACAGACTTTCATCATTACTTCATGACTGTATATCACTAAATGTTCATCACATGTCATAGTAGTATCATGTCATTATTGTGTGTATGCATCCTCGACTTACAGTAGTTTGCATCACCATATATCATATCATTGAATGGTATCATAATCTGTAGGGTATCATCCTATCTTCACTAGATCACACCACTGTGTCAACATACCATGATTACCATAGAAATTACCTTTATCACTTCACGCTTGGACTGTAACTGAGGTTGAAGATGACCTTCAAAACCAGACTGTTCACAACTTCTCTTTAGGACTGTGGAGACACTTCAAAAGGGGTCACCAAAAATTGGACTGTTTGCAGGAACTGTTGAAGAGGTTCGGGACTGTGGTAAACATGTTGTTGCAATTAATTTGTGGTGTGAAAAAGGCCTTCAACCCATGCATGTTGCTGCTGTCAACCGATTTTTCAACAGTCACTCATTCTCTTCATAGATCAAGACCCAAAGAGAGATAAAATTAAATCTCAAACCTTCTCTTCGACTGCTGCCACATGTTAGGGCACACACACTTCATTTTCTTTACTTAGGGTTGTACTATGGACGAGCCCTAATATTTCCACAGTCTGTTCATCCGAATTTTTTACCTCAGTAAATGGTCTCGGTCCTCCAAAACAGCGAGCTACCTCAGTCCATCATCATATTTGTTGGCTGATTGCTTCAAAATCGGCAAAGAAGAAAACAAAAATTACAACCCAAAATTTCTGTGGAAGAGCTGTTGTAACACTTCAAACAAGATCTGCTGAAAAAAAAGTTTTCACTGCTGCTCCAAAACAAAGGTTCCTCGGACTGCTGCCACATTTAGGACATCCAAAAACCAGACTAAAAAGTGTGCTGCTGCGTCACTGCTGCAAAAATTCAAGCCTCCAACACTTGCAAACAAATTCGGGTCTGTAAAACACTGAAGAAATAACCCCAAATTATTTTTTTTCTGCTGCTACTGCGTTTTCTCAGACATCTGAAATTTTCCTCAGTCCAAATCCACACAATTCACACCTAAAAATAAATCATTTGATTGGTATTTATACTAGTTTTCCACCATAAATTTTGGAGCCGACTTTCCCAAAAAAATATTTTTAATTTGAATTTGAATTTATTTATTTTTTAATTAATGTTGGAGCCAACTTCAAGGTGTGTATTTTATTTTTATGTTTTTATCTTGTGTTTTGTCACACATTCCTTTGCTTTTATTTTATTTTGTTTTACAACCTTCTTATCATAAGCAAGGGTGTCCTCTACCACAAATAACTTAAGTCACCACAAAATGGTCAACATTAGGGTGTTGTTGATCATTCTTTATCAAATTTACCACAAGCCTCAAGGGCTTCATCAAGGACCAAGGACCCTTAGCCAAGGGTATGCACTTGACCTCAAGATCAAGGCATGTGTGCCATGCAAGTGTGTCCACCACATCGTCATCAAGGAACCCATCTTCATAACATGTATGACCAAGCACCCCATCATCAAGGTGTCATAGGGAATGCAAGCAAGTTTCCAAGTGTCATCACGTGTGTGGGTTCCTTCATCATGCCATCTAACCACATGGGCTTCACGACCTTTACAAGGGCATCAAGGTATTCATCAGGGGTTCCAAGTCTTCATGGGCTTCTTCATCATACCAAGGACATGTTCATGGGTTCCATAGCATGTCAAGGACAATACGAGGTCATCATCATGATACAAGAGCTCCATGACCCCAACAAGGGTTTCAAGGTCATCAAATCACCAACTATGGGTCCAAGGGCATCTTTAGGACTTCTTCATCAAGCAAGGGGCTTCATAGGCTTCTTCAACCACCTTAACCATACCAGGAGACCTCCAAGGGTCAAGACCCATCATGACATCACCTGTGGGGTAGATGGGCCTTCTTCTGGAGTACCATGACACCATCGGAGCATAAATGACCCACAGAATGGGTCATTAATGCTTCTCCAAGCCATCGAGGGCTTCTCCATCGTTTACCAAGGCTTTAGGACCATCTCCAAGGTCTTCAGTGTCTTCAGCAAGGTGGTGGCTTCAAGATCCAAGCTTGTGGGTACAAGGACCTTGTCAACTAGGTATAAGGTGCTTGAAGGCACAAACCCACTCTGTAAGGGATCCAAGGCACTGCAAGTGGGACTTGGTGGCATCAATGACAACCTATGGGGCCACTGCAAGTCCATGTTGGCATCAATGAAAAACACCCCATGTTTTTAGTTATTTCATCCAAATCATAATGGCTTGGTAAGTGTCCATACACAACTGCAAATTTTCGTACGGATGTTTTCCAAAGTTTGAAAACCAATCTTTTATTAAGTTTAAATATTATATTTCCATCTAGAAATATATCTTTTTTTTATCTAAATGGTACTTTAATATCCAAGGCAACATGCACATGGAAATTAAGGAATAGACTATTAGATGGTCTGAAAATGTCCACTTATGATAGAAATGATTGTCTTGGAACTTTTGTCTTTTGTTGGATCTTGGTTCTAATCCTATAGGAAGCTTAGGCTTCCTCTGGGTTTAATGTAACCATGTTTCAATAATGCTTGAAACATGAGTCAATTAATTGGTTTGAATTGATCACTTTCCAAGTGGATAGAGTCATCAATGCATGTTGCATCATAACAATTTGGCTGCACACAATTAGGAAGGACAAGGACATTCCTCAGTTTTCATTATACGAAGTGATCTAATCAGTGATATACTATATCTTCCTGGCTCAGTATATATTTATGAAAATCACAAAACTCAAGACTTCAAAGCTGTGAGTTGGACCAATAACCTTCTTGGGGAAGGAGTCTGTGAGAGTGACTACCAAAAAAATTCTGATTTCATGGACAACTGAAAGGGAAAGAAAGTTTTTAAAGAAACCTGCTAGAGTGGAAAGATGCAACAAAGGAGGGGCAGACCCTCTATGGAAAAAGTGGACAATAGGTGCAAATTAGAATTTATGAACCACCAACATTCAGCACGTGGGAGAAAATACTGAGAAGTGGGTGAAGTTTGGAGAGCAGGCATGGCTGCTTCAAGAAATTGAGTTGACTTCAGAGGGAGAATCCATTGAAACCTTACCCCAAAACCAAGGTCGCACTACAGGAAGAAGAAGCAACTACACGGCAGTGAAATAGATGGATTGGCACAACCAAGATGTTATTGTTGGCTTTGGGGATTATATTCTTCAGCATTTTGAGGTATTTAGAAAGGATGTACCAGACTTGATCAAATAAATAAGGAAGGCCACAACAAAACAGTGGTTGAATATGGAAGAACAGTTCAATATCATGGAGACCAAAATTTGTTAAGATCCAAAACCTCAAGGCAAGCCCAAACATTTCAGCAAAGGGCGAGCAAAACATTCTCAAAAAGAAACAGAATGATAAGCACAAGTATATCCTGGTGGCTTACAATATTAGTCTTCAGAAGAAACATGATAATGTGCCTCAATGCTGTGTGCTTTGGCTCTCTTGTAGTCAAACAAATATTTTATTGACAAGACCAGTATTATTTGTGTCAAGAGTAAGCAAGTAATCTTTATTATAAAAGCAGCTACGAGAACCCGAGCAGAGCAGGGGTAGGGAGGCCCATTTCCAAACAGGGGGGTAGCAGCAAGTGAAGATTGCTTTGGGGCTGGGGCTGATCACGAGCAATGTAGCTGAAGCATCATCTCTGTATAGGGGTTTGCTACTGGCCTCCAGTTCGAAAATTAAAAATCTAAGTTGCATTGGGGAATCCCAAGTTACAATTAATATCGTGGGTGGCAAAGCTACTCTCACCAGTGGTTTTCTAAAGTCAACCTGAAGTGGAACTCATTACTGTGATTCTTTGAGCATGTGAAAGTTCATCAAGTGGTTTTAAGTTTATAAGAAGTCACTAAAGAAAAGGAACCGAAGCAGAGCAGGGATAAGGGGTGTCATTGTCCACCCAAGGAAGCAGGGGGGGGATAAGTGAGTGAAGTTGGATTTGGGTTTGAGGTAGATACTGAACAATGTAGCGGAAGCATCACATCTCTGTATAGGGATTTACGACTGGCTTCCAATTTGAAAATTAAAAATGTAAGTTGAATTGAAGAATCCCAACTTATAATTAATATCATGGGTGGCAGAGCTACTCATCCTGAAGTGGAACACGTTATTGAGATTGTTCGAACATGTAAAATTTAATCAACTGGATTGAGTTTATAACAAGGAAGCAGACTCCATTGAATATCAGGGTGCTTTGCTGGAGGAGGGTCAGCTCTCCATTAGCAATGATGCACAATCATATTGGAATCAAGCTATTGTGGCAGAATTTTGCCACCTAAAACCTAAAACAACAACAACCAAAAAATTATGCTATGTATTATATGCAAAAATCAAATGCAATGTGTTCAAAATGTATTGAAAATCTTCTTCTTCTGTAAACCAAAAATAATACATCTGCTTTATAGCTTGTCACAGTACCCCAAATGTCATGGTGGTTTAAGTTTTCTAGTTTTTAACTGAACTGTGAAAAATAAAAATTGGGAACATCACAGCAGGGAGGTAACAGGAAGTATGGAAGACAGGCTAGGGGGTGCCTCTATGGTGCTCCTCCTATCTGTAAATAATTAGTGTTTAAAATTAAACTGGGATTTTAATCCTCTACTTTATAAGTGAAGAGTTATGAGTTAATCTTTTATATAATTCTGATGTTGTAACTTGTTTTATGATTCCTTCACTGTTTATAATATTATTTTTCTTGAACAGAAGAATGAATTTGAAACTTCTATCATGTAGCATGATTGTGCTAACGTTGAAGATAGCTCATACATTCACAGCATGCAAAGTGATTAGTGCAAGAGAATGTCAGTGTTAATGGATTGATTTCAATTTCTATTTAAGATTGCTTCAGTAGTTATAGGTTGCATTTTGGCAGTGACGGACAAAATGACTGGTTCATATGGTGGAACACCTAACAGATGTTACACTGCTGGATTTTGATGACTAATATGGTGTGCAATTCATGGAGTATAGCTTATTTCCATAGGGAACAAATAACTCAGAAGATCATCTAAGAGGCAGAAGAAAAGAATAGAGTTCATTACTTTCAGAAATGCACATTGAACTTGATTCTCAGCTTTTCACAAGCAGGCGGCTTTACATTGGACTTGTCTCAAAACCAAGAGATGATTCCTTGATTGTCCAAGGAAAATGGTAGTTATGCATTTAAAAGTTCCAAACCCCTGATTTATGTGGGCTTTGACTGCATTTTGCATTAGATACTAGTAAATTTTCCAATAGTGCTTTAGAGCATGTTGGGTGTATTTGATGCATTGAATGTTATCTCACAGATGCAGCTTGAGTATTGGAGAAAACACTTGCAATGAAAGGATGTCACACAGAGGATCTTACTTAAACAACATTGAAGACTAATGGGATTTTAACTAAGCTGTCTTACTACGTCTCTGGAGCATATTGCAACATACAAGATTCCATGAGATTTTACCAGTGTAAAAGATATTGTTCTGAATTATGGGTTCATTCCACTTGCATTTTTCAGATCTCAGCGTGTTGAATTTGAAGAGATAAGCAACCTATTAATGCATGAGCTGTTAGTTCTGCCTCAAAATGCTGCTTGTAGTGGAAACTGGAAATGCTGCATGTAGTGGGAAATGTAGGCATAGATATGTCCCAGCAGAAATGTCCGTATAACCTTGTTTTGTTAGAATTTTGATAGTTGTAAACCAAGATCACTAAAAGAATGACAGCACAGAAACAAAACAATGTGGAGCTCATTTAACCACGATGATCAATGATCGTCTCCCAACCATAGACAGAAACTGTGTCTCCCCCGAGCTCAAACCTTCCATAAGAGATCGATGTGCATCCAAATAGTAGTAGCACAAAACCCAAGAAACAAGAGAGAAACTTCTCCAAAGTGGAGAATCCCAAAAAACACTTCTCCTAGCTGTAATAGAGAACTTCTCTCTCTTGGAGCGAACTTGCTTGAAGGCTTGATGTTGAAATGAGGAGAGGCACCCTCTATTTATATTGCTTTCTTGCTGGAAAAACCTTTTTTTTAATTGGGGCTGAATTGTCATTTGTGCAATAATAAAATACGATTTATTATTATTTATTTTCTTACTAGGCCAACTTGTTGGATGGTGTCTCACGCAGCTACTACAACAACATTCCCTCTTAACCAGGGAGGCATCATCAATATCATCAATTGAAATGCATTTGGATATCAACAGTACATCTCAGCTATCTCGAACATCTCTATATCATAAGGAAGGGCTTCCAACGCAATCTCAATTCACCAAGAAGTGTATATGAATCTTCGTGCCGCAGTTCAATCCAATTCATCAAAGAATAAGCACTAGCTCCACAACTCTTCCTAGTACATCAGAAAGTCATGCATGCATCAACACAGCCCAAAGAGCTCACACTAGTACCATCATTGCTAGTGAGCCTACACCACATCATGGGCTATAACCTCATAACATCCATAAGAACTACCATCATATGAGGGCTCACACAGGCCATAAAATTATGTGAGGCATTCATCATATCTGTATGGGCCACAACCCATAAATCTCCCAACCATAAAGGTTGTTGGGCATCGACACAGAACTCATGTTGGTAACCAAAGTTCACACAAAACAGGGAGACCATAAGTAACAACTTAACTAACTTTGTTGAGGAGCCCATAAGTAACGACTCAACTCAAACGGCTCACACAAAACCACCTAGAGTCCACACAGGACCAACTAGAGTTTACTAAGAACTCGGTTCACGAAGAACTAACTAGAGTTCACTAAGAACTCAATTCACAAAGAACCAACTAGAGTTCACTAAGAACTTGGTTCATAAAGAACCAATTGGAGTTCACTAAGAACTTGGCTCACCAGGGTATTTTTTAAAAATTCTAATATTATACTTAAGTATAGTATTCTAGGAGATTGTTTTGGATTGAAAAAAGCATGGTTGTAGATAGGTAGGCGAATATTAAATATGAAACATAAAATTAACACTGAAATGTGTAAATTTTAGCGAATATTATGATAAAAAAACATATTTTATGTAAATATAGGCAATATTAGACACTAAAAATGATCAAATAACGAATTTATTTTTTGAAAAAAACCCCAAAAATAGCCAATTGGTAAAATTTCGCCACTAAAAATTACCTTGGCTCACATAACCAACTGGAGTTCACAAAGAACTCGTTTCATGTGACCAACTAGAGTTCATAAAGAACTCGATTCAAGTGACCAACTGGAGTTCACAAAGAAATCGGTTTACGTAACCAACTAGATTTCACAAAGAACTCGGTTCATGTGACCAACTAGAGCTCACAAAGATCTCGGTTTACATAACCAACTAGACTTCACAAAGAACTCAGTTCACATGACCATACCAAGGACTCAGGAGTTCACACAAAATCACCATCACGGTCCACAGGTGTCTACCCAAGACTCGAGAGTTCACATAAAATCACCGTCATAGTTCGTAGGTGTCCACATAAAATTCTTGCCCACAAATGTTCACCTAGAACTCAAGTGTTCACAAAAAATCACCGTCATAGTTCACAGGTGTAGAATCATTGTCCATAAGTGTTCACCTAGAACTCCGGTGTTCACAAAGAATCACAGTCATTATTCATAGGAGTTCACATGGAATCACTTGTCCACAAGTGTTCACCTAAAACTCAGGTGTTCACACAAAATCACCGTCATTGTTCATAGGTGTTCACATAGGACAAAGAGTTCACACATAACTCATCCTTCCCTCTTAGCAAGGGGTATAATCTATGTTGTTGGAAGCATGGAGCGAGAGCGGGAGCAAGGATCAAAGAGCAAAGTGAAAAACCAAATTTTCAAAAGCTCCTGTTTTGGGAGCGTTTTTGTATAGTACATATTTTAATATATTTTGATGGATTTATATCTAAAAAACATGTATGATGTTGAATTAGCTATAGAATACATCGATTAAACCATATAACATCAATCATCTAGTAGTTATAACTTATAACATTATCATCAAATGATCAACCATAAAAACTTTTATAGGAGCTTGGCAAAGAAGCAAGGTACCATAACATTGTCATCAAATGATTAACTTAGTATAGAAGCTTTTAGCATAGGAAACAAGGTACCATAACATTGTCATCAAATGGTTAACCTAGAATAGGAGCTTTTAGTATAGGAAACAAGGTACCATAACATTGTCATCAAATGATTAACCTAGTATAGGAGCTTTTAGTATAGGAAAGGAAGGGAGCGCCTTGGGAGCATACTACCAAAACTGGGGAGTGGGCTTCACGAGCGGGAGTGAGGGGGTGGGGAGCGCTCCCACGCAACATAGGGTATAATCATGGAACCAATCTCCCCACTCCATCACAGAGTGTCAAGGAGTAGAGTACGGTCCCATCCTGTGTCATACAGATACAAATGTGTGCCAGCGTCTCCATCCTTTTTCAGGATGTCCAAGAGATCTCCTCACTCCTCACGAAGTGATCGAGAGAATACTGCTCATAGACCTCTCTAAGAGAGACTATAGTCCTACACACATGTAATCTAGCAAAGGCATCAAGTATATCGAGGCAGACATTTCTGTCCTACCCTATTCTAGATATGAAATGCAAATACATAATAAAACACATGACTGAATTCATGTACCTAAGAGAGAGTATCAAGAGGCTTATTTCCCCACCCCATCTCAGGGTGTCCAGGAATCCTCCCTCTGTGCTGGAGCATTCTGCTCCCTCTACATCTGAGCATCATGCACCCTCTCTAGAGAGTCCATAGATATGATATAAGTATTCATCCCAGTGATGACCAGGTACGTCAAGGATCCTTCAACTCTCTTGTATGGATTAAACCAGCACCGCCATCAGCGTAGTTTCTGCCACTCCATCCATAAGTGATGTAATAGGCCAAGATCCTCATTTTAAGGGCTAACTCCCTCTGTCTCCTGAAAAATCAATAGAGTAACTCTCGTCCTCTAGGATCCATTTGTCATGACTCTAACTGGAAAGTAAATGCTTTCCATAATCGTCAAAGAGACAAACAACTGTAGTAGAGACACAAACATCCGTTGAAGCCTTCTACTTCCATTCACCAATCTCTACATGAGATCATCTGGGCCTGTGGGTCATGTGTCCAAATATATCTGGATGTATTATGTCCTCATCTATCCAATGTTATTGTTGAACATTCATGACTTCCACTTAACTGTTTCGATCGAAAGTCATCCTTCTTTCTATGCTAAGAGTCATGTTCCTTGAAACTTCCTACTTCCTATCCATATGTTCTTCCTAAATATCAACGGAAACACTTGTCCTTCAAAATAAGTCTCATCATCTATCCTTGCAGGCCACTTCCTATGGTCCTTTCCCTACAAGTCAAGTCATGTTAGATAGTTAGCAACATTGCATAATCAAATTTATCCTTTACAATGACAATAGCTCATACAGGTATGTAGGCATCTTAGCCAATGCTTCAGGGCAACACACACATGGCTATTGTCTAGATGCTTGCTATCTCCATTATAATATACCATCAAGAGTGTGCACTACTCCAAGCATGTTAGAAGGAGATGCCATCCAAAATGGATTATGGTATGTTGCGCAGCATTACAGGTTAAATCATAACAAATAGTACATGAGCCTACTCTACATCCATAAAAGAACTACATCACATGCTCAACAACTTCCTAAATCTAGGAATATAGATTTGCATAAAATATATCCAAAATCAACTAGATCCAATCTACTAGAGCATGTAAATCCAGATACTTATCTTTCACAGTCTTATGGGTGGGTGGGCTCCCTCTGCCTCCTGGTACGAATCATGAGAATCCTCTGATCTTCATCTTCTTGTTGGGAGTCCATTGCAATCTAGATCTTCATATCATCATCTCAACATAGGGAGTACTAGAAGAAGAAATCCGTATGATAACCATTCCTTTTGTTTGAACCATGTCACTATATAGCATAGTGACCGACTTTCTGACATCTGAAGCACCGGATACGAGAGAGATCCTTCTTCATTTGTTCTGGAATCTCCTCATCAACAATCTTAATGAGAACCTTAGCCTTGGAAACCCCGTCAAGTCTATGTTCAACCTTCATGATGATCTTCTTGACTACAACCAGAAAACTGCTTCTAAAACCCTAGTAGGAGCTAGGTCAAATTTGAAGTGTGGATACTTGCAAAATTGTTTCCATAGGGAGATGCATCCTATCAAGGCGAATTGAATAATCATCCCTTTCTCTCAAAACTATGGACAGAATAGCTAAAAACTGGAAACCCTAGTGACAAATGCTCTTAACCATTAGGCCCACTCAAAGTTCAAGGATGCTCCACATGCATTTGTCACTGCTGCTATTGACAGCTGTACGATGACCGAAATGCATGTGTGGGCCTAATGGTTAAGAGCATGTGTTTCCTCTTAGGAGGTCACAGGTTCAAATCTAGAGGGAGGTAGTGCTTGTACACCTCTGTAGACTTTAGCAGTTAAATCACTGCGCAAAGGAGGTCCCTTGTCCCACAAACAAGGGGTCTCATACACCAAATTGGTGTCTTGCTTGGCAGTGACCTTAAAAATAGATTATTATTATTATTATTATCATCATCTTGCACCTTCAACTTGTTCTGTAGCATGTCAGAAGGCTTGCTGGCCCATGCTGCTAATCAATGACGAATCGGTTGGTTATGTAGGCGGGTCAATACATACCATGGCTTCCCATTTGTGGATTTAAAGTTTAGAGTTGTTCTTGCTCCTGCTTTCAGTCATAAAATAATACCCGTAAAAGAATTACAGAGAAGGCATGACGCTCAAGGGATGTAAGCCTCATTTTCATAATCGATTGATTTAGGCAGAATTAATTGTGGAGTAACCGAAGTAGAAGCCTACAGCAGATTTCAAAACTCCTTAAGAGTTTGTGAATGCGAATCTATCCCTCTGCCTGGGGCTAGACTTCTGCCGACTCCTGCTTGAGTGATGTCTCTAATGTGGGCCCTATGGCCAAGACTGTTTATTGATCTTTACGTTTTCAGGGACATATGTATAGTTGGTGTGCCAACTAGCTATGTTTTGGTGTTTGGCGATTTTGGTCTTAAGCCATTTACAAGAAGCATTTTTATCCCCAAAAATAGCATCCATCTCTTCCTAATTTAATAAAATGCAGCCATAAATTCGATGGATTATTCACGGTTAGCACTATTTTTCCCTTTTTTTCGCAATTAAGGAAAATGGGCGTTACAAAGGAGAAAAGGAGAAAGGAACCTGCAACTCCTTGGGGAGGTAATCGTGCTTCATGGAGAGATCCATTGCACGCTTGATGCGCTGATTGCGAGCATCCACGACCTCCACGGGCAAACGATTAAGCGCCTCTTGAACGTCCAAGCTATCGGTTTGATCGTACAGATCCTCGTACCGAAGACCTTCAGAAACCGATCCAGAAAAGCCAAATCAGCGGAAGAAATAAGTGAGAAACAAGAGAGAAATATGAATGTAAGATACCGTATTTTCTTAGTTTGTCGCCCACTACAGTGCACTGTTTGATGGCCACCCAATCGAGAGCCTTCTTCCCTACTGTGTAGAAAGCTCCCTTAATCATCTGTGATGCCATGATTCTTCAGATCAAATTGCTTCCGTTTCTAGGGTTTCAGATTTCAGAGCAATTGCCCACTAACTCCACCTCTTCCTCGTCTCTGTATATTGTATGTTAGCCGATATTATAAACGAATATATATAATAATAAGAATGATAAACTCAAAACCAAAAAATTACGACATACCCGCGAGGATTTTTTTTTAACTCAGAGCAGTTGCCCACTAACACCACCTCTTCCTCGTCTCTGTATATTGTATCGTCTCTGTATATTGTATGTTAGCCGATGTTATAAACGAATATATATAATAATAATAAACTCAAAACCAAAAAATTACGACATACCGGAGGATTTTTTTTTAACTCAAACGGGTAATTTTTATTTTTATGAAAGATCACGGGTCTGTTTTGGTAAATGCCAATCAACCTATTTACACAATCAAGTAGGAATACTTCGAAAGTACCAGAGACTATACAAATTCTTACAAAGAGGGAGGGAATCTCCCATTAAAACAAATTACAACAGCATGAATCACATTTAAGGAATTGGATGGAAATAACTGGATTCTCCGTTGATGCTAAGAAATTCTTGAGACAGTATACATGCTTTATTAGCCAAGGCATTTGCAAGATTATTTAGATCCCGAATGATGTGAAAAGAAGCAGCCGTGTCAAATTCTTTCAATATATTCCAAATTCTCTGCATAGATTTATTCAAGGCAGAATTATTGAAACTATCACTTGAATTTAATGCTTTAATCAGCATCTTAGAATCACCAAAAATTTGAATGGACTTGTATCATTTCTCCTTAGCAAACTGACTCGCCATGAGGAGGCTATAGTTTTCAGCCTGATTGTTTGACATGGTTCCAAGTCCTCAGCTAAAACTAAATTTGGTCAATCTGTCAGGAGAGAAAACCAAACCCCCAGCACCTGAGAACCCAGGATTCTCCTTGGATGCACCATCAAAAAAATTTGTCGCTGAAGAGAAACTCATCCAAAATGACTTGAATGCATCCTTATTTCCACGAAATCTCCAGGGAGGAGAACTGACAAGTTTGACACAAATCGATTTTTTCAAAACTTGAGGACAAAGACCCAACCACAATGAAAACGTAGTTGGCAAGGAAGAAGAGGCCAGCATGAGTCCAACAGATTCGAAAATAGGCGATTTGGATTTGAATGCCATGATCTAGGAGATCGGGATATGATCGTTGAAGATGTAAATGTTTCTGGCAATCCACAGCGACCACCACGTGAACTTCAGGATTGAATGCTAATGTTTGTGACAGATAACAGAGTCAGATTTTTGGGGACGTTGATCATGCCAGGATAGATATAAAGTATTTACAATATTTTGAATTGGAACAGAGAAGTTAGAACCCAGGAGTACCATTTCCTGCACCTTTTTAGAAAAAATGCAATCAATCGTTTCCAAGGCTGATTTGCAAAAACAGCAGTGAAAGGGGCCATTGGAGCCACGTTTTAACATATTGTCACCTGTCAACACCTTATTATGCAATAACATCCATGAAAAATTTTCACCTTCGAGAGACATTGAGAATTCCAGACAGTTTTCCAAATCAAAGCTGAGAAGCATGAAGAGCGAGAAGCTTGTAATACATTGAAACCTTTTGCAGCTATGTAAGAACCATCATTTACCCAACCCCAACTATCTTTATAGGAGATATGGACAAGGGCGAGACCAGAAAGAGAGGAGAGCAACAAAAGTTTTTGGCAGCTAAGGCGACCAGGAAGCTCAGGGAGAGACCAACCAGCCCAGTTGCCAACTATGTCCCAAGAGCAGATGTCAGCCAAGCGGAGCAGACCTTTGTTAGTTGACCACTCCATAATCTCTGCTAACGAAATGTCAAAGGAAAGAAAAGGTTTTCCGGAGATTTTATCCTCCCATAGAAGGATCATCTTTCCATTGCCAGGGATTCTATAAAGTTGTTGGTTAAAAATGTCGAAACCTCTTCTGCAAAAATTCCAGTTAGTTGTGCCTGTTGGTGTATTAGAAGAAGTAATATTTCTCAAAGAGCCACCCTTAAGATATTTCATCCTAAAGATCTTGCTGACTGGGTGATTTTTGTCCACAAATAGCTGTCAAATCAGTTTGCCACCCAATGCCATATTAACCAGACCAAGGTCACAAATTTGTAATCCACCTTCTGAAATAGATATTTTAAGAATTTCCCAGCTCCAAATGCATCTTATTCTGACTTCCTTTACTGCCATTCCAAAGAAAAGCTCGCAAAAGTTTGGAAATCTGAGCTAAACTTAGGGGCAAGCAACAAAAATGATTGGAAAATAGGAAGTGTTGAAAGGACTGCCTTAATCAAGGTCAATTTTCCAGCCTTGGTTAACCATTGAGCACCCCAAAAAGCGATTTTTGCTTTTAACTTAGCAAGCACTTCAAGCCAAAGAGAAGGAGGGGAAGATCCAAGAGTTAAAGGAAGCCCCAAATACTTTATCCTCTTCCACTTTTCAAAGCCAAGGAAGCCCAAGAAGTTTGTTATTCGAAGAATTGTCGAATGATCTACATTACAACCATAAACAACACTTTTATTGTCGTTGATCAAGGCTCCTAAAATTAGGCAGAACTTTTGAAGAATTTCATTAAAGGCCCGAGCAATCTTCAATGAGGCCCCTCCTAGAAGGAGATCCTAGAAGGAGAGAGTCATCTACAAAAAGGACATGGTTTATTGGGTCCACACCCTAGCAATCTTAATGCCCTGTATGTAACTAGCTTCCTTTTCAATTGAGAGTTTTTTGCTACGAGTTTCAGCCATCGTGATGTATAGAAAATGTGACATCATACATCCTTGGCGGAGACCTCTTTGTAGCTTTAAAAAAATTTGTAGATCTTCCATTGACCAGTGGTGCAATCCAAGGCCTATTTGTGCAAGCTTTGATCAAGTTCACAAACTCAGGGCTAAAACCAAAAGAGAGAATGACATCATAGAGAAATGGGAGCTTTACTCAATCAAAGGCGTTTTTCATATCCAACTTAATTAACATTCCTTTCTCCTTCCTTTGGAAACTTGAATGGAGAGCTTCTTGAACTTGGATAACATTATCAACTAAATGTATGCATTTTACAAATCTCCCCTGAAGAGGAGAGATCAACTTACCTAGCAAGAGCTTGAATCTATTGGCTAGAAGTTTGGCTAGAATCTTGTAAAAGGCATTACACGACGAAATAGGACGGAACCTGTCAAAGGAAGAATGATTGACTTCCTTAGGGATAAGAGTGAGAAATGTAGAATTGATACACCCTCCCAATTTAGCTTTTTTTTGGAAGGCTGTCACCATACTGATCATATCTAATTTGATGATGATCCAGTAGACTCTATAAAAATGGAAAGAAAAGCCATTCGGCCCAGGAGCTTTATCTGGCTCCATTGCCCAGATGACATCCAAAATTTTCTTTTCAGAGAAGGGTTTCGATAAATCATAGTTATCCTCTGAGCTGACAAGAGAAGGAACATTATCCAAAAATTCTGCAGACACTTCCTCATCAGAGAGACCATCATCCTGAAACAAAAGTTGAAAGTGCCTACTTGCAGCTTGTTTTAGAAGATCTTGACCTTTAATGATATCCCCCTTGCCAATGGAGAATTCTGAAATATGATTTCGAGACAGTTTAGCTCTGCATTGACGATGGAAGAAGGCAGTGTTTTTATCACCTCCCTGCAGCCAGAGACTTTGAGACTTCAGTCGAAGATTC
Source organism: Pseudotsuga menziesii (assembly GCA_001517045.1). Lineage (NCBI taxonomy): Eukaryota > Viridiplantae > Streptophyta > Pinopsida > Pinales > Pinaceae > Pseudotsuga > Pseudotsuga menziesii. The sequence goes on along the minus strand of LPNX010555602.1, from coordinate 522,121 downwards.
TCCTCTTCCTGTTGGAAAGATTGAGAAGTTTTAAATTGAGCAAGTTGTTCGAGGGCTAACTGAGAAATGGTAATTTCACGTTCTTCCATTCCTAATTGAATTGTTGTTAACTCGGACACTCTCTCTTGCCTGTTGGTCGTAGGAGTGGTAAGAGATGTTTTGACCCAATTCTTCAACGCATATTTGGTATTTTTCAATTTTTCTTCCCAGACAAAACTAGGGGATCCGTCAACATACTGTGACCAAGCTTGAGACAAAATATCCAAAAACTCATCTCTCAATCCAGAGAGGGCTGAACCGGAACGGGATTGGCCCAAGATCTTCTTCTTTTTCAAACAACAAAAAAATGGGATGGTGGTCTGACGTGAGTTAGGGTAAATTTTTTGATGAGATAATGGATTTCCCATCCATCAATGTGCTATGAACTAGAAACCGGTCAAGGCGGGCAGAGATGTTTGCGGCACCCACTCTGTTATTGGACCACGTGAAGTGCGCAAGCTTGGGTTTTAAGTTAATCAAATCACAGACTTTGATCAACTCTTCCACCGTATCTTGCAGATGATCCTTGCCTCGGAGGCCACCTTTTTTCTCATTCAGGGCTAATGTAATGTTAAGATCACCTTCTACTATTATATTCACAAGAGAGTTGGACTCTAAGAAGAATGATAATGATTTCCAGCAATCTTTTTTTTCAATGTAATTGATTGGTACATAAAGATTATAAAGGGCCAAAGAGATCTTACTTGAGAGATGATAGAGCTCTGTAAAAATCCAGTGTTGGGTGGCAAACCATCGTTTTAGCTGAAAATTCTCAACACACCATAGAGTTGCTAAGTCCTCAGAGGTGCCTCTTGCAATGACAGCTTTGCCAACATTCAATTTCCATTTTTTTACTTAAGAGAAGAAGAGGTTCCTCCTCTATCTTAGTCTCTTAAAGCAAGAGAGTTTCATAAGAAACCATTCTCATTAAATCGTTCACTGCTTCAGCTTTGATTGGGTTCCCCAATCCCCTGCAATTCCAAGAGACGATCTGCATTATTTACCCAAGCGAGAGGGAGTAATTACTCCCTTTGAGGGGCTGGTTCTCTTGCTCCTCCCATACAACATTTCAATGGTAGACTTGCTGCCTTGCATCTTTAACCTCTTAGCCTCTTCTTCTCGGGCCTCCTTTCTAGACTTCCTGCCATCCTTTTTGGAAAGTTGCTCAATGGAATCTTCATCAAAAGATCTAGAGCTATTGACCAGCTTCTTCCTAGTTATATCTACATAAGAAGGGGAAGATTTGGCACCAATTGGAGAAACATGGTTATGCTGTAAGGATTCTCCTGCCCAAAGAAGTTCCGAGATAGATGGATCAACTTGTTCCATTGGCACTGTATTTACTTCAGATTCAACCTCCTGCCCTTCCAATTGTTGCATTTCACCTTGTTCAAGGATAGCTTTAGAAGAACTAAGAACAAAAAAATGATTGGAAGGGGCTTTGGTGTTATTGACAGCTTGAGGTATAGGAAGATTCTTCCCAATAGCAGAGTCTCATTCACTGTCTTTCCTTCTTTGCCTTTCTTTCTAGGGCCCTGATTGGAAATTCCTACTTTCTGGACTTGGGTCCACAAGTCATCTTTCTCTTTTTCAGGTTTCTCTTTTGATTTTTTATTATAGTTTCGAGCCAAATGGCCATAACCATGGCAAAATATACATTTAAAAGGAATTTGTTCATAGTCCAACTCCTGGATATGAAACCATTATGCAAGTGTTAACTTGATTGCCTCAGGCAGACCTGTCTCCAATTCGACTTCAACACATATTCTTGCACGGGAAAATTGATCTTTCATTTCAACCCTGTCGATGTATTTACCAAGCTTGTTTTCAATGGTTTCAAGGGATTCTAAGTTCCAACAGTGTAAAGAAAGATGAGGGAGCCTTACCCAAATAGGGACAACAGACGAAACATCTTGAGTAGGGTCTAAATCAGGAGTCCACTTGTTCAAGTAAAGCTCCTGGGGGCCCATGAAGTATGGTCGAAAGATAAGGTCACGGTCATTTGCAGAGTCAAAAACAAAAACATAATATCCTCTTCCAACAAAATGATTTTGAATACCTTCACATACTAAGGGCCTCCAGTTTCTCTGCACCCGGATTAGAGGAAATTTGGGGTCTAAAATGGGCCTTATAAGAAAACGCGTCAAAAATAAATTTTGTGAGTTGGAATTCAAAAACCAATAGAATTTCAATAAAACGAGTCAACCATAATGGTTGAATTGACATATTTGTCATAAAAGGAAACTACGTGCGATCGTGGGATATTAAAGAATACCCTTAATTTCGAGAGATATTGACCCAAACTAATNAAACCTCCTCCCCACCCATTTTTATACCTCAATCCTTATAAACCACCCTACCCACCCCCACCTTAAACCCCTCATCCCCCCAATACCTGTAATATATTGGTTTGATTTTTTATAATTTTAAAATCCACAATATGAACTAACATGATAGGATATTGGTAAACAAGTGAAGCCCCCGTGCTCAGAATTTGAGTAAAAACATAGGGATATATGTCGAAAATACGAACACAAAAAATCGTTTTTTCGTTCTTCCTCCAAAATTAATAACTATTATTTTATTATTTTAATTATTATTTTATTATTTTTCTTAGGAGGCCCATTTTAGACCTCAAATTTCCTCTAATTTAACCATCAATGGCCTTTGGAGAAGGCCAAAGACCTGTGAATTGCCCGATAATCCCACACTCAGCAAGGTTTAGAATTGTACGACAAGTCCGTTCAGCAGGTAATTCGACCGAGGGGATGTCTACTTTCTTGACAAATTTATGCGATGGACCCCCTTTCCTCTTACCACAGGTAGCAATCAATCTCTTGAAAGCATCAAGATAAGGAGGAAGGGGCAATGGTGGATCCCCTCTGGAATCCATAAGACTCGGGCCACTAGAAGACAGCAGGCCTGAAGACACCGCTAGAGAGCAAGAAGGCTCTGAAATTCAAAACAGGAACAGAAGCAGGAAGCCACTCTCCAGCCTTAGCAAGAGGATACAGTCCTGGAAATCACACCACAACCCTGCAAGAGTAATCTTCACCACTTGATTTTAAGCAGGATACTCGTTGAAGGAAAGAGGTAAGAACTTCAGAAAAGAACCTAGTCTAAACGCCAAAGTGCAAGAATAGACACTAATAGAAGGCCCAAAACCGCTAGAGAGGAGACTCTAAAGATTAAACCAAGAACTGAAGCAAGAGAGCTCTAGCCTTAACAGGAACGAATACAAACCAATCTTGCCAAGCTATTGCAAGAGTAACCTTCAACACGATCCAGAAAACAGGAAATGCTGAAGGGAGGTGAACTAAACTTCAGAGCAAAAATTCAAACGTCAAAGCTAACTTGCATGCAAGCAAAAGGACAAACTCCTCCAACAGGGATGCTGAGAAGAGAGCAAACTCAGAGAACCAGGGACTCCACGCCTACAAACAACGGATCAATGCTTGGCAGAAAACTGCAAAAATTCTCAGAGGGCCAAAGAAAATTTTAAAAATCTTCTTGGAGCGAATTTTCGATCGCGTCTAAAAATTTAAATATATTAAAGATAATATTTTATTAAACAAATAATATTGAATTAAAATGTTTTATAGCACCGGGATCAACAACAAGTAAGCAAGCCAAGCAAAGCAGCCTAGCCGAGTATATCATCCCAGCAATTCCCGACTTACAATGACTTTATGTTTTCTAGCTGGCAATTCCTCGAGCTACCGGCTATGATTTTCTATGTATGTTATAATATATATATATAATAATAATTAACTCAAAATCAAAAAATCACAACATACCCAACCACGACATTGATCATGTGGTCAACACGCTTGGAGTCAAATGGTTAAATCCTAAAACAAAATGGGTTCGTTTTGGGTGTGGCTACCATGTTCGTTTTGAGTGTAACTTAGCATGTTTCTTTTTGAATAACCTATTTGGGTTGAATTTGAAAGGCATACACTATGTTGAGAGTAATTTTTTGTGATTCATTTTGTTTCTCTTTGTTTATTCGTTGGATGCCTTGTTATTATTGCTTTTTTTATTTACGATAGGATTCAAAATTTCTACATGGTATCATGATAATCTAAGTAAAAGGTGTACAAGTTTTTTTTCTTTGGAAGTAGAGGAATCAACTCTTGAGTTTGGATCAAGGTTTTGATCTTGTCATTTGTAGATGTTGAGATATTTAGACACTTAGGAGTTAGTTAAGATCAACTTGTGTAATATATCCGTTAGGTAAAGTGTGTTTCTTTAGTATGCATTTGTAAATATTTAATTCGATGGTTACGATATGTTCTAGACATAAAATGATCTGACGATTCAACTTCTCTTAGATCATATGTAACCCTAATCCGAGGCTTAACACCCGATTGGTCCATGATCTCTATTTAAAGAGCATGGAGGGTCATTGGCTAGTTGGTCGATTATGAGAAGCTCATTTGTAACTTTCTTTCGTTTGCATAATAAACTGCCTCGAGTAGCTATTTGGATGGGGTCGTGGAGTGTTTCCCTCTCGAGGGTTTAAACCACGTCAAAATATTAGTGTATTGATATTTGATCTGTTTGTGTAGAGTGGTTGCTCTTAGTGTTCGGTCTTTTGGGAGTACCCTGTGTACCTGAACATGGTATCAAAGCGTTTATGAAGAGTCGCTTCCGGTTATGATCTAGATCTTGAACTGGTGTTGTCGAAACTTTGAAAGGGTTTTTGGTTCTGAATTTCAGTGCATTTCTGGGTTGTGGGAGGTGTTCCATTGCGTCCGGAGCACCGTTTCCATTGGGAAATAGTTTTTGTTTAATCAAAAACGATTTTTTTTTTTACTTCAGATACGTCGATTTTAGCAAATCTGAAGGTATAATGTTACAGTGACGTTTTTTATTTTTACTTTTATTTTTAAAAAGGAAAAATCTTATATTTTATCAGTTTTATTATTAGATATTTATTGTTTTTAGTCTTGAATTGTTGTCTTCTTTGCCTGCGTATGCTCTTTTCCATGCACATTGCGTAATCGCGGCGAATCAGAAACCAAAAAGGAAAGGGTTTTTCTCGGCTGCGTATGCTCTTTGTCGTGCACCTTGTGCGATCGCGACGAATCAGAAACAGAGAGAAAACGTAGACTTTTCGAGAAATTTAACGAGATCGAACCTCAAAGTGTGAAAAAAGTTTTTTCCATTTCGGTTTGTGGTGTGATTTGTCAAAAAAAAAAAAAAAAAAGCTCGGAGATCGAGAGATAAAAGTAAAAAAAAAAAAAATCCTTCTTCCTTCCCTTCTTTTATGTACATTTTAATCTTAGCTCATTTGATTCAAAGTTGTTTTATTATTTAATAGGTCTTGAGTTCTAAGTCTTATTAAATTACTTTTTTAATAGTGCATGCAATTTCTAATTTTAAATTACTTTATTGTAAAAGTGCATCTCACTTAAATTAAAAATAAAATAATAAAAAGTGAGTTATTTAAGTTTTTTTGTTGCACTATTTAAAAGTAATATCATTGTAAAAGTGAAAATCATTTATTTTACATTTTACAAAAGTGATTCACTTAAAACAACTTTCTTGTCAAAGGTTTATCTTAAGAAGATGGGGATTCTTTTTTAGTTGGTAATTCTCTATCTGTCACGTTAATATTGGGGTCATCTTCAGCGTTTTCTTTAATTAAGCATAACTTCATTTTTCGGAATCAGTTTTCAATGCCGTTTTTTTTAAATCCCCTGATTTTTCAAATTCTTTTCATCCAGACAGTTGGTTTCTATTTTTTCAGCCATTATTTTATAGTATGGATGCCCCTTGTGATATTATACTTACTAGTTCCAACTATTTTTCATGAAAATTTTATGGAGGATGTTCTACGAAGTAGGGAATTTTCAGAATTACCTTAGGGAAAGAAACAGAACCCACTAATGATGATAAGAAAATAAAATGGACAAATAGATGTGATGAAGCTCGTGGATTGATTGGATGTCAATCTCTACTGATTTGTAATTCCACATATCTGGAATTGATGAACTTGATACAACTTGAGAAAAGTTGGAATCTATGTTTAGTAAACACAATGAAATTGGAGGTCATCAACTTGAAAATGAGTTGATTTATTTAAATCCAAGTGATTTTTCATGCATTCAATATTATTTATCTAAGTACAAAACTCTTATGTGAAGAATGCAAGATTAAGAGAGAAGACAAACAATGCATTTCTCATATTCTTTTCAAACTTGGACATGCATATTCTGTTTTTGTATCTACATTTTACTCCATGAAAAAATTCTTGAATGCAGCTAGTTATCAAGATCCTAGTCTTGAATCATTTTGTGATTCATTGATTAGAGAACAAGATAAGTTCATCCATCTTGGAATGATCAACAATGCAGATATATCTGGGAAAGCCTTATTGTTTCAATAGAAAGAAAAGTCCAAGCCTCTCAAGAAACAAATTTTTCGCAATAATAAGCCAAACAATGGTCTCAAACCCTCTCAGTAAGCTCCTTCTTTAAAAAAAGACAAAATATCCAAGTCAAAAGGAAATAAGAATGAGTGTCATTGCAACTATTACGGGAAAGATAATCATGATGAATCTAAGTGTTTCAAGAAGATGGAAACAATGAAGAAGCACCACATCAGCCTAGATTCGTCTTCAGAATCTACCTCTCATAGACATGCACTTTGTGCTTCTGATTATTCTTATATCGCAGCTTCTTCTTCTACTCAAAATGAATGGCTCATTGATTCTGGAGCATCTTATCATATAGCTATGGATCAAACCATCTTTTCTACTATGCATGAATGTAACACTAAACAAATATTTGTTGGTGATGATATATCTCTAAGTATTGTAGGATCTGAAATAGTTCCAGTAGAAAATGGTCATTTTAGTGATGTACTATGTGTTTCAAGAATTTCCTGCAATTTATTGTCAGTCTATCAAATCACTCATTACGGTGAGGGTAAAATTGTAACGCTTACACCTCACCAAGTTGTAATCAAGGATTTTAAGATCCTCAACATGTCCTAGCTACCATAATTGTTAATGTTATTACCAGGTTGTACAAATTTAACAACTTTGGGTCATCATCTTTTCCTTCAATTTTTGTTGCTCATAGCGATAACTTAAGCAAACTTTGGCATGAGCGATTTGGTCACTTAAATTATCGTTCATTGCAACAACTATGTAAAGACAATATGGTGACGGGTCTTTCAATGGTATTTTGTAGGGATGGTGCTTGTTCCAATTGTGTACTCGGAAAACATCATCGAGACAGTTTTGACAAACGTGCGTCTTGACACGTCTCATTTCCTTTAGAGCTTGTGCATAGTGACTTGTGTGGTCCTCTTCCTTCTGCTTCATTTTCTGGTTTTAAATATTTCTTAACTTTCATTGATGATTACTCTAGACGCACTTGCGTTTATTTCCTAAAATTTAAGAGCGAAGTATCTAACATGTTCTTGGCTTACAAGGCCCTTGTTGAAAAATAATCTGGTAATCAAATCATTAAGTTAAGATCCGATAATGAAAGAGAATATGTTAACAAAAAGTTCACTACTTTTTGCACTGAACAATGAATCTAACAACAACACACTGCTCCATATACACCACAACAAAATGGTATAACTGAATGGAATAATCGCACTTTAAAAGAAATGGCTGACTGTATGATCCAATCTAAAGGACTAAGTCTTCAATTTTGGGTTGAAGCCATAAATTATGCAAATACATAGTTAATCGCACCCCTACTAAAGCTTTACAAGGTATAACACCAGAAGAAGCATGGAGTAAAATTAAACGAGACGTAATTCACTTCTGCGTGTCTGGTAGTGAAGCATGGGCTCACATTCCAGATGAAAAAACAGAAAGCATTGTAGCCTAAAAGTGAAAAGTGCATATTTGTTGGATATGCTCAAGATGTATAAGGTTATATACTTCTTCAACCACATTCTCATGATACAATCATTAGAAGAGATGTTAAATTTAATGAAAATCTCTTTGCCTATGAGCCTAACTCGACGGTTGTGCCATCTTTGGCATGTGACCCTGATTCGACGATTGTGCCTTCTTCTACTTCCAATTGTGCCTTCTTCTACTTCCAACTTCCTTGACAGGTTTCCAACTACATTTTCTGAGGATGACAGTGAGGATGAAAATCCACCTCTGCCTACTCATGTTCCTCCAGTTGCACCGGCACAATTGTTTCCTCGATGGGTCTGTTCAACATGTGAAGCAGATGGTGATCTTGTCGATGATCCTAGAGATCAACGTCGAACACGTTTTCAGTTTCAGCGAGCCTCTTCTCTTTTGGCTCAAATTTCAAAGAATCGTGATCCATAAACTTTTGCAAAAGCTTCAGGAAATTCAGATTGTGATGCAGCTATGGATGAAGAATACCGTTCCTTAATGGCGAACGATACTTGGGATCTTGTACCTCTTCCAAAATGAAGAAAAATTATCAGATGTAAATGGGTCTATAGAACTAAGTATGCATCAGATGGAAGTGTTGAAAGACTTAAGGCAATGTTATTTGCCAAATGTTTTTCCGAAGTTGAAGGGATTGACTACAATGAAACTTTTGCTCATGTCGCAAAAATGAACTCCACCCGCCTTGTTCTTTCTCTTGCAGCCTTACATAACTGGGTATTCCATCAAATGGATGTCAAGTCTGCATTCTTACATGGTGATTTACAGGAGGAAATTTACATGGAACAACCTCCTGAATATGTTTAGAATAACTCTAGCCTTGTGTGTCGCCTTAAGAAATCCTTATATGGCCTTAAGCAAGCTCCTAGAGCTTGGTATGCCAAAATGGATAGCTTTTTACTTGACACTGGTTTTTCTAAATGCTATTTTGACCTCAATGTCTATACCAAGAAAGAAGGAAACCATCTCATCATACTTGTTCTTTATGTTGATGATCATATCCTTACTGGTAGCGACCCTAAGCTTTGAACCCATATGAAATCCAGTCTTAAGCAAACTTTTGAAATGTCAGACTTATGACATTTGCATTATTTTCTTGGTCTCCAAGTCTTGCAAACCAAAGAATGAATCTTTCTTTCCCAGTCTAAGTATGATTGTGACCTTCTTCGTCACTTTTACATGGAAGATTGTAAACCAGCCCATTTCTCCCTTCCAGTCTGGAGTCAAACTTTCTACCACTTGTACTTCACCTAAAGTAGATGCCACCTTGTATCGTCAGCTTTTTAGTAGTCTCTTATACTTTAATCATTCTCGTCTTGGCCTTTCCTTTGTCGTTGGTCGTGTTTCCCGTTATATGTAAAAACCTCGTGAAAGTCACTCAAAAGCAGCAAAAAGAATACTTCGATATATTCGAGGTACAATTCAGTTTGGGATCCATTACATTACATGAGGAAACTTTTGTTGGTTGGTTTCACTGATTCAAATTGGGCTGACGATTCTGATGACTAAAAGTTTACTACAGGTAATGTTTTCAGTTTGGGATCTGGACCTATCACTTGGGCTTGTAAGAAACAACAAACTCTTGCTCTTTCTTCAACATAAGCAAAATATCGAGCCACAGTTAATGCCAATCAAGAATCTTTATGGCTTCGACAGATCCTTTCAGAGTTTGGATTCGAGCAGCAGCAGCCTACTCCACTTTGGTACGACAATCAAAGTGCCATCAAGCTCGCCAAAGATCTAGTTCTACATCAACGCAACAAACACATTGAGCTACATATGCACTTCATCGAAAATCTTGTTCATGATCGTGTTCTTGAAGTGCTCTTTTTCCCTACAGATGATCAAGTTGCAAACATCTTCACCAAGTCTCTTACAGAAGCGAAGTTTTATAAACTTCGATCTATGTTAGGAGTTCATGAATGTGTCAGTAAGGGGGGATATGCTCTAATGCCTCCTTCCTTCTCCTAATAGTGTCACTTTTGTAAATCCTTCAATCCTATCCCAAGTTGTTCTCAAGGGGGGATGTTAGGATATTTAGAGACTTAGGAGTTAGTTAAGATCAACTTGTGTAATATATCCGTTAGGTAAAGTGTGTTTCTTTAGTATGCATTAATATGCATTTGTAAATATTTAATCTGACGGTCACGATATGTTCTAGACATAGAGTGATCTGACGGTTCAACTTCTCTTAGATCATACCTAAACCTGATCCGTGGCTTAACACCCGATTGGTCGATAATATCTATATAAAGGGCATGGAGGGTCATTGGCTAATTGATCGATTATGAGAAGCTCATTTGTAACTTTCTTTCTTTTGCATAATAAGCCTCAAGTAGCTATTTGGCTGGGGCCATGAAGTGTTTCCCTCTCAAGGATTTAAAGTACGTCAAAACATCGGTGTATTGATCTGTGATCTGTTTGTGTGAAGTGGTTGCTCTTGGTGTTCGGTCTTTTGGGAGTACCTTGTGTACCCGAATAGTGGAAGAAGGCCAATATGGGTTATTTGCATCTTTTGTATGTGATTGTAGGGTTGCTACAATGATTATGTAACAATATAAGGGCAACAAGGGATTTGTAGTGACAAATGCATATGGAGCATCCTTGAACTTTCAGAGAGTCCTTTGTGTAGCTAATGGATCCTTGACTAAGTCACTTGCAACCTGAAGATTGTGTCTTGACAAAGGTGGCTTCTTTGTCAGATCTATAACCGGTTCATCACCATCATCATGTATATCATTGTCAATAGCATCCTATTCATTACCTAAATCATAAATTTTACATGAGGAAAATTAGTAGATATCGATGGTAATCTCATCAACAAAATTTGGATCGCCTTCTTCTATAGCGGCTTTATGGGAAGCAGAGAAAGTAGAATTTTCTTTTGTAGCATCTTCATGAGTAGTAGATGAAACTATAGCAACATTAGTGAGAACATCCTCAAAGGTTCCAATACTTCTATGACTCAAGCTAGTGAGCTCTCTATCCAACTGATATCCTCTTAAATCACCCTGCTTGCCAAACAATCTTTCCAGTATAGTTCATATTTGATTTGGGTACTTAGCATAATTGACATATAAATAGCAATACATAATGACCCATAGGCTTTGTCACACTCATTCAACCATTATGACTTCTCAGTAGCTGATCTGGGCTCCTTCTCAATTCTCGTTGTTATATCAAAGAGGCATCTGCTCGTTAGATATTTAAACATCTTCGCTCTCCCCTCATAATAACTTAATGGATTTAGTAAAGGGATTGATCTTATATCCATTGATATCTATTGCTTTCTTTGATGATATTCCATCAGCAATGTTATGAATATTTATAAATCATGTATTAATTTTTAATAATAAATTATTATTTATTAAGGTGAAATGATGTAACCCTTCAGTATAGCCTTATAAAGGTGAGCCTCATTCTAATATTAATTTTATAATCATCTATTAGTATATTATTATTTATTCTCAATCATGGAAATCAGAGTCGCTTCTTAATTCTCCAATCAGATACGGTTGTGCCATTGGTATAAGAACGTATTTGCTCCTCCTACACCGAGCTCGGCTCTTCGACCTTCAATCCACCTCGCTACTCCTCATCCTCTCCATTTGATCCCTTTATCTCCTCCTTCCCTCTCTCACTTCGCTTCATGCCTCCACCACGCACCTCTCCCTGCTCGCACTCTTTTGTTCGCTCATCCATTTCCTTCTACTCGCCCTCCATCTTTTCAAACCCCTATCTTTCTACGCAACCCGTCCTCCCTTCATAATCGCCCACATGCTGAACTCCACACCACCCACGCGTCTCCATTCCTCCCCACCATTTCACCGTCCCTCAGCTCCCAATACCTGCAATATCCTCAAAATCGTCCTCATCGTGCGCCTTCTCCTAACACCTACATCATCTTCTCTACATTCTCGCTACGCTACCTCTCCTCCCTCCCCCAATCGCTCACACGTTGAACTCCACACCACCCACGCGTCTCCATTCCTCCCCACCATTTCGCCCCCTATCTTTCTACGCTACCCCTTCTCCCTCCATAATCGCCCACATGCTGAACTCCACACCACCCACGCGTCTCCATTCCTCCCCACCATTTCACCTTCCCTCAGCTCCCAATACCTGCGATATCCTCAAAATCGTCCTCATCGTGCGCCTTCTCCTAACACCTCCATCATCTTCTCTACATTCTCGCTACGCTACCCCTCCTCCCTCCCCCAATCGCTCACACGTTGAACTCCACACCATCCACGCGTCTCCATTCCTCCCCACCATTTCGCCTTCCCCCAGCTCCCAAAACCCGTGATCTCCTCAAAACGGTCATCACCATGCGCCTTCTCCTCATACCTCCATCATCTTCTCTGCATTCTCGCTTGCCATTCACAATCCCCTATCGCTGCCACATCTCTTCCTTCGCGTTCCCAACTCCCATTCTTACTTGATATCGCCCACACTCCTCGCGGACTGCGCCTCCGCCATCCATCTGCTCCACCCACCTGTGCATTTTTTAATTTCCCTGCCCACGATCCTACACTATTCCCACATTCCTGTGCTTCCACGCCCTCCTTTCCATGTTGCTCACTCCTATCACCCTCACAGTGCTCCAGGCATTTCCCATAACTCTCCTCATCTCCCGCTCCAACTTTTGCATCTCTCCTAAACCTCCTCCATTGCTGCATCACGGCCACTCCTTGTTGTTGTGGCCACTCCACATATAAACTACCAAACCAAAAAACACATTTTAATATAAAAACAAATATTATAATCAAATTTATAATATTGCATAATATTGAATTTGTAATAATATTTAATTTTGTTAAAAAATTTTGTTTTTATTAAAGTTTATATTAAAATAAAAGTATATGATATCATAATAATAGTGATATTATTATTATATATTTTATTTTTATTATTTTATCCATATAAAGCTAAAATAGAGTCTAAATACACATCTCCCCATATACAAGGACCAAGACCATGGTTGAATTAAAAGACCCAGTCGAGAAATTGGAGAATGACATCAAGCCCTCGCCGCCAACCAAAAAAGTTGGAAGGAAGAAATAAAAAATAACAATGCAGTGCTTAAGAAAGAAATCAAAGACGAAGTTGTTCTAGTACTAGAAATAAGGCTAGATGAAAAATTGGACATCATAAACGAGAAACAAAAACACTTGGATGGAAAAATAGGTACCATGACTCAAGACATAAACATCATAACACAGAATTTGAGCACCATGATGCAGAACCATAATACATTAATGGAGGTGTTACAAAAACTAATGCCTAGTACAAACCATGTTAGCAATCCAGACATGTTAGATGCCTCATTTCATGTTTCCACATAGGAAACACTCGCCAAGAATCAATAAGAATTGCAAAAAGAAATGAAGATTAGCAATGTGACGTTTAAACAAGAGATAGAAACAAAAGTATTGTCATATATGGAGTCATGATTAAACAACAAAATAGACGCTACCGGTAAGATAGTAGAAAATGAAAAGGCTAAAAATCACCGCAAACAATGAAGCAATTCAAATATGTTGGTTTCATCATCCAATAGCTCTGAGCCACCATCAAACCGTAAAGCAAAAGGCAACCAATATCATCCTTACATAGTATACCCACCTAAGGTAAAAATAGAGTTGTTGAAATACAATGGAAGTGAAGGCCAATGTGTTTCCTGGTTAAACAAAGCGGAAGAGTACTTCGACATCTACAATATTCAATCTAACGAGGAGAAGGTGAAATATGCATCAATGCATATGGAAGGGTACGCCTATAATTGGTACATGTGGTGGAAAATAGACAAATTTTCCTCCACCTGGAACTTGTTCAAAAATGATTTTTTTAATAGGTTTCAAGGAATAGCAGAAGATGATTTTTTCAGAAAGTTGGCCATATTACATCAGGATAGAAGCGTTGAGGAAGTCATACATAAGTGGGAATCCCTATCGACACGAGTATTTGGATTATCTGATAAACAAAGACTTGAAACCTATCTAGGAGGTCTGAAACCATACCTCCAAAAAGAATTAAAGATGCATGCCATACCTAACGTAGAAGTGGAAAGACATAAAGAAAACGCATCATAACGCAAATTGGAAGGAATAAAAACAAGAGGTGATAACAATTATCGGCAAGGAAAAGAGACACAATGTAGATATTGTGAAAATAATTGGTCACTCGGCCATCAATGCCACAAAACTCAATCATATGCTTATGAAATTGAAAATAGGTCGAAAATGTCTAACAATTACTCTGATAATAGAAAAAGGAAGAAAAAAGAATGTCGTTGATGCAGTGATGACTGGACCCCCCTCCATAAATGTAGGAACAATCAGACAATACAGTGCAAAATCATCAATGGAAAGGAAGTGCAAGTCTCTGCACAAGAAGTCTCGTCTAATGCTAATACCGACACAAAATCAGAGTGAAGGACGACATTAGAAAAAATCAAGCTTCAAGGACAAAGCTTTCCCAAGGGGAAAGCAATGTTATGAATATTTAAATGATATATCAATTATTAATAATAAATTATTATTTACTAAGGTGAATGCAAGCGTCATTGTAATATTTTATCGTCATCTATCAATATATTATTATTTATTCTCAATCATGGAATTTGGACTCGCTTCTTCATTCTCTAATCGGATGCAGTTGTGACATGCAAAAAAAATTGTACACCCTTTACTCAGACTCCCTGAGCTCTAATACCTTGTAAGGGTTGTCGTTACGCCAAAACTTGCAGATGTTGGTAAACATTTGAAACCAAGCACATAGTCCCATGATCTCGATGTGGTTGTTAGTCCACATTATATTCTGAGGTGCGGCGGTTATTCGACTAATACTCCAATAGCTATACCCTGTATAACCCGAGTAAAATATATGGGCTTCATTCATACAATTCCATGGACAATATGGGGTGTATGTGTAAGTGCCATACCACATTTGTCAAAGGAAACAATACCTATTCACTTAAAACTTTTGTTATTAAAGGAATTGTAAGCAAGGCGTCATAGCGTTAAGTTTTTGGGTTGATTGTCTCCGTGAATATTATGGCCCTTACTCAATGTCTCCATCTGGGTTCCAAATTTGTTGATTTATTTTAAAATTAGATTAACATTACCAACTTATAATCAAGGGTTCTATATCTATCATGATTTGGATATGAACCATTGATATAGTAGCATCGCATGTCAATCACTAAACACAATCCAACAAGCTCAATTTGTTTTTTTTTATAAACAACTTTTTTTAGAAAAAAAATCTCATAAAACTTTTAATCAATCAATCTTTATGTTAAATATAAGTGTCTCTTTATTTTTTTAAATAAAATCTTAATGATGATGAAAAACAAATTATACTAAACAAAATAAACAACAACAAAGTTACAAATCCCTATCTAAGAATAATGGGATTTGTGAATTGGGTAATGATTACAAAATAAAAATAAAAATAAAAATTGAAATCGGATACCCTTATACAAAATTAAAAAGCATATAGCACTTAATAGCATCGAGCTTGTACATGGGGATATCGAAATGTAAAGATCAAGCCATCTATTATTAAAAACAACATCTTAATAGAAACATCAAAATACTTGGTTATATTGACCATCAAAACAATTGACAAGAGTAAGTTCTAAGATTAATAGCCAAAATACATTGTCAAGAAAATAAAAAATTATATATATATATATATATCTTATTGCGCCGAGAGGCGCTCTACAGCCCAATATGGGGGAGATCTTGTAACGTTACGTAACATTGTAACGTTACGTAACGTTGTAATGCTATGTAACATTACATAGATGTCGGCTATAAAAAACAAAACTTTTAATTATCTTCCAAAATAAATGTCGGCCACAAAAACAATCTAATATGGGTGAGATGTTGCAATGTTCTTACTTAACAAAATAATTAAAAATTTAATTATCTGCCATAAAAAAATGTCCATGAGAAAAACAACACAATATAGGAGAGATGTTGTAATGTTTATACTTAACAAAATAATAAAAAAATAAATATAAATAAAAAATTAAATTATCCGCAAAAAAAATGTTGGTCATGCACATGGTTTTAAAACCATGTGCAAGGCCTCTTAAAAACCCATGGTTTTATTGTACATGGTTTATGAGGGCCTTATAAATGGTTTTAAAGCCATGTGCAAGGCCTCCTAAACAACCCATGGTTTTGTTGTACATGGTTTGGGAGATAGTTGCAAATGGTTTTAATACCATGTGCAAGGCCTCCTAAACAACCTATGATTTTAGGAGGGCCTTGCACATGGTTTTAAAACTATATATGGGGGAGATGTTTTAATGTTTTTTCCCAACAAAATAAAAAATATTATATGCAGCCATAAATAGTATTAAATATTAATAATAAAAATATTATTTGTGGACCTTAAATAAAAAAAATGTGCCTTTTGGTTGGAATCACATTAAAGCTGATAGTTGAGTGCAATACTTAAGAAGAGGTCTGGACCTCCAAATATTTGATCCCTCTCAGCGCTTGATAGACCCTGGGATTTGGATCTATGCTGGTTTAAAAGTACAATAAGCTCAAATAATGTCAAACTTGTTGTAATTATGTTTACTGCTATTCAAACTCAAAATGTGACTTTAGATTTAAAAGGTACACCTATCTCAAAAATATATCCATAATAGTGTACACATATTCAATATGTGACACTAAAATATCTCAATTGTAAAATATTTTAATACAAGATAACCTCATTATTGCGATCCCAAAAAGAAAAGTAATTCAAATGGCATACATCAAGCTTATCAAAAACTATTTAGCAAGACGACAAAGTTAATTATATTCTATGTAATCCATATGATTATAACTGTAGTGGTGCATTACAAACAACATTTTACATCAATTCGTACCAAAAAAATTCCGATATTTTTTTTAAATGGCAAGCAGCACATGTAAAAATGAGCATATGAAAGATATTTCTTTTTAAATGCACTTTGTTTTAAAGTGGCAAGTGGTACATGTAAAAATGAGCATAGAAAAGTTCATTAGAAATGTAGTTGTGCAAGGAAAAAAATGGTAATATATTGTGATGTAGATTTATGTTTTTTTACACTTATGCAATGTGAATGACCTCACATATAGTTAGGGAAGCATGCCAAAGCTTTTGCAAACTAACAATGAAGTTGTCCATTGTAATTGTGAAAGTTTTATATATGGAAAATATTTATAATAGGAAAATTGTTTATGAAATGTTTTATTTTGTATTATGCAACTGATATTTGAATAAGTTATGTGAAGAATTGTTGGAAGAGGAGCTTCCTTGGTAAAGTGAAGTTGATCTTTTCATATTCTTTGTGCACTTTGTATTGTAGAGTGTGCTCATTTAAATAAGTTTTTTTGAGTGAACATGTTGTGCAAAATAGCATGTCATCAATTGGAAACTCCATGGTTACATTAAGTTGTTTGCATTCATTGCAACATGGTTTGAATAGAGGCAAAAACATATCACTTGGATTGAGTAATCTAGTGATTTAAAATAATTTTTTTTTTACAATTGTTTTCTATTAATTTATACTAAAAAAATAAAAATAGAAAAAGAAAGTAATTGTAATAGTAAAGTTGTTTTAAAAGTAAACATGTTAATGAACACTTTCCTGAATATTTGTTTTTGCAAGAGTTTGTACATAAGACTTTGCAGAATCGTCATTGAGTGGTTCAAGGAAATTAGAGAAACTTGTTTGTATGTTGTGGGATCACTTTGGTCCATTCCTAATCACATTGTTGAAAAGAAGCATAGTTGTTTTTCCTAATGTTGGAATATGTAATGATGACTTGTGTAGCGTTGATGGTTGTGTAATGACCATGTCTATCGAAGAAGGCATAAATAACTCTAATTTATCCCACATGCATTATGTAATAAATTCTCTTAGTACCATTCTTTATATAAGAGGAGTAGTAGATTATTTATCCCACATGTGTTATGGGATGTAAATCTTCCATACCTCTAGCTAAATAATAGAGGTGAAGGAGGCTCATTCACACACGTGATATTATTGTGTCATTGTCACATGACACGAAGATGGAGAATGATGTGATGCTTATGTGAGGATGCTCAAGATTGTAAGTGGATATTTATGAAGAATAAAGAACACGATATCTTCTCGTGGATGTTTCCCTACTCGGGGTTTTACCACACATATTCGATGTATCGTTATTCTTCTCTTGTCTCTTACTTGCTATTTTGATTATATGGTGCTTGTATGGATAAAAGAATAGACTAGTATATTCTTGATATTGATTTACTTGTCAGTAAATGTATTGTTGTATGTTTACTGCATATTTCTCAAGATTCTAACATGGTATCAGAGTTGGTTACTCTACTAAACCTTCTTCGGTATTTTTTTTATTTTTTTTTTACAAGCACCAATTTTTTTCATTTTTGCGGGACCCTTTATATTTTGTATATTTTCCATCATATTTATCAAGCCCTCGTCGTCATTTCTTTAGATCTAGGCATTTGCTACATGTCAGAGAATTTTTTTTAAAGCTCTGATCCTCACCATTTAATTTTCAAAAAAAATCAAGTTACTTTTTTTTGAGTTAAAATCTATTGAATACTAACTTGCTACCAAGGATCTATATTTCTTGTAGTAAATCTGGTTGTTTGTTCGTCTTTCGTTGTGTTTTGTTGCAAGTTTCTATGCAAGACGACAATTGCTTTTGACAATTTCAGTTTAGGCAATTTTGGGCACCCAGGCACCTTTCATTCACTAGAAGTGCATACACAAGCGCCCTAAAAACAAATAAAACATGTGGGCCCTATTTCCCATGCACCCTGTCCATAGAAAAAGCGTGCAAGCCCTGTTTTAGGCAAGAATTTCATTGAAACCTTAGTTTATTTCATTGTTTCTATTATGGGTTCTCAGATCCATCGATAAGCTATTGCAATGTTTCATCTTTGATGAAAAAATTTAGTTTATTTAATGTTATCTTCTATCATTAACTTCTCGTATTGTTGCATTAGGGTTTAGTTTCTTAGTTTATTCAACATGTTTATAGAGGTTGGTTCTTGTTCATATTTTACTTGACTCTAACCTTCTTTTCTAGAAGATGTCAGTAGCATGTATCTCTGGCATTTTATCACGGTGACCACAAAAAACCATTCAATGCCTAAGACTTAGTTGATTGTTGGCAATATTTTATAATCCCTAAGTGATATCATTCATTTTTTTTATCGTATTTTGCTCGTTACTCTAACATGGTAGCATAGTTTGATCGTTATCTATATGTTGTTGCTCGCTATCTTTGCTAAGCCTTGTTTGTGTAAAAACAAATTCATATTCTCTATTATTCATATATCATGTCACGTATTTTTCTTTGTTATTATGAGCTTATCATATTCATTATATGTTTAACTCTTGGAAGTTATTTTGTGCAAATTATCTCTCTATTCATTTCATTTTCTCCACAGGCATATTTGTGAAGAGTTGTGGGATAACTTTGCCATTCCATTTCTTCCTATCTTAAGCATATTAATGTTGATTATATCTAGTCAATAAGCATTGTTCCTATCTTCAACTTATCCCTGACAATAGCAAAGATGAAACATTTTCCCACTTTATCCTAGATATAATTAAAAGGAATGCAATGCATTAAAATACCATATAATATCACTTGATTCCAGTTATAATGTAATGAATTGACATTCCTCTTGAATCTTATGGAATAGTTGACAATTTGCAGAATTATTATATGTAAATGTCTATATACAGCAGGATTTATGTATATTGTGGGTCCTATGGAACAGAAATATACTCTAAAAAAGGCATCTGCGTATGCTCTCTAAGAAAAAATTGATAGAAGACTTAACAGTCTCTTTATAGGTAACAGTTTTTGGATATTGAAATTCACATTAAGTGAATTTACAGAATGTAATTTTGATCCCGAAAGATGAATGAAATTACGCTTTTTTTTCTTGGAAAAAAAATGTAATGAAATGAATGACCATCTTCTTCTCTCAATCACGATGATTATCTCTTGGACACATATTTTTTATGGATAGACCATATGAGGATATTGTATTCATGATGTAATCTTCAATAGAGTCATTTGGTTATGAAGATTGTCTATTGGAAACATTTATGATGTTTAGGCCATCTGGGGTTCTTGTATTTAATATGAGGTCTATTGTAGAGTTCTTGTATATGTTAGCTCGATTCTCATGATTATCTATTAGTCGCATTTTATATTGTATTGGAAATTTGAGGTTTTTGTTGTAATGTCCCCAACCCTTATGACAAGGAAAAAAAGGTTCTAAACTTTGGTTTAAGAACATCGGTATAAGGTTAGTACAACTAACCATTAAATGACTAATTAAAGTTCTAACTTTAATAAGCATTACCAAGGTTGAGTTACTTAATTAAATAATTCACTGCCCTTAGTTAAATAATCTCAACACTTAATAAAATCTATCAACATTAAATTTAAGTTCATAATTGCATTCAGTGCATGATTAATGAATCTATTATCATAGTGTGAGTAAGGTCCTACATTAAATTCGTATACTTCGTAGAGATGATTGAAAACATAGTTTATAATTGTCAAGTATTGTGTCGTTAATTGTTTGGAAATTTAATTAATTTTTGGTGTTGTTCGGTGTGTGATTTCGGTGAAGATAAACACTAAGGAAAACACAGATCAAGAAACGTATGTAGGATGTAACCTACAATCACACCACAACCAAGGAAAAAAAAAATCCACCGGCTGCAATCACATCCCACAAAACGACCTCCCAATGGTTGTCCCCTACAACCATTTTTTACTAATATATTTTAGATTGCATGGTTTCCTCCCTCCAACCATCAATAAATATTACATTCATATCACATTATTAAAACTCAGATATGCAAATAAGAGCAGATCCATTCATAGAACATTTCCAATCTAACAACTGGTGCGCTCAACCTGGCACCGAGAAAACTGTTGGACCAAAACGAACATATCTTGGTCATCTAGAAAGCTTTTTCGACGAAATGAAAGGAGGACCTTACTGGAAACATTATTTTGAACATAACGAAATAGGTCCCAAAGCACAAAAATGAACAAATATTGGTGAAACAAAACATATGGTTGCGCCCCTTCTAGTACCATAGAGTCATAGTTACAGTTTTTAAAGAAGAGAAAGAAGATTAGAATGAATATCATCTCAGATTCAAATCCTATAGAGTCCATTCTTATTGTAACCATATTATGAAATACCATAATCAAGTATATAGATATTTCAATTCAACCACATTTGCTCATAATCACCATAATACTATGTTAAAACATAAATAAAATCATATGAGAAATACTTACCTCAAGATATGAGCAACTGGTTGCAGTAGGACAACTTTCCTCACAACCGTAGACACCATCAAGCCTTCCTCGCTTGAACAGGTCACCCCCAAGCATAAACCATGAATCCATAGGTGGAGGAACACTAGGTCTAACAACTCTCGGAACTACCTCTTCTAAGAACCACAATGTTTCTCACTACTACTTTTTTGTATGACTCCACTGCCTATGGGATATGATCAAGCTCGCCATTCCCATCTCTTGGATTCCTATGTGAGAAATTGGACTAGTATAGTGATAGAATGGAAGCAAAGAGAAAACAACTAGACTAACTCTAAGTCTCAATACACTCACAATCCTACCAACATTCCCAACATGGATAGATAGCATACGTCATTTGGTCCAAATATCAAGATTAACTTCAACAAGGAGAGGGCATATGAATTTGTAGCATAAGAAGGCAAACTCTAACCTAAAGGGATAAACTCAAATTAGAGAGAGGTAAGGTTTAAGCTTCATCATAGATACTTAACTTGAATTAGTGGAATGGTGGCTTAGTGAAAATATTCCCTTTCCCGAATTAGCACCATGAGGAGGAGTTACCAAAAACTAAGGTGTGGAGCAAGGAAGAGCACATGGAGGCATGCTAATGCATAAAGGGGGTTAAAAAACATCAAGGAGGGAAACACAGGTGTCAAAAGTCACATTATCAAACAATAATCATAATTCCTTAATCACATTAATAAGGAAAATGAGCATAAGTCCACGGTCATATAAAATTTCATAAGTCCGTAATGTCACATGAAAG
Organism: Pseudotsuga menziesii; assembly: GCA_001517045.1. Classification (NCBI taxonomy): domain Eukaryota; kingdom Viridiplantae; phylum Streptophyta; class Pinopsida; order Pinales; family Pinaceae; genus Pseudotsuga; species Pseudotsuga menziesii. The sequence goes on along the minus strand of LPNX010555602.1, from coordinate 500,055 downwards.
ACCATAAGTTTGGGGTTTAACATCTAGGGTATTACATCCCCCTCCCCCTTAATGCATAGTCCTCGATGCATATTACATACATGCCACAAAATGTTAAAATAGATGAGGGTATGATTCCTTCATGGCATCCTCTAGCTCCCAAGTTGCATCCTCGGGACTGTAATGGGTCCATTGGACCTTTACCTGCCTGATTTCTAGATTCTGAAGTAGCTTGACCTTGATGCCCAAAATGGCAACAGGTTGTACTGAAAAATCGTCTTTTGGTTCCACCTATATCATAATCCATTCAATCACATGATTAGTACCATGTTCATACATGTATATATATCAATAAATAAAATAAAAGCATTCTAATTAGCTGGATCACATTCCAATCAATTACATGGTTAGTATCAAGTATATACTTTTTCAATAAAGACACATGAAACACATTATGTACTCTAATGAAAGCAGGTAGGGCCATCTCATAAGCAACATGTTCTATCTTAACTAAGACCTCAAAAGGTCCACAATATCTGACAGCTAGCTTGGAGCAATTTCCCAAGTTTAAGGAACTCTTATTGGGTCTAACTTTCAAAAACACATGATCTCCAACTTGAAACTGTCTGGCGATCATGCTCTAATCTACATAGTTTTTATATCTGTATTGAGCTACCTTTAGATTATGCTTTATCTTAACCATATGATCCTCCATATCCTTTAATAATTTTAGTCCAATAATGACTATGTCTGTCAGGTTATCCCAACTGATGAGAGTATTTCACTTCCTTCCATACATGGCCTTGAAAGGGCTCGTCTTCAAATATGAATGATATCCATTGTTATAAGCAAATTCCACCAAATGTAAATAGTCTTCCCACTTAGATGGTTGATCCATCACATACACCCTTAACATATCTTCAATCACGTGGTTAACTCTTTATGTATGTCCATATGTTTGAGGGTGGTATGTTGTACTCATGTTTAGACTTGTACCAAACCCCTCGAACAATCCTCTCCAAAAGTTTGAAGTAAATTTCGAATCTCTATCTGATACTATAGCCTCTAGAATACCATGCAATATGGCTACTTCTTTCATGTAAATATCTGCAATGCTAGTTTCTTTGTGATTTTTCTTTACTGGAATGAAGTGTGTTGCATTAGTCAACTTATCTACCACAACCATGATAGCATAATTTTGCAATCTTGTCTAGGTAACTTGGTGATGAAATTCCATCGTCACTAAATCCCATTTCCATTATGGTATTGGCAAGGGTTGCAACAATCATGTTGGATTTCATCTACAACAATCATGCTGAATGTCGATGCTCAACTTTAACTTTTTGACATTCCATGCACCTAGCTATATATTTTTCAACATCATTCTTCATCTCCGGCCAATAATATTTTTTCGTTACTGCTTCTACTATTTTATGATAACCTGAATGTTCGACATAAGGTACATCAGGCATTTCCTTCAGAACCATCTTCCTTATATCTCCAACATCAAGCACATAAACTCTATCTCTATGCATGAGGATCCCATTTTCTTTAAACTTATACTTATCAATTTTTTGTGGAATTTTCTGTTGTTTCAATCTTTCTTTCACCTACTGATAAAGTTCATCTATAACACTGGCTTCAATGATCTTATCCTTTAAATATGATGTGTTAGTGCAGATAGTTTCTACATGCATCACATGTATCTTCCTATTAAGCACATCAACTACTTTATTTTCCTTATCTTTGATATGCTTGATGTCAAAGTCATATTCACATAATAACTCCATCCATCTCCTCTATCTTACATTCAAATTAGGATGCTCAAACAAGTATTTTAACCCATCATGGCCAGTTCTCAACTCAATCTTTTTACCCATTAGATAATGTCTCCACATATTCAAAGCATAGATGATAACCGGAAGCTCTAAGTCATGGGTGGCATAGTTTTTCTCATGTTCCTTCAAATTTCTAGATTCATAACTGATCACATGTCCATCCTGCATCAATACTCCACCAACTCCTTGCTTACATGCATTTGAGCACAAAACAGAGTTTCTTGTACGATCTGCAATCTTTATAACATGTGCACCAGTAAGCATTTCCTTAATCCTTTGAAAACTATCTTCACACTTAGGAGTCTAGTCAAACTTTACACCCTTTACACCCTTCTTCTATGAAGATGTGATAGGATGAGCTAACTTCGACAATCCTTCGATGAACCTTTGGTAGTACCCAACTAATCCCATGAAATATCTTACTTCTAATACATTCATAGGTGTTGGTCATTCCATAATGGATCTTATCTTTTCAGGATCTACCGAAACACCTTCTTCAGATATGATATGCCCTAGGTAGTGGATTCTTCCTCGATAGAAATAACACTTGCTTAATTTGGCATACAATTAATGTTCTCTAAGAACTTGCATTACCAACCTTAAATGTTCTTCATGTTATTATTTTGTCTCGGAATAGACAAGGATGTCATCCAAGATACAATCACAATTTTAAGTAAGTATTTTCTGAAGACTTAGTTCATTAAACACATGAATATTGCTGGTGCATTTGTTAAACCAAAAGGTACCACTGTGAACTCATAATGTCCATACCTCGTTATGAATGTTGTCTTACTGATATCTTCATTCTTAATTATAATTTGGTGGTATACTGACCTAAAATCTATCTTTGAAAATACCTTGGATCCTCTCAACTAATCAAACAAGCCATCAACTCTTGGTAAGGGGTACTTGTTTTTAATCATTGTTTTGTTCAACTCCCTATAATCTATGTAGATTCTTAGAGTTCCATCATTCTTCTTCACAAATAACACATGGTCTCCCCAAGGTGAAACATTGGGTCTTATGTAACCTTCCTTTAGTATATCCTCTAACTGCATCTATAATTCCTTTAACTTTGGAGTACTCATTCTATAAGTTGCTTTAGATGAAGGTATTGTTCCTGACACCAAGTCATTAGAAAAATCAATGTCCCTCTTAGGAGGCTTTCCTGGCGGTTCTTGAAATATATCTGCAAAATCTTGTAGTATTGGGTAATCCTGTAGTTATGGCTCTTTTCCTTCCTTTGACTCTTCCACATGAATTACATATAGCTGGCACCCCTTTCTGAGACATTTCTTTAGTTGTAGAGATAAGACCTGCCTTAAGGATATGGGTCTAGGTATAACTTTGATTGTCACTTGGTTTCCTTCTTCAACCAAACAAGTGTAAGTTTGATTATGACAAACCAGTATGGCATGGTGTGCATCCAACCAATCCATGCCAATATATACATCATATGACCCCAATGGTATGATGTTTAATTCTGCAAAGGTTTTCACTCCATTCATTTCTAAAGGTCACATCTTTAAAAATTCTGTGGTTTTCCTCTTGGCTCATGTAGCTAACTGTACTAGAATTTCTATTTCAAGTTTACTTTTCTTCAAATGACATTTCTCAAATAGATTAGGTGTTGTTGAGTATATAGTTGTCATTGATGTGAAAGGTGTTCACGAATGAAAAAGGAATAACCAGTGGATATGATGGTAGGACAAACGTAGTGAAAGACAAAGGTAGTGATGACATGTCATGGAGGATGATATAACAAATATGATGGCATGGAATAGTTGAGGATGTGGCATCACATATATGATGATATGGCATATGATGGTGTCCTAATGATGATGCCATAAGATGATATGGCATATGATGGTATCCTAATGATGATGTCATAAGAGTTCATTAATGATAAATGCAATGGATGAAATGGACATGTATGATAAGACAACATGAATAACTGATCTGAAGACTTCCAAGACAATGTCGACAGTATGTGTAACAATGATTAAATGAATGTTGACAGTATATTTAAACAATGGTTAATGAAACAAAGAACAGAGGTCGAGTGGAAGTGGAGATTCAGTATGAATGACAAAGCTGGTTAGACAAATGAAGAGTGGAATTGTAGAAGAGTGAAATGAACGACAGATAGAGTATATGTAACAACGAAGAACAGAGAAACTATATCTACAAGAGTGTTTATAATTTCTTTATAATCAATAGCATGATGAAATTCTTTGTGTGTGTAAATCTTCAAAACTGTTAGAAATGGTCGCAGAGGATTTCTGCAAAGAAATCATGCAAATCCAAAAATTCATGGTGAGATCCGCATTCGATCTAAATTCGATGGTCGGGAAGCATCCCGCACGAGATCCAACGGTTAAGGATTAGTTCCACAAAGGATAAGCAGAAAAGGTGAAGTTCCGCAAAAGAGTATAGATCGACGGTTGAGATTAGATTCGCATAAGATCTAAGGTCAAGAATATTTCTGCAAGTGTACGAAGATCTACGACTAAGGAGTGTTCTGCAATAGATCTACTGTCGTAGGAGGGTTCCAAAAAAGTAGGAGTGCAGAAGAAGAAATCTGAATCTGATCAAGAGACCAATGGTCGTGGTTGAATCCATAGAGGAGTTGTGAGAATGTGAATGGACGGTCAAGATTTAACCCGCAGTAGATCATAGATCAACGGACAGGAGTGAACCCGCAAAAGAAATCAACGGTTCATAAGAAAAGTGGAAAATTGAAAGCGAAAGATCAAGGTCTAGGATAATATGGGTTTCTACAAACTAAAGTCTGGAAGGTGGAAAGTGGAAGGCGGAGAATTACGAAAGCAACGTTTGAGTTTTTGAGAACCCTCTTTCTGTAACCCACGATTTGGAAGATCAACGATCATGAAGAAACCCGTAGAAGATCAATGATGTAGAACCATTGGTGCGAAAATATTAGTGCGGAAAGCAAAAACCTCAAAATGACATTTTGGAAAAGTCACAAACCCGCATTCCGCTATCTGCATCTTATCTCAAATCAACGGTCACGGAAGAGCCCGCAGGAGATCAATGGTGTGAAATGGTTGAGGCAGAAAGCTAATTGAGAAAAGACACTTTAAGAAATGTCATAGTTAGGCAACTCGCAGTCCGGGAGAACAACGGTCACGAAGAGCTCGAAGGAGATCAACGGTGTAGAACAATTGAGGCGGAAAGCTAAGTGCGGAAAGACATGTTGAGAAATGTCATGGTTTGCGATCCACATACCGCATCCCATCTCATATATACGGCCAGGAAACAACCCGGGACAAAGATCAATGACTCAGGATGAGTGTGGAAAGATGACTACGGAAAGCTGATAGTGTGGAAAGACATTTTGAGATCTATGGTCAGGAAAAAGCTTGATTTAAAATCAATGTCTTAGGAATCCTATGAAAGTTTGGAGTAAAGCCTGCAAGTGTGAAATAAGATGAAAAACCCATGATCAGAGATGAAGTTGAGGAAGCCCGCAACATGAGTAGATGGAGAAGCTCGCTGGAAAAACATGAAGGCTAGCACGTAGATGAAGAAGCTCGTGGATGAACAAGGAAGGTTAAATTAATTAAATTAATTTAACAGTTAAATAAACTAAACATTAAAACAGTAAGAAACATAATTAATATCAATATCAAAGATTTGAAGAGGTGCTAGGATGAAAGAACACGAGTTCGATCTGTAAGGTTGCAAAGGTTAAATGTTTAACATAATTCTGGATTAAAGTTTTATCAAATTGAGTTTTTGAGAAGGTATGAAGATGAAAGGGTGTGACTGGTTTGAAAAGGTACAATGCATAAAGAATGAAGAATGTGTATATATATAGCAAAATATTGAAGTGGATTAGAGTATCTCTTGTGTCCAAATCATAGTAGCAGAGACCAGTGGGTGTGACAAAGATTGAAGGCTAAATAAATCTAAAAGATTACTGAAAACATATTAGGGTGGCAGGGTGGAGCTAGGGCAGGAAACATGCCTTCAGGGGGTTGTTGCCTCCTTCTGACAGAAGCTGGTAAATAGGGTGTAGGAACATCCAGTCAGTTGTAGCTAACAAAACAGGGGGTTGTTGCCTCCTTCCAGCAGAAGTTGGTAAATAGGATGTAGGAGCATCCTGTCAGTTGTAGCTAATGAAATAGGGGGTTGTAGCCTCCTTCCACTGGTAACTGGTAAATAGGATGTCGTAGTAGCCATTCAGTAGCAACTAATAAAACAGGGGGTCATAGCCTCCTTCCAGTGGTAACTGGTAAATAGGGTGTCATATCATCCTTTCAGTAGCAGCTGATAAATCAGGGGGTCGTAGCCTCCTTCCAGTAGTTGATGGAAAATAGGGCGTAATACCATCATTGTCTGTAGTAGCAAGCTAAACTATTTGTAAATAGCAATTTTGCAGTAATAGGAAGTATTGGTGGTTTACCTAATTAGATTTCCACGATAAGAATATGTGTTTTGTGTATATTGTTGATTATATGTTTTGATTAAAGTTTAATAAGTGGTCAAAATGGTAAAAGGTTAATAGTACTGATTCACCCCCCCTCTCAGTATTTACCAATATTCCAACAATTGGTATCAAAGTAGGTTCCTTCACTACAGTTTAACCAATAGAAGGAATATCCTATTAAAAACCACTATGGATCAACAAGAAGGGTTGGATTCCAACAGGGCTCCAACACTTAATAAAGGAGAATATGCAGTATGGAGGAAAAGAATGAGTGTATACTTACAGTCATTAGGATGTGGTGTATGGAATGTAGTTATTTCTGATTAGATCATATAAAAAAGAGTAAGGACTGCATCTCAGAAAGAGTCCAAGAAAAATAACTCAAGGGCAATGGAGGCCATACTTGATGGATTGCTTCAACCCATCAAAGAGAAATTAGGACAATGTATCTTAGCTAAAGAACTCTGGGTCAAATTGGAGAAACTCTACTCCGTTGAACAAAGAGGAGAAGCAAGACCTGCTATCCTCAAGGTTGATAGTGAAGATGAAGAAAATCTATTCATGGGGACAGTAACTTTAGAAGATGATTCAGATATGGAAGGAGAAGTGGAGCTAAGGGAAGAACTCATAAGTTCCCTTGAAGAATTGAGAAAGAGGAGGATGAAGAACAATTCTTTGAAAAAAAATGTCAAAGTATCAAGAAGAGCAGAAGTCAAAAGAAGAGGAAGTCAAGACCCTCCAAGAAGAGCTACACAATTCAAGACAACAAATGAAGGCTAGCATGGAAGAGGCCAAGAACCTAAAACAAGAAATTGTTAAATTCAAGGAAGAAATAAAGAAGCTGAAAGATCAACAGACTGTTAATGAGAAGTTCAAGTAAAGTACTGAAGCTCTTGATAAAGCCCTCAACTTACAAATATCCCCCAGGGATAAAACAGGTCTTAGATATAATCATAAAGGATCAAGCTCCATTATTCATGAGGATGTTGAAGATGTTAAATGTCAACATTATGCTTCCAAAGATACACCCAGGAAACATAAGAATCATAAGGAAATGAAGTACAATCATCATACTTATGCTCATCCTCTCAAGATGAAAAATTTCAGAAGACATGCAAATGAAAAGAGTCACTACAAGCATAAAAACGAGAGATTCTCCAAACATACATTCTATGGATATTGTCATTGCAATCACAAGTTTGGTCACGAGGCTGATGATTGTAGAATCAAAGAAGAAGATCAAGGTCTGAAAAATAAAGAAGACACTAACATATCAAATGGAAAAAGACTTATTATATGTTTCATATGTCACAATATTGGACATTTTGCAAAACACTGCAAGAATAGTACATGCAGAACTTCCAAGGAAACTCAGAAAAAGTTATGGAAGATGAAAACCAAGAAACAAAGAAATAAAAAACTAGTAAGCAGAGTACCTCATGGAAATATGTGGAGAAGAAAGGAAGACTCCAAAGATATAGAAGAAATAAAGATTTCAAACGTCATTGAGGTCTCCAAAGATGATGATGAGCATAATAGTGCCATAAATAAGGATGACATCCATTATGAAGAAAAGAAAGATGGAGATATAAAAGAATACACTGATAAAGATGAAGGTGATGAAGAAGGATATAGTGATGATTGTGGGATTCTTTTCTAAAGATATCTAATGATTTAAAGACAAACTTGAAAATAACATTAGGAGGGATCATATACTCAGGGGGAGTTAAAGTCAGAAATTCCAATTGGTATCTAATGTTTGAAGTATGCTGAAAGTTATATTCCTCAAAGACAATAGATGATCAAGGTTAAATGATAAGACTGGTGTATGGTTGACATAGAGAAAGTGTAAAACATATGAAGTAACATGAGAACAAAAAAATGTGTGATTCATGAAGACCATGATGTCTAATAGAAGATAAAGATTTTATGTTCACTTAGAATTTGAAGTCATGACACATAAAAATTGTTGGCAGTGTAAGAAAACTCAAGTTTGATCTGAAAAAAAAATCAGTATATTGAAAAGTGCCAGGATGAGTAAAAATAACATTGAAGATTATGAAGGAATAATGGATATTTTAAAAATGTATTTATCAGCGTATTGAAGTTCTTTTTAAATTTGTCTCTCAAAATTGTAGCAAAGCATGTTGTTATATCAGACCAAGGATTATGTGAAGACCTCTTGAAGAGAGCAAGTTACATAATGCAGTTTAAGAAAAAAAAGGAGAACAGTGTGTGAAAGAAAATGTTGAGTGTAAACTCTGTCACAAAAATGTTGGCAATGAAGAGGAAGTACAATGACAAGGGGAGTCCATGGATCTATCATTTAAGTTATCATCCAAGAACCTGTTGCAAGAAAGGAAATTTTAAGATAAATGATAATACGTTGATTAAATAAAAATGTTTAGTTAACAAAGGGGAGATACGATGACATGGGGACTTGTCAGAAAGAAGAAAGACATGAAATCCTATATCAAAATAGGTACAACATTGGTATAACAGGTTATCCTTTGTAATTGTTGTCAAAGGGGGAGAATGTTTAGATGTTGCCATCAATGCCAAAGGGGGAGATTGTTGAGTATATAGTTGTCATTGATGTCAAAGGTGTTCACGAACGAAAAAGTAATAACCAGTGGATATGATGGTGGGACAAACTCAGTGAAAGACAAAGGTAGTGATGACATGGTATGGATGATGATATGGCAAATATGATGGCATGGCATATATGATGATATGGCATATGATGATGCCATAAGATGATATGGCATATGATGGTGTCCTAATGATGATGTCATAAGAGTTCATTAATGACAAATGCAATGGATGAAAGGGACATGGATGATAAGACAACATGAATGACTGATTTGAATACTTCCAAGACAACGTCGACAGTTTGTGTAACAATGGTTAAGGAAATGTTGACAATATATGTAAACAATGGTTAATGAAACAAAGAACAGAAGTCGAGTGGAAGTGGAGATGCAGTATGAATGACAAAGATGATTAGACAAATGAAGAGTGGAAGTGTAGAAGAGTGAAATGAACGGGAAATAGAGTATATGTAACAATGAAGAACAAAGAAACTATATCTACGAGAGTGTTTATAAATTATTTATAATCAACAGCATGATGAATTTCTTTGTGTGTATAAATCTTCAAAACTGTTAGAAACGATCGTAGAGGATTTCCGCAAAGAAATCGTGCAGATATGCAAAGTTATGGTGAGATCCGCATTTGATCTAAAATCGATAGTCGGAAAGCATCCCGCACGTGATCTGACGGTTAAGGACTAGTTTCGCAAAGTATAGGTGGAAAAGGTGAATTTCCTCAAAAGAGTATAGATTGATGGTCGAGATTAGATCCACAAAATATCTAAGGTTGAGAAGAGTTCCACAAGTGTACGAATATCTATGACCAATTATCGTTCCACAATAGATCTACGGTCGTAGGAGGGTTCCGCAAAAGTAGGAGTATGAAAGAAGAAATCTGAATCTGATCAAGAGATCAATGGTCATGGTTGAATCAGTAGAGGAGTTGTGAGATAGCGAATGGATGATCAGGATTTAACCCGCAGTAGATTGTAGATTGATGGACATGAGTGAACCCGCAAAAGAAATCAACGGGTCATAAGAAAAGTGAAAAATGAAAAGAAGAAGATCAAGGTCTAGGATAATATGGGTTTTCGCAAACCAAATTCTAGAAGGCACAAAATCATGAAAAGAATGTGTGAAGTGTCACAGTTCCACATTCCGCATCCCACGATCCGGAAGATCAACGGTAAGAATACGTGTAAGATCAACGGTCAAGATGTGTAAGGCGAAAAGAGGAAGGTGAAGAATTGTGAAGGAACCGTTTGAGTTTTTTAGAACCCGCCTTTTGCAACCCCTGATTCAGAAGATCAACGGTCACGAAAAAACCTATAGAATATCAACGGTGCAGAACCATTGGTGAAAAAATATTAGTGCGTAAAGTGAAAACCTCAAAATGACATTTTGGAAAAGTCTCAAACCCGCATTTCTCTATCCACATTGTATCTCAGAACAACGGTCACGGAAGAGGCCGCAGGAGATCAACGATCACGGAAGAGGCCACAGGAGATCAACGGTACGGAACAGTTGAGGCAGAAAGCTAAGTGTGGAAAGATGCTTTGAGAAATGTCATAGTTAGGCAATCCACAGTCTAGGAGATCAACTGTCACAAAGAGCCTGAAGGAGATCAACGGTGCAAAACGATTGAGGCAGAAATCTAAGTGCAGAAAGACATGTTGAGAAATGTCATGGTTCGACAATCCTCATACCGTATCCCATCTTAGATATAGGGTCAGGAAACATCTCGAGACAAAGATCAACGGCTGAGGATGAGTGCAGAAAGACGAATGCGAAAAGCTAATAGTGTGGAAAACATTTTGAGATCTACGGTCAAGAAAAATCCCGATCTGAAATCAATGGCTCAGGAAGTCTGTGAATGTTTGGAGTAAAGATCGCAAGTGTTAAATAAGAGGAAAATCCCATGATTAGAGATGAAGTTGAGGAATCCCGTAGCATGAGTAGATGGAGAAGCTTGCTGGCAAAACATGAAGGCTAACACATAGATGAAGAATCCCATGGATGACAAGGGAAGGTTAAATTAATTAAATTAATTTAACAGTTAAATAAACTAAATATTAAAACAGTAAGAAACAAAATTAATATCAATATCATAGATTTGAAGAGGTGCTAGGATGAAAGAACATGAGTTCGATTTCTAAGGTTGCAAAGGATAAATGTTTAATAGAATTCTAGATTAAAGTTTTATCAAACTGAGTTTTTGAGAAGGTATGAATATGAAAGGGTGTGACTTGTTTGAAAATGTACAATGCATAAAGAATGAAGAATGTATATATATAGCATAAGATTGAAGTCGATCAGAGTGTCTTTTGTGTCCACATCATAATATTAGAAGTAGAGACCAGTGGGTGTGATAGAGATTGAAGGTTAAATAAATCTAAAAGATTACTGAAAACATATTAGGGTGGTAGCGTCGAGCTAGGGCAGGAAACAAGCCTACAGGGGGTTGTTTCCTCCTTCCAGCAGAAGCTGGTAAATAGGGTGTAGGAACATCCTGTCAATTATAGATGACAAAACAGGGGGTTGTTGCCTCCTTCCAGTAGAAGCTGGTAAATATGGTGTAGGAGCATCTTGTCAGTTGTAGCTGAAAAAACAGGGGTTTGTAGCCTCGTTCCAGTGGTATCTGGTAAATAGGGTGTCGTAGCATCCTTTGAGTAGCAACTGATAAAACAGGGGGTCGTATCCTCCTTCCAGTGGTAGATGGTAAATAGGGTGTCGTAGCATCCTTTCAGTAGCAACTGATAAACCAAGGGTTCGTAGCCTCCTTCCAGTAGTTGTTGGAAAATAGGGTGTAATACCATCCTTATTTGTAGTAGCAGGATAAACTATTTGTAAATAAAAATTTTGCAGTAATAGGAAGTATTGGTGGTTTACCCAATTAGGGTGTCACATGCCCCAATTTTGCAAAATAATATTATCTTATTTTGATTTTATTCCAAGACATTATGTTAAATTTAATGCTAAGTTGTAACTGATGACTCAACAGAGTCAAGGATGTGGAATGTAATTCTGAATATTTAAATTTTAAATAAATAAAAGTGGAGACAACAGCTTGGGAGAGCTGTTAAAAAGAGTGTTACTGGTCAAGTTGGTGGAGGAGACTAGGTGGAGAGCAAATAGACAAGTGGCAGCATCCTCAAACGCTTCCAATGTTGCAGGTGGCAACCTCCCTACATTTGGGGTCATGATCCCCCAAGAAAGTGGGATCAGAGCAGGTGGCTCAATTAATGACAACTAACCCAAAAAGACCTAGGCAATCTTAATAAAAAATCCCATTGAAGAGAGCTGAGGCTGCTCATTCCAGGAGAAGAATCATTCAGGTGAATGCACTTCAAGGAATTCATTGGGAAGGGAATTTTTGAGGAAGGTGTTTGAGGGGTAAACTGCAGGAAAGTGATCTAGTACAGCTTTCCAGCTGAAAGATCTTGCTGCAGTGTGCAGAGTTGGTATTGAGTCATTGGACTAGTACTTTGTTGTTTGCTCCACCTAGTCCCAACCAAAGAGGCCAGGAATAGGCTTGGGGGTCCTGAGAAGTCGCTGTTTGAGCACTCTCCAGGAGTTGGTAGGGAGGAATGGCCTCCCAACGCTGTTGTCATCCAGTTATAAAAACAGGTTCTACTATCTTTTAATTTTTGTGTTAAAGTTTATATCTGTGTATGAACAAATAATGAATGATTTATAGCTTATGTAGTGAACTGTTAAGCTTGAAATCTCTTAGATGTTTTAAAATTGTTGAATCTGTTCTCTGATGAAAAATAATCCTACCTGTGTTTTTCCCCATCTGGAGTAAACCAGATCGTACTCTAGCACAGGTAGTGTGTTTAAAATGAATGAAGTATGATAGGAATATGAAACGAATAGAGTACTTATGTTTTTCAGAGTATTGAAATCTTTTCTTTCAGTAGTTAGTTGTTTTTCCAGAAATAATATTTATCTGTTTCGTAGGGTTGTTGTTAGAACTAGACTGTATATTTAGAATATTAGAAAAAGAACATAATCATATTATTTTACTAATAGCAGTATATGCAAGTATGTAATTCATTCTTTTACATAGTATCTTCTTGTACAAACTATACATCTACACTGAAACATAAGAAACAGAAATATCAGTTGAATGCTTATTATTTATGTTAAGTAAGGAAGTAATTATGATTCTGATAGTTTATATAATTTCATAATAATAATAGTTGTTTTACTTGCAACTATCTGAACTCTAAATAAGAACTTGATAACTCTTACAGTATTCTTTTTCTTAGTATTAATAACTAAAAGACAGTAGTAACCTATGCATAAGTTATTATTAATAAGGAAATGTCCTTACACACTTACAGACAAATTAGATGTAAGGAGTATTGATAGGTATGAAAGTTCTTATTTCTTTCACCAAGCTTACAGGAATAATCTTATCAATTAAACTAAATTACTATAGACTGTTCTCAGTGTTTATTATTAATATATTTATGTAAAAATAAACTTAAGAGAATACTGTATTCACAGATAATATTAGTATTAATATAAATAAATATATTTATTAACAATAAACAATATTGTTTATAAATTAGTAATTCTTTTAAACAAACTGAAGAAAACTTGTGACAGTAATCGAATTAACAAAAGAGCAATATAGAAATCATCATTATAAAAGTTAAATGGGACAAACCCTAGCTCATATTCTGAGCATAATCTATTTGTATTCTTATATACATTAGTAACCTAGGTTAAACCATAAGTTAATTCTTTTAAACTATTAAAGAACCAACTGAATTTAAACACAGAAACAAAATATAATACTGAACAACATATACAAATTATATACTTATAAAAGAAACTGTGTTTTTTTATTTTACTGACAGGGTGTACCTATGAAAGTGAAAGACAGGGTTTAAAACCCTTATTACATTTACAAATAACAAAACATTGAAGTAATAAATCAAATCCATTTAATTATGTAACCATTAAATAACCGGGTTAATATAATTTACTCACAGTCCTTTAAGGACAAACAAAAAGACTATAATTATTATAAACTGGAACAATCTATTTCAAAACGAGGGTTTCCACAGGATAAACCCTAATTCATAACTTTAAATAAAAACAAGCAAGAATTAAATTATGACTGTAAGTATCAGTCTTAAGAACTATAATTATTAACCCTTACAGAGTAATTCAAACAGAGTATAAAACTTCATTTACAGTCAAGAAGGGTAAAACCCTAAAATTACACAGAGTATAATATAAGCATCTGATAAACCAAAACAAGTTTGAAGACAGACTGTCTTTACAAAAAACTATTAATTTAAACAATCCATAAAGCCAACTTCAAACTAAATACATTTCTCAGTTAAACTGAGTCTACCCATCGACTAGCGAGGGTTTGATACTGAATATTACAACAAACAACTTGTAAAAATAGACAACATAACTCATGGCGAGTCGAGGGAGGGTTTCCCCAAACCCTGGGTGATTCCATTGACCACCCAGATACAAGTAGGGTGAAAACCCAACACATGGACCATGGGGCTTACCCGAATCAAACCATGAGCCATGGCATTCGTTGGTGGACTGTTTATTTTTCTTCACCGTGAAAGTTTACAGTGGCGAGCACCTGCAAGGAGTGTGAAAGACCACTGTCAGTAAAAAAATATCTATTTGAACCATGATAACAGTAAATACACTTGCAGCAAGTAAATAAACGCAAAACTAGTATTCACCTGTCAATGGAAACGACGAATAGCCTAGTCGAAGCATTGTCACCTACAGGCTTTGCATTTAAAAAAACTCAACAGCCTGCAAGTGTAACCCTCACGCAACGACGAGCCACGAGAACAACAAAGGTAATTGAAGCAGGTAATAAGCCACGAAGACAACGAAAGGAAGATTACACAGACAGCAAGCCAAGAGCAATGATAATCTCCCCAAGTTGCGTAGTGAGAACCCAGCCACTGAGAATGGCTTTTAAAACCACACACCGGTGACAAATGTAGCACTGAACCAAGACACAAGACAACCGGAGCAAGGATGACCGACGACCGCCATGGAAGCCAAGCAGAGCAGCCTCAACGGCCAGTGCAAACTACGGGGAAGAATGACAAGGGTTAGGGTTACAGTAGTGTTTTATATTCTCCACGCTTGGTTATGAGACGACCACGTGGTCACATAAATCAACCATGCAATGGATCAATCTTCCATAGTACCTGTATAAAATGTGATCCAATTATTAAATCATTGGAATGAGGAGTAAACTTTATAACCGACCCAATTATTGCCATGCAAATCGATAATATTATGCACCTTATCATATGCTAGTTTAGTAATAGAATATCAACGTATGATTACGTTGAGCTAGCGAGGAGTATCATATATTAAACTTTGGTTAAAGCCGAAATCAATTATACATAGAACACACTCTATTCTATAACCTTATAACTTATAGATTGTAAACTCACTACTATAACGTAAACCCTTGCTCTAAACATTAACCTTGTTATGGATAGAGGTCTTTATTATATAAAGGAGCTCAAGCTAACCATCAAGCACCTATAACTTTCTTGTGTAAAAACAATATAGCTTATAAATGGTTAATTCTCATAATAACGGCTTTTAAAGTGACAACATGTTTATAAGACTCATTTCACCATATAACCATATGTTATTATATTATAACATCACAAATGCAATTTGAATGGTTGCAATTCTTTTCTCCAAACGTTGTCTTTATGATAGATAGAAATCAAATATTATATGTCTTATTTATAGATAGAGATCAATGTTTTATGTCTTTACTATAGATAAGAGATTAAATGTTTTATGGGAGAGTTCATGCTAAGCAATGAACAACTATAGTTTTCTTTTGTACAAAGATTATAGTTTATACATGGTAAATCT
This sequence comes from Pseudotsuga menziesii, assembly GCA_001517045.1. Classification (NCBI taxonomy): domain Eukaryota; kingdom Viridiplantae; phylum Streptophyta; class Pinopsida; order Pinales; family Pinaceae; genus Pseudotsuga; species Pseudotsuga menziesii. The sequence continues at coordinate 484,294 of LPNX010555602.1, read as the reverse complement.
CTTATACAAAGACTTCACAAGTTATAATTTTTATAAATGGCATAATGTAATAAGTTGGAGAATCATAAACTCTAATCTAAACATGTTTATAACCTTGAGCTAGATATAGACTGAATGTCTATTAACAAATAGAGTATGCATGTTTATCAGTCACATAAGAACTAATAACTCATTGATAGCAGAACTATGAAGTGAACAAAATGTATTGTAAGAACACTATTATGAAACTCTGTTACATAGTTCAAAGCGACAATACTTTGATGGATTGTGGTTACGACTCAACTTGGAAATTACTAAAGATTCACCAGGTCAATTAGATAGTAAAGTAGTTATTGAATTAAACAAAAATGAACTAAAAGTCGACCTGTTTCAAGAGCATCAATCTCAGATAAACTGTTTGTAGACAGTAATGTAATTCAAGAGAAGTATAATAGAAAATTAAGAAATTGAATAGGAATGAATCTATTGAGTCCAGAAATGACTAGAACCATAGGGTTCGACATGAAATTAAAATATAGGCAAACAATGATCTTATGTAGGAAGGCATTATGGTTATCAGTTTGCACAATTGAACTTATACTGTCCAAAGGTTAACAGGCTGTAAGTTATCTCGCAGAAGCGAAATGTGGGACAGTTGTTACACAGATAAGATAATGTACTATTGCATAAATACTGACAAAATAATCATTATAACATTACAATTTACATAGACTAAATATAAATACTTTGTAACTGAGATTCTAATTCTTAGATTCGCAAACATATCTTACTGTCGTTACTTACTTCTGAACCTTATTACAAGAAAAACTAAAGGAAGCCAAATGGTTTACCTCACAGAAGTTGTTTAAAGTTTAGCAGCTTAATTACTAAGCTTTTTAATTACAAATAAAATACTGCTGGATACTTTAAAGAATTTTTAATACGTACTCGTTCGATCATACCTATAAACCTATAAGATCCAGTAATCATCTGCGTTAGCACGATTGCTAAGTAAGCCCCGGATTCAAAAGTAGATTCCACCTACTTGACATGAAAAGACTCATCAGTAAACTGAAGTAAAACAACACGCAAGAAGATGTTATTCTTGTTACAAAATAAAATGAACTGTTGAGTTAATATAATTAAGATTTAGTGAAACTGATTACGTGACTGTTTCTTTTATTGCAAACCGTTAGCTGTTAGTAGACCGTAGGTTTTAACATTTATTGTTATCTCAAAATTTTAAATTTTTGTGAAAAATTGGGGTTTTGACCGTTCCACCATAAAAATATGTGTTTTGTGCATATTGTTGATTATATGTTTTGATTAAAGTTTATATGTGGTTAAAATGGAAAAAAAGTTAACAATATTGATTCACCCTCCCTCTTAGTATTGACGAATATTCCAACAGGTGTAATGTAACTATTTTTAGCTTTATAATCAATCAAAATAACTATGGTTTTATTAACAATATTACCTGCTACCTCAATCATTTGGGATTGATGGTTAGATTTCTCCCATACAGGGTTGCATAGATCCTCTGAATACTTTCACCTACATCTCCAACAGTTGAAGCCTCTTGAATGTTGTGAAGATTATTCTTCTTATGCGGGAACTAACTGACAAAGTGATTTTCCTTGCATATCCAACATTTCACAAGTGGTACTTTCCCTAAAGGATATTCCCTTGGTTTCCCTTGTTGATAAGAATTACCATTTCTGAATTTGGAAGGATAGAAATTGTAATACTCCAAAATTTCATAAAAATTTAAAACTTTTCTTGCGACAATTTAATGTTTTAAAAATATCGATGACATGGGTAACTTAACCGCTAACAGTTATCCTTTTAAAGGGTCTAATCTAGAAACAAAAACCAATTCCTTTATTAATTTCTGTAACTGCATACTTCACTATCTACATTCATAATTAAGTATTGAAAGATTGATTTTAGTAGGTAAAGATCTGAAGTAGTATGCGTTGAAAACAACTGTTTGCTTACTATGTACTAAAGTTTTTTTTTTTCCTCTTCTGTTTAAAGATGAAGGAATTTCAATTCATGCCCGAGGCTTACTTAGCTTTTGAAGCTAATGCAGTGAAATGATGATTCTTGTACAGGTCTAACTACAGGTAAGACGTTTTGTATCCCAGTTTCAGAATTGAGATTATTTATCTCAACTAGAAAAAGTAAAATGCTAGAATATTTGTTTAGTTCATGACTTTGAGAAAAAGAAGGTATCGTCAACCTATATCTTTTCCAAATATTGAAATTGTTAAGCTGTTACACAATGTTTTGAGGTCTAAGTTGTTAATCATCTTATTCTTGTTTTAAGAACATAATATTTGCTTGTATATTTGCTTCCTATTTAATTATTTATACATATAAGTACTTATAAATCCAGGGCAAACTAGAAATAGATGCTTCCTACCTAACTTTGAACATAACTTGTTCATCCTATGTTTATCCTTTTGTTGTTACATTAAAACCAAACCCTACATGTAACTCTAGAGAATGATAAGTTCTGCAAACTAGATCTTACAATACATTGTTACTTGTTACCAAGGAAATTTATATGTATTTATATCAATTTACGTTCGAATGTCACATAAGCAAGTAATACTTAAGTCTAGGCGTTGCTATAAGGTATACAAAAAATGCCATTTATAAATATGAAACTAACGATTTCATGCAGAGTATAGTTTTATTAACTGCCTATGTAATTTCCAAGTGTAAGTGCAAAAGACTACATTATATGGTTATAAGTGAAGTAATAATGCTTTGTTTTATGGGTGGAAAGTTCATTACCTATAGAACAATTATAAACCATAAACCTTTGCATATACTAACACTAATTATATGATCTTCATTTTATATAAATAGATCCAATTTAAACAAAAATTATAACTATAATACCTTTACAATCTATACTAAGGCATCTTATGATAAAAAGAAATCTAGTGTTTTTCAAATGAGATCATAACAAGGTTATGTATAACCTCTTTTTGCAGGCTTCACCCAAGGCTCTCGAAACTATAGAGCAAAACCCATACTATCAAAATCAAAGTGGAACCCACATGGCCTTCAGTCAATGGACAGGGTTTAAGTTTTGGATAACCCTACTACAAAAACGATCAAAACCCTAAAAACTTGCATTGTCTACCCAACCTTTCTCTGCTATGGATTGTGCCGCCAGGCTCAAGGCCCCTTGGGACTTTGATGCCATCATTTGGATTTGTGGTTGATAGTTTTTGATGCCAAAGACCATCTCTGTAAGAGACTTGACCAATGTATCAGCCAGACTGATTTCTCTAAAAAAAACAGTGTGATTACTGGATCTGAAACACCCGGCTTTCTTGTGGAAATCGATGAGAGTAAGGAGATTTAGTTTAGCGTGGCTTTTCACTGTTTTCTTCTCAGTTTCCTCGAGGTTTTTAGCTTAGGTTTCCTCCTTCCCAGCTGCGAGGGTATGAAGTCCTTCCTTGGCTAGGATTGCTGTGTAACAAAACTACTGTGTCACCGCGGGTAGTTCTCCAGGTAAATTCATTAACTCTGTCTGCAAAAAGCTTTATCAATTCTTTATTGTAACTAGGTTTTCTTTTGAATAAGAACTTAACATTTCACAAATTTTAGTGTACAGCCTTTTCTACAGGTGGAGTCTCACGACTGTGAGTTGGAAGACTTCGGGCAAAGGGGTTCCACGTTTCTTCAAAAACTGGGTAAGCCTCAGTTTCATGATTGAGGTCCTTTCTATGATGATGTGTGGGGTTTGGAAGAGTACTGTCTCACCGAGACTTAAGTTTTCTTGCCAATGCTGTGTTTGATCCATGCTGTAGTTGTAAGACCGTGTGGCCGTAGGCTGTTCTGAAGATATACTTGTAAAGGACATTGGCCGAAACTCTGTTTTTGTTGGATTTTAATTATGCTTAAGATAGGGTTTGAAATATTATATGTTTTGATTAAACTCTAAAGGATTTACTGTGTTGGAAGCCAAGTGTTTGGCACCGAGATGTGGTTGAAAGAATTCGTTGGCAGACTTGGACTGTAGGGTTTTTCTGTGTTGGATATTTCAATTTGTTTAAGTTTTAAATTAATGAAGTTTTGAAATACCAGCTAAAATTACCTGTGTCTGATGAATGAATTGATACAGGAAAATGGAAAAGTTTTGCTGCTGTAAAAGTCCATAATTTTGATTTTTATTAGAATGAGGATATCCTGTAAAAAGTTAATATGAAAACTAGTTCTGAGTGTTTGTTTTTTCTAGTAAAAAAATTGGTTTAAGAAAATAATTAAAAAGTAAAAGGGTTTGTTACTACAACCCGAGATTGACTGTGTAATTGGATTAGGAATATTAAATTTGTCTTTTCTTATTTTGTTTTAGTTTATATTTGATCAAAAGTCTAATATTGTTTCTGTGTAAATTTTATTTAATATATGGCATTTATAATATAGATATTATAATTGTAAAATGAAGAATTTGATTTAAGAGAATATGGGTAAAACTATAAAAACCCTATTCTGGAAAAAAAGAAAGTCTTGGTTGACAGTTTCCCTAATTTAGGGTGTGTATTTTTATTTTTATTTAAAATCTTTGCATTATTGTTGTTTTTACTATTAGTTATTAGTTAGTTATTGTTGTTTTATACTGTTATAATAATCTATGTTGTAGGTTGGATCTTTTTTTCGGTCGCTGCTCTCGCTGGCTCGCCTCTGAGACTGCGTTTTACAGCCGCCTAGGGTTTCAAGCACTCTGGCCGCCCCCATGGCTGCGCCTAGGGGAGGGCACTCTCCTTCCTCGCCTCTCTCAGCCGAGGAAGCCTTCAGACGCCTGATTTCTGCTCCGGGCATCAAACCAGCTGCCCCCTCCATTCCAATATTTATCAAGAAACTGGATGCTATCCCGGGAATTGATCTCCCGACCGATCAGCCTATCAAGATCGCCCTAGCCCTAGCTGAACGAGGTCTGGTTGGGCAGTTCATGGGGCTTTGGCCCTCTACGAAAACCACTGACGATTGGATCCAAAGGAACTGGCGACCTCAACTCAAGAATAGTGTTACCTGTTATCCTGTTGGAAGAGGATTCTTCATCTTTGAATTCATTTCGAAAGAAGATCGAGACCTCGTCTTTAGAAATGGCCCGTACTTCATGGGGACCCAAGGGCTGTACCTCAACAAATGGACCTCAGACTTCAATGCTGAAGTAGATGTCCCAAAGGAAGTGCCAGTGTGGGTAAGGCTACCAAATCTCCCAGTACACTGCTGGAACTCACAAACCCTCGAAAAAGTGGGGAATGCCCTTAGGAAATACATAGACAAAGCGGAGAACAAAGGCCAGTACTCATGCACCAAGATTTGTGTGGAGGTTGACCTGGAAGCCGGGCTACCTGAAGCAGTTAAGCTGAAAGTCAGAGACTGGCATCATTACCAAAAGCTGGATTACGAGCAGCTCCCGTTCAAGTGCCGGCATTGTCACGAGCATGGCCATTTCCAGAGAAACTGTCCCCAAATTCAAGTCCACGATGAAGATGAGGGCTGGAAAAAAGTTAAAAAGGGCAAATCTGGCAACAAAAATCATGAAAAAAAGTCAGGAAGTAACATGCAAAATCTGCCATCGAGCTCTTCCTTCCAGGAAGCCATCAAATCAACTCCAATTATCATTCAGGAAGAAGATCCAGAAAAAGCCAGCGACCCTGCAGAAAATCAGACCAGCGATCCACATAAAGGAAAAGAGGCCGCGTCCCATATTGAAGAGCCATTGGAAATGGGGGAAATTCCTCACCCAAGGGGAGCCTCCCCTGCTGACCCAGCTAGTCCTCTCAAAGACTCCAGCGTAGATCCTCTTCTGCTAGAAACGGATCAAGATGAAGAATCAGATGAAGGGGACTCCTCATGTAGTCTACCGTCGGTTCCCCTCAAAAATCCAAGAGGCCGAAAGTCAAAAAAGAAGCAGAGGGAAGAAGCCTCCTACTTAGAGATCCTTGAAGGGTCCCAAAGAACACTGAAAGGTATCATGAACACCAGATCGAAGAAAGGATCCGGACCGGCCTCCAAAGGGGCCACCTCCCCCCACCGTTATTAATGCGCTACATCTCCTGGAATTGCAGAGGATTAGGGTCTTCATCAAAAGAAGAAGCAATGAAAGATTTGGTCCGAATTCATAACCCTGAGATTCTGCTTGTCCAGGAAACAAAAATGGAGGAAGCTGCTGCCCTCCAAGCTGGGGAAAAGTTCTGGAAAAAAGGCACCGGGACTGCCATCAACTCTAGAGGAGCCTCTGGAGGTATAGCAACCTTCTGGGATTCCAATATCTATACTCTTGTAGCTGAAGTCCGTGAGCTCCACTGGATCTTTACCAAACTCCTCCACAAACCCTCGGGGCATTTGGTAAGACTCTTCAATCTCTATGTTCCTGTTCTGCAATCGGAAAAAAAAGACTGCTGGAATAACCTAGAATCCTTTCTCAATCATCAGCATCTTGATAATATTATTGTGGCTAGCGATCTGAATGTAACTCCGGCCTCAAGTGAGAAAAAAGGTGGATCGCTGGTCAGGGACCCCTCGAGGGAATGGGTGGAGGATATCATCCTCGGCTGGGATCTCCTTGACATAAAACCAGCTAGAGGGAAGTTCACTTGGACGAATAAGAGAGTTGGACCGGGTCATGTGGCTGCCCGGCTTGACAGGTTCCTAGTCCACTCCTCCTTTCTCACCCTTGGTCTTTTGGCCTCCTCCAAAATCCTCCCTCACTGTACCTCGGATCATAATCCCATCCTGCTAGACCTGTCTCTCGCCCCTAACCTCGGTCCAATCCCCTTCCGCTTCAGCCCCCTTTGGATCCAGCAAGAGGATTTCCTTCAAGTTGTCTCTGATTCCTGGGCCACTCCTATTAAAGGCTCCCCTTCCTTCATATGGGATTCCAAGCTAAAAAGACTCAAAACAGATCTGAAAAATTGGGCAAAACGCCTTGTAACGCCCCCATTAAAAAGAAAGGCTGCACAAGCTAAATTGGAAGATCACCAATGCCTCATGGAAGTCTCAGATATAACTGACAACATGCTAAGAAAGGAAGAGGAGCTCCAGAAAGCCTTCATCTCAGCATGTAGGATGGAAGAGGAATATTGGAGGCAGAAATCCCGAAATCTGTGGCTCATAAGTGGAGATAAAAATACCAAGTATTTCCACAAACAGGCTGAGGCTCGGAAAAACCACAATGCAGTCTCTGAAATCAACTACAATGGAGTCCTTATCAAAGACTTTGAGGGCATCAAGCAGGCTGCCTATGATTCCTTCAAAGAGTTATACACAGCCCCCATTGAGGATCCTATTGACACCAACGCCCACCCTTTTGACCTTATCCCAAACCTCATTAATCAGGAAGACAACAACCTCCTCACAACTCCTGTTTCTATGAATGAACTTAAAGAGATCCTTTCGATTATGAAACCGGACAGTGCGCCTGGCCCGGACGGTTTCGCCACTAGATTCTTCACCAGCTGCTGGTCGATTATAAAGTATGATCTCCTTAAAATGGTTCGGCACTCTCAGTTAGTTAATAGGCTGGGAGGAAGCACCAACTCTTCCTTTCTAGCTTTGATACCGAAGGAAAAAGGTGCCAATAACTTCAACCGCTTCAGACCGATCTCCTTGTGCAACACAGGGTATAAGATCATCACCAAGATCATTGCCTCCAGACTTAAAAGAATTCTGCCCAAAATTATTCTTGATAATCAGGGTGGATTCATCAAGGGAAGGAAAATCCTGGACAACATCATCCTCGTCCAAGAAGCTATTCACTCCAGCTTCCAGCGAAAGGAGAAAGGTATGATCATCAAACTTGACTTAGCAAATGCCTTTGATCGTGTCAAGCATGAGTTTCTGTTTGCTGTTATGGCCAAATTTGGCTTCTCCCCCACCATTATAAACTGGATAAAAGGTTGTGTAGACTCTCCTTGGATTAGCCCTCTAGTAAATGAAAGACCTTCGGGCTTCTTCAAAGCAACCAGAGGTCTCAGGCAAGACTGCCCGCTGTCCCCTCTTCTTTACGCCATTCAAGCCTCTGTTCTCAGCTTTCAGCTCAACCTTTGCTAGGATTCCCAAACGCTGCCTGGTCTCCGAATAGTGCACGGTGTCCGGAGCATAAACCATGCTCAATTTGCAGATGATACATTGTTATTAGGAGGAGCGAGCTCTCATTCTGCCGAATACTTTAAGAATGAACTGGAAATCTACAAGGCGGTGTCTAGAAGCAAAATTAACTTCCATAAAAGCAAGATCTACAGCTGGAACTGTTCAGCAATAGAGCTCCGAGGTATAACCAGAATTCTTGAAATGGATGGCACAGCTAACTGGGAGACCTTCCCCTACCTTGGAATCCCCATCTGCAAACACAAACTCAAGTCAGCAAACTGGGATAACATCATAGATAAAATCAAATCAAAAATACAAAGTTGGGGTTCTAATTGGCTCAATACCGCAGGTAAAACCATTCTTTTAAAAGCTGTCCTCAATAGTATGCCTATTTACCAATCATCCATCCTGCTTGCTCCTGCTCTGGTCATTCACAAAATGGAAAGTATGCTTCGAAAATTTCTGTGGGAAGGAGGCAAGGGGAATGAGAAGAAATTCCATTTGATCAGTTGGAAAAAGATACAAAGGCCTCGCTATGAAGGAGGGCTGCAAGTTAGAAGTCTCTCCTCTCAAAATCTGGCCCTAGGAGCCAAACTTCTCTGGCAGATTGTAACTGGAAAAGACAGTTGGAGCAAGAAAGCTCTAAGGAAGAAATACTTTCCCAACCCAAGAAAAAGATGCTTGGATATGACTCCCCCAAGCAGAAATGGGTCCCCGATTTACAGGATGTGCCTTAAAGCTCTAGAACCTTTCCGAAGTAACCTTTACTGGATCCCGGGTGATGGTAAAACTATAAGAGTATGGGATGACTCTATCACGGGAGATGCCCCTCTTGGATCTTGCAGGGAAGTGGAGCATCTCAGAAACTGGCTGTTAAACAAAGGCATCACCTTGCTCTCGGACTTGTCTCAGTGGGAAGATAACATTTGGATAGGCTGGGACCTAGGAAACCCCCCTCCAGACCTCGTTGCTGAGTCGGATCTGCTCTTAGTCCTCCTCCAAGGCAAATCTCCCATCAAGGAAGGAACTCGAGACAAAAGAAGATGGGGAAGTAACTCAGGAATTTATTCCTCTGCTGAAGGATACAAGAAGTTTTAGGCTACCC
>LPNX010555602.1:443248-474208 GCA_001517045.1 Pseudotsuga menziesii | reverse complement strand
GATAAAGCAGCGAATGAAGGAGCATGTTTATGCAGAGGAATCCTGCACATGGATGGCATTGAGATAAGATGGGACGTCCCCTAGCAGGGTCAAGCGTCCTCATTCGCCTGGCAGAACTCTGATGTTCCTAGATTCCCGTCCATTCGTCTGGCACTGCAGAGGGAATCTCTGTTCTACGATTCTGCTCTCAAGCTGTCTGAGACCGAATCGTCCCCTGAGCTACTTTTATTTCCTGACTCCTTCGCTTTGAATTGCTCTACCTCTGTTCCTTTTGCTGAAACTGCGACGTAGGTTATTTAGATCTGTTGCGTGCTCCTGCAGCGTTCCCTCGTCTCTCTATGGCTTCGGATAGCTCATCTTCATCGGGTCTGTCTGTGGAAGCTAGACTCCAAGAAGTTGAATCTGCACTGGGGAGAATCCGCGGACACATGTATGGCTTAGAGAAGACTTTGGACGACTCCAATAAGGCCGCGAATAAAGCCTGGGACTTACTGAACGCTGATTTAAGGAAGTTAAGAGAAGATCAAGCTGGTTCAGCTGGGAAGATGAAAAGTTTCAAGGCTGAAGTGCGCACAGGGTTTAAAGATGAAGCAAACGTCCATGGTGACTTTGGCAAGTGTCTCGCTGCTCTGGAAGATGCTGTGGCAAAACTGGATCTGAAATGAAGAAATGGAGTTCTGTTCCCGCTCCTTTCCTCTGCTGCTCTGTGAACTTCTATGTTAAATAACTATAATAAGGCCGTCGAGCCTCTCTTGGTCAAAGCTTAGCTTTGGGAGACCGAATGTCTGCTCTGTTTTGTTAAAGCACACGGCAGCTGTTTTGCCGGATTCTTATAATCTATCTCTCTGTTTTAGTTTAAAAAAATAATCTATGTTGTTCCTATTCATGTTATTTTTTTCTTTCTGTAATAGTTAATAATTATGGATATCTATATTCGGTTTAAGCTTTAAAGACAATGTGTTTACTGTGCTAACAAGAAACACAGTTACACATACTGTGTAGTGTCTTTTAATCAACATTCTTTTGTTGAAGTTTATATTTTTAATTTTTACAGATATATTCTAGTTAAAGAAACTTATGAAAATAGATGGATTTCCTGCTAAAAATTCTTATAAAGATTTTAACAGTTGAAAGTAAATAATTATATTCCTACACTTCTTGAATTGATTTACTTATCATACTTATTTTCACCTACTCTACTAGAGTACTACCTTCTTGAAGGTGTGAAAAAATAAGTCAGGTATTTTTATCCATCAGTAAATTTTCACTAACCCTAAATCATTTATTCTAATACATAACAGAAACATAACTTATAAATCTTAGATCAATAAAATATTTAACTAACTAACAAAATAGTCATATAGATGCATCAAATCCTAAACTTATACATCCATATTTCTATACTTGCATAGAAAAAATAGAAATAACATGTAGAACCTGGTTGTATAACAGAGGAGACAACAACTAAAGGAGTCTGTTCCTCCCAACCAACTCCTGAAGACAGTTGAGCTGCAAATATTAGGACCCCCGAGCCTGTCTACTGGTCCACCTAGTTGAAAGCATTGGGTGAGAGAATAGGTTTAGAAACCTCTACAACTCCACAGAGTAATCAACAATAATATTTCTACCTGTAGCAGTAAGAACTTAGCTCAAAACAACTGCACTAGTCTAGTAATTCAACACTTTCCACTCAAACACTTATGCATGTCCCCTCCATCTAATTTCTTGTGTACCATTTTCACTCAGAAATTTCACAAGTAAAGAATGAGCAGCCTCAACTGAATTCAATGGGTAGTTTTATCAGCGTGCCTAGGTCTTTTGGGTTAGTTTTTTCACTTAATGAGCCACCTGATCTTGTTCCACTTTCTTGGGGAACATGACCACAAAAGTAGGGACGTTTCCTCCTGCAACAGTTAGAAGTAGTTTGAGGATGGTGCCAAGTGTCAATCTTCTCTCAACCCAGCCTATTCCACCAAGTGATCAATAAACACTCATTTAACAGCCTCCTTAAGCTGTTGTCTCATCTTTTGTTTATTAATTAATAAAATATTCAACAATTAAATGTAATTATCCTTGACCCCACTTTGGTCAATGATTACAAACTTTATAATAAAATCAAAACATAATGTCTCCTAAAACATAAAATGTTTTTGCAATTTGGGGTATGTGACAGAAACCTTTCTTTCTATGATCCTGTTTGTTCTTATTCATATCTTTCCAATTCTTTTGATACGGGGCCTTGCTCTTATTCTGTTCATATAAGTGTTTTGCCTTCCATATGGAATCCTTAAGGTTCCTTGGTCTATCATACTAGATTTTATATCTATAAGATTTGGGAAGACCACTTAGGAACCTTTGAATCTTTACCTTCTCATATTTGATGAAGTCTGCATACTTCAAAAGTTCCAAAAACTTCTTCTCATAGGAATCCATAGCCATGCTTCCCAACTTAAGATCGAATAAATGTTCCATGTTTTTGTCATAGTAATGCTTAGAGAGGTATTCCTTCTAGAAGTACTTCTTAAATTTCTTCCAAGAGATTCTGTCTTCGTCAATGTCTTTTAGCTTAACTAGTTGATCCCGTTGAATTATCCGATAATACTTAGATAGGAGGGGGGTGAATCAGTATTGTCCTTTTATTTTAAAATAAAAACACAAAATGAATCAAACAGATTAAGACATAGATTTTATCATGGAAACCTCAAAGAGCAAACCACCAATTCAAACTCATTAATAAGATGAATCTACAAAAATTGCTTTATCTGCTTCTTCAGAAAGGATGCAACAACACCCTAGGTTTCTGTCTGCTACAACAAACAAGGATGCTACAACACCCTAGGTTTCCGTCTGCTACAACAGATAAGGATTCTACAACACCATAGGTTTCTTCCTACTACAACAGACAAGGATGCTCCAACACCCTAGGTTTCTATCTGCTACAACACCCTTCGCAGTCTTATAGTCTGCCCTAGCGCCACCCTGCCACCCTGGACTGATTTTTATCAATTTTTTATTCACTTATTGGACTCTGTCATTCGCAATCACAGAGACAAATACTTTCCTTCAATTATTATGTTAATAAATACCTTCACGCTTCCTGCAGACCCATCTCTTCATCATTGCGCCATTCCATTCTTTGATCGTGCCTCTTCAAAATAATTAAGCTAATTCCCTGTAAATTAATTTGGTTTTTAATTTTCTAGTCACGACCTTCCACATTCTCCATCTCTGCAACCATCCTGAGTCGTTGATCTTATATCGGGCTTCTTCCTGGCCGTAGATCTCATATTGGATGCAGTATGCGGATTGCTGAACTGTTCCGCACCATTGATATCTTTCAATATTTTCATGATCGTCGATATGAGGTGGAAGTCAGACATCAGATATGTGTCTTTTTCCAAAAATCATTTCTCGATTTCTGCTTTTTGAAGCAGTATTTCTGCACCAAACATTCTGCACCGTCAATCTTTTACAGATGTCTCCTTACCATCGATCTTCCGGATCGCGGGATGCGGAATGCGAGTTCTCAAAAACTCAAGCATTGCTTTTGCAATTCTTTGCCTTCCATTTTCTGCACTAAACTTTCCGCAAGCTCATTTACGGATTGCGAAAATAGGAAAACACATTTTCCAAGACTTTGTCTTTTTTATTTCCACCTTTCCGCTTTCTAGACTGTCCTTTCTGCAAGCTCCTTTCCACACTGCGGAATGCGAAAACTCAGCTTTTCCATGACTTTGAATTTTTTCATTCCGCACTTCCACATTCACAATTGCGCTGCCACAAATTTTCATAGATCCTTCAAACCGTTGATCTCATGCATATGTGCTTCTGATCGTCGATCTGATGATCATTTGCAGATCTCTTCTTCCGTATTCCTTCTGTTGCAAAACTCTCCTACGCTCGTCGATCTATTTCGGAACCTCCTCAGTCATTGATCTCTAATTAACTATATAACTTCACCTTGTTCTTATGCTTTTTGTGGATCGTATCCCCAACCATTGGATCTCGTGTGGGGAGCTTACTCACCATTCATTTCTGAACTATTTTGGAACTTCACTCCTATCTGCTTTTCTGTTTCCGCAATGGCTTTCCCGCAATGCTTTTTACGAACCGTCGATCTGCTCAATATCGACTTATGTAATTCCTCTTGACTAATTTGGACCGTCCATGTTGTCAGTAAACTATTTTTCTCTCCTAGCCAGAACGTTAACTCACCTGCTAGTTGACTTTGTGAAATCCACAAGGATTGTTAGATCTGTTTCCCCACCAGATCAATGATGGACTTCAAATGTGATGAAGCAGATTTCATGAAAATCTCGCGCACATCAAAATTTTATTTGTTCGCGCTAGTTCTCCCAGTGAAATCGCTGACAACCACTGATCTGCTTCTACGATCAACCTTGTCTGTTGATCTCGATCACCTTTTTGGTGATTAGTTTCTGATTTCACAGTCCAACTCCCTTGTTATCCTCCTCGCTATTAAATCAATGAAATCCATATTAGCCATAGATCTCCAGAAGCTTCAGATCTCCCCCACATGATCTACAATTGTGAGGATGACTTAAATTAGGCACTGTTGGGTTATCTCAGATGTAACTTCAACTTGCGTAATCAACTTCCAAACGTGGAATTTCTTTTACCACGATCTAGACCATTTATACTTGCACAAATTTAGACCTATTGATTCTTATAGTGATCAATCAATCTCTGTCTCCCCTCATTCCTCAGTACTAAATTTCTTTTGTGTCATTGTTGAATTCATCCTGCTACCATATCTACTAGTTATTCCTTTGTCATTCATCAAAACCTTTGACATCAATGACAACTTATATTCTCAACAAATCCCACCAGATAGATGCCTTTCATTATAAATGATATATGGCTACTCGTGCTTCCATAGTAGGTGTGTATTGGTGCAACTGGAAGAAATTCCTAAGTCCCAACAACCATGCTTCAACATCTTCTTCTTGCTTTACTTCTCCATCAAAAGATGGGGGCTTGATTCTTTTAAGCTCTCTTACTAGTTCATCTCGAGCATACCTCCTCTTCTTGTATCTCACTGGAGATATTTCATGACTACTCTCTCTACTGTTTGATGCATACCCCTTCTTTCTCTTTGAGTGATATGGTCTCCTTGAAGATGATCTAGACCTCACATAGCCTCTTTTATGACTCTTTCCAGTGGACCTTTGGATGGTCTTCAATGATTTTAGATCATTCATAATCTACTCCTGGATATGAATTATCCTTTCATTATCCTCTCTACACTTCCTCACAAAATCCTCCAAGATTAATGTTTCACTGCTCCTCTTATGTCTAATTGACCTTCTTCCATTAGTAAACTCATCTTCAGGACTATATGGTGTTTGTTCTTCCTCAAAATCCATCTCCAATCTTTGAATTCCTACTGGTAAACTGGTACTTGTTAAATCTTTAGTCTTCATAGGCTTGATTGAAATACCAGTATAATGATCACACTGCTTGCTCAATCAATCACTAAGAATTGCAATGTGTTCATTATCAACATTTTGTTAGTAAACCACACATTGGTATAAGTTCATTATCATTAAAACTACTTTTCTTCTGGTTTATAAAGTAACTAGCCAACTTTTCTAAGTTACAATCTACCTAATTGGACAAGGGGACTATAAATCCTTCCAAGATTTCTCCTTACTGGTTTAACATCAAGTCCATAGCCATCGCAAGTTAATAGTTTAATTAACTAACTCACATGTGAAACTATGTTAAGGTGCATGCATTCAAGTTATGTAATGCAAATGCATGTTTACAGAGTGACTTGTAACTTCGCAGAAGGTCCAATAGCCGCAATGTTGAAACCTTCAACTCGATACCATTTGTAATGTCCCCGACCCTTATGATAAGGAAAAAAATGTTATAAACTTCGGTTTAAGAACAACATAATAAGGTTAGTACAACTAACCATTAAATGATGAATTAAAGTTCTAACTTTAATAAACATTACTAAGGTTGCATTACTTAATTAAATAATTAGTCGCCCTTAGTTAAATAATCTCAACAATCAATAAAATCTATCAACATTAAATTTAAGTTCATAATTACAATCTAAGCATGAATAATGAATCTATTATCATAGTGTGAGTAAGGTCCTACATTAAATTCTTATACTTCGTAGATATTATTGAAAACATAGTTTATAATTGTCAAGTATTGTGTCATTAATTGTTTGGAGATTTAATTAGTTTGTGGTGTTGTTTGGTGTCTGATTTCAATGAAGATAAACACTAAGGAAAACACACATCAAGAAACATATGTAGGTTGTAACCTACAACCACACCACAACCAAGGCAAAACAAAAGTCATCGGCTGCAATCACAACCCACAAAATCACCTCCCAAGCGTTGTCCTTTACAAACATTTCTTACTAATATATTTTAGATTGCATGGATACCTCCCTCCATATATCAATCAATATTACATTTAAATTACATTATTAAAACTCAGTTATTCAAATCGGAGCAGATCCATTCATAGAACATTTTCAATGTAACAACTTGTGCGCTCAACCTAGCACCAGGAAAACTGTTGGACCAAAACGAACATATCTTGGTCATCCAAAAAGCTTTTTCGATGAAACGAAAGACGATCCTTACTAGAAATGTTGTTCTAGACACACTAGAATAGGTCCCAAAGCACAAAAATTAAAATATATTGGTGAAACTATACTTATTGTTTCTCCCCTCCTAGTACCGTAGAGTTATAGTTACAATTTTTGAAGAATATAAAGAAGATTAGAATGAATATCATATTGGTTTCGAATCCTACAGAGTCCATTCTTCCTGTAACCAGATTATGGCATACAAAAATAAAGAATATAGATAATTCAGTTCAGTCACCTTTTCACATAATCATCATAATAATATGTTCAAAATAAATACAATCATATGATAAATACTTATCTTAAGATATGGGCAACTAGATGCAGCAGGATGACTTTCCTCCCAACCGTAGACATCTTAAATCCTTCCTCACTTGAACAAGTCACCCCTGAGATGAGAGCATGGATCCACAAGTAGAGGAACAATTAATATAGCAACTCTTGTAACTACCACTTTTTAGAACCATAATGCGCTACTACTTTCCTGCCTGTCTCCACTACCTATAGGATATGACCTAACTCACCATTCCCATCTCCTAGTTTCCTGTGTGAGAACTTTGACTAGTAGAGTGATAAAATGGAAGCAAAGACAAAACAAATAGACCAAATCCAAGTCTCAATACACTCCCAATCCTACCAAATTCCCAACATGGATAGATAACACAAGTCACATGGTCCAAAGCTCAAGATTAACTTCAACAAGGAGAGGGCATGTGAATTTATAGCACAAGGAGGCCAACTGTAACCTAAAGGGATAAACTCAAATTAGAGAGAGGTAAGGTTTAAGCTTCATCATAGAGACTTAACTTGAACTCGTGGAGTGGTGGCTTAGTGAAAAGATTCACTTTCTCGAATTAGCACCATGAGGAGGAGTTGCCAAAAACTAAGGAGTGGAGTCATGAAGAGCACATGGAGGCACAATTATGCATAAAGGGGGTTATAAAACATCAAGGAGGATGAAATAGGTGAGATAAGACATCCAATGGGGTCATAAATATCATGTAAGCACAAAAAAAGAATCATCCATGCATAGTGTAAGAGTGGAAGTTAGAAATTAGCTTACAACCCCTAAAAACTAGGAAAGGGGATCATAAATGACCAAAAACACATAAACATGGGGGAATATATTTCCAAGGAGAGATCCCTAGGCAATAGGGTCCCTCTAGTGAGTGAAAAAGATGCAATATCAACTCCATAGTCCATAAATATTGAGAATAGGGTCCATTGTACAAGGTTTGGGTGATCGACATTATTAATGTCTGTTGATTTTTTTGAGCAGCATCGAGAGCCCTTCTCTTAGGAGAATGGGACCACCATGAAGACTCAACCCAGTGTTGAGTGACCATTCTGCTGAATGGTAGATATTTGGTTTGGAACCATGATATAGACATAGCTCTACCCTGGGTAGACTCAACCTTGTGTTGAGTAGACATCTAGTCTAGGACCACGATGTAGACCAGTCTGGGACTGGTAGACTCAGCTTAGTTCTGAGTAGCCATTCTCTTGGAGAATGAAGACACTGTAAGCCCTAGACTGGGTCTGGGCATGTGTGTGGCACTTTGACCCTTAATCAATGGGCTTGGTGTGCTTCTCCAAGGATTAGCTGCCCTTGGTTAAGTTACCCTAGTACTAGATCTAGGTGTCACACAGTGTGTGAGATAAAATCATTAATAACTCTCTTGGTTTATGATGATGTACTTTTGAAATAAAAAAAGGGCCACATGTAATGACCACAGGGGCACTTGGAAAAAGGCCAAAGTCAAAATTCAAAATAAATAAAGACTTTTTGACTATAGGAAAATGACCACAAGTGAAAGTCAAAATAAATAAGGACTTCTTATAAAAGTCAACGAAAAAATAAAAGGACCCTTTTGGTAAAAGTGAAAGTGAAATTAGGAAAAGATTAAAAATATTATTATTTTTATCTTTCCTAATCTTGTCCACTTACAGGTGAATGAAGGCTATAAAAGAAGATAAATTCTTCTCATTATACACACAAGTTCTCTCTCACAGGTGAAGCTGCTACTTTTATTGAAGAAGATCTTTTCCTCAGCCTAGGGCATCATCAACAAACCCTCAGCTAGGGTTTTCATTAGCATACTTCATCTCAGAAGTTTTGTGACAACTCTTAAATTTTCTGGGCATCCCACACTCTCTCTCTCTCTCTCCTCTCGGGATGTCTATCTTTTCTCCAAATAACCGTACACTCCTTTGGGTAGCTCAGTTTTTCGGGAAGCCCACTCTCTCTCTCTCTCTCTCTCTCTCTCTCTCCTCTCGAGCTGTCTGTCTTTTCTCCAAACAACCATACAGTCCTCTTGGCAGCTCAATTTTTTCGGGCATCTAGGTGTTGGGTAGACGCCTCCTCTCGGGCTTGCTTTGTTCGTTCTCCGGGCAGCATTTTAGGGCTCGAACCTTCCATTCTTACCTTCGGATAGCTAGAAGGAGCATCTTGCAATGGCTAGGGTTTGCTGCAGACCTACGGGCAACCCATCGGGTATACCCAAGTGGGTGCTATTACTACCCCGAACCCTCTGGGCAGCTCACAGGAAGGCCCTAAGGACTCCGATCAGGGCTGCTCATCTCTCGAGCAGTAGCACAACTGTGCAACAGATCACGGGCAGCAACAGAACTGCATTTTCAAGCAGTTGTGTAGCTTGGGAAACCTGCTATTTTTTTTCGGGAAGCAGGTAATTTTTCAAGCAGCTAACAATCTGTGATTTTTTGGGCAGGAGAGAGAAAATCTTAGTCTTCTGGAAAAGGCCCTAAATTTGTAATTTTTGCAAATTCTGGAAATGGTGGGTAACATTATTAGTCTGAGTTTTACTGATGAATTTTACTGTTACTATGGGAAAATTCTGTATTTGGAATTGAGGAACTTTTAGAAGAATTTTCTGAGTCATCTCATTTACAAGATGAGCTATTAATGCTTTTGAGGTTTTTGTCCTTTGAAGGTTTCCCTAGTGAAAAATATTGTGTCCATGTATGCTGATGTGATGAATGAGTTTTTTACTACTGTTGAATTGTTTTAAGTAGATCTGTAAATTTTTAAAGTTTATGCTAATGCTAAAAATTCAACAATGTCACAATGGTGTAAATATGAACTATGATGGACAAACTTAAGCCAACAAAAAGTTATAAGGTGCTAGGGATGTCCCCATTTCCCGTCACTTTGTGGAATCCATGATCCCTCTTACTCTTTTCGTTGTCTTTGTTGAGCCAGTTGTTTTTTTCTAATCAATAGTAACAACATTAAAGATTAGAGGGATTATAGGAATAACATTAACATTAATTATAGTGCCCAAGTCCAAAGTCACATTATCAAACCATAATCATATTTCCTTAATCACATTAATCATGCAAAGGATCATAAGTCCATAGTCACATAAAATTTCGTAAGTCCATAATGCAAAAGAACATAAGTCACATGAAAGACCATAAGTCTGAGGATTAGCATATGGGGTATTACATTTGTACACTATTGTGGTGGTCTGCAAGAGTTCATCTTCCAACTTGGTCCAGGTGCAATTTCATCATTAAGTGAGAAGCAATTGTTATCGTTTCAAATCCATAAGGCCGAGTCTGTTCTTATTGGCATCTTATGGGGAATTTTGGAAGTTGTCATCAAGGTGGATGTTAATGTAATGACATCTTTCTTCATTTGTATTCTTTCTCCCTAGTCATCATTAGGGGGCGGGGGCGTTGTTGGAATATGTAATAATGACTTGTGTGGTGTTGTTAGTTGTGTATTGATTATATCTATCAAAGAAGACATAAATAACTTTAATATTATAAAATGGAGATACCTCACATGTATCATGTAATAAATTCTCTTATTATCAGTCTTTATATAAGAGAAGTGGTAAACTATCTATCTCGCATATGTTATGGGGTGTAAATCTTCAATACCTTTAGCTATATAATACAGGTGAAGGAGGCTCATTTACACACATGATATTATTATGTCATTGTGACATGATATGAATATGGAGAGTGATGTCATGCTTAAAGTTTTTCTTTTCTTAGAATGGAGGTTTTCACAGTGGTAAGGCATTATGTTAAAGCTTCCGGAATTTCACTCTTGTGAAGTTTAAGAAATTACCGACGTTTCAAATGGACACTCCAGTAAGGAAGGTTACATATAAAGGAGGAGAAAGATTAGTTGTTAGGGTTAGGTTCAAATAGAGAGACAAATCGGGAAAACATAAAAGGATAAATGATAGAGACATAGAGAGAAAATAAAGAAATGAAGATGGAAGAAGTTAGAAAAATAAATTTAAAAAATAAGAAATTTAGAGATTATACATACATACATACATACATACATACATACATACATACATACATACATACATACATACATACATACATACATATATATATATATATATATATATATATATATATATATATACCTTGAACTAGCCCTAATGGATAGCTCAATTGGTAAGACATGTGCACATTCTGCTAGAGAGGGGGGAGGTCAGGATTTCGAGCATTTAGTCCCTAAAGGTTAAGCCTTCTGCTAGAGAGGTTGACGGTTTACCACCCTTACCATCCATGAAATATGGATAAGTATTGGTGGGTTTCCCGATCAATTTTTCGATTGAAAAAATAATACTTTGAACTATGGATCATAATAAATAATTTTGGATTTTTTTTTTATAATTAATACAAATTTATTTTGTTAAGAATATACTCATAGGAAAAATATATTAGTTAAATTCAAAAAGACTTAGGAGTATGTATGTTGGACAAATTTAATTTAGGGTGGTTTTATAAAAAGTGGTAAGACAAAGGTATAATAAATTAGAAGAGAATATGTGTGTGTGTGTTTCTTTGTAATTGAATGAGAAGCATGAGGACTAATGGCTGGGAAAGGACTTTAGGATATAAAGTAAAGGTGAATGGAATAAAGGAAAACCTAAAAAAAGTGAAGAAAATATAATTAAAATAATTTATGAGAGGAGAAGAGGACAAAACAGGATGCGTTTAGGGGATTAATCCAAAGTAATCATGAAAGGAGATAAGAGAGGAAGGGACAAGAATCATTAAAAGAGAAGAAACAAAGGTGAAATTATTGATTCAATTGATGAATTAGAGGTTTCGAAGATTGACTAAGCAAGTAACCCTCTTCTCGATTAAAGTTATTGGGATTATTTTCAATTTTGAGAGCTTCTGTTATAAGGCAAGAGGAGAAGTGAGAGGTAGAAGCAATACTTTTAGTTTGGTTAAAGTAGATATGCTTAAGATTGTAAGTGGATATTTTTGAAGAATAATGAAGACAATATCTTCCCATGGATGTTTCCCCATTTGTATTTTTACCACGTCTACGTGGTGTATCAATCTTTTTCTCTTGTCTTTTACTTACTACTTTGATTATATGGTGCTTTTATGGATAATATATTATTACTCTTGATTTAATTATTAGTAAATGTATTGTTGTATATTTACTACATATTTCTCAATACTCTAACACATGCTTCTATAAGTTGTTGCATATCAAAATATGTTTCTTTGTAATGGTTGTTTGAATCATTCATGAAAGATAGTGTGAGTTTCATTTTTCATTAATATTGTACACATATAAATACAATGTATATGACCCTTGATTTTATATTCCAAGATGTCTCTTGGGCTCCTTATGACTCTTCATATTCACCAATGTGAATAGTAATAAGTTTTAGTAACCCTAATGGATTAGATTTCTAACTTCCGCCCTTTAATCCAAACGGGTGTTTGTGAGTCCAAAAATATTTTCGAAAGAGATTTGAAATATGGAAATGGAAAACTACCATTGGTTGAACCCATCACTGAAGCACTCTCTAGATAGGTAGTTTTGGAAGACCACAAACCAAGTGGTGGTTTTAGAATGACCACAAACCTAGTTGGGAGAAGTTTTTGTCTTCCACTAAATGGTGGTTTTGGGTGACCACAAGATTAATGTAAATGGTGGTTTTGGATGACCACAAACTGGGTTAGTAGAAGCTGATGTATTCTGATAAATGATTTTTTTATGACCACAAACCTTGTGTAAATGGTGGTTTAGGATGACCACAACCTTGGTTAGCAGAAATTGATTTCTTCTACAAAATGGTGGTTTTGGATGACAACAAGCCTCATGTAGATGGTGGTTTAGGATGACCACAAGCCTAATTAGAAAAAGCTTGCCTTTTACTATATGGTGGTTTTGGGTGACCACAAAACAATGGATGCTCTGGAACACATTTTTATCTATGTATTTTGGCTACAACTTCACCTCTTGTAATATCTTTGTCTTGAAGCTATGGCTATTGTCTCTAATTTTGGTTTTGGTTTAGACTCATTTATTTTTCACAATGTAGACGTGAGCATTATGTATAATAAATAGGGCTTTGAAACTTGAAGCATAACTATCAATCCAATATAAATTTATGTTTGTAGGCTTAAAGGCAGTTTCATTCTTAAATTCAAAGTCTCCTAGAGATTTGCACTTGAAATATAACTATATGCTATTTGTTGCAGAGTTGTATCAAAACAAGCAATTTCATTAAGTTATGACAAAATATTGTTGGTGCAGACCCTTATAGAGCCCAACGACACTGCAACGTATCTATGAAGCATCAGATATTTCCCAAAGTTACTCCAAGTCATCCAATGGGGTTATCCCTAGAAAGATTTAACCACATCACTCTGACACATCAAAAAATTCTTAGAACTACAACAAAGTCTCCACCATGGTAATCCTAGCCATGACCCCACTATATTGGTTGGGGAATACAACTTTCCAACACCAGCCAACAATTTTGTTGGGACAGACTTACAAAACCCTAAACTACACTAGCTAGGGAAATCCACACCCATGCTCGAGTGCACTACTTTACACTAAGATTGATCAGTTAAAGGATTACACATGACATTATATACAACATTAATGGGTCAAAACCAATCAACAACAAACACATGGCATCACATGTCGGTGCAAAGAAGGCAATTGATGTCTGGCCTTCAGCCAGGTCAAAAGATGATTAATATAAGCATTGTAGGGGAAGAACCCAAGAGTCTCCGAACCATAAAAACAAGGCAATCCAAGTATCCCAGGAAAGCCAAACCTATAAGCCCATCCTAGTATCCCAACCCAACCCCGTGCATTCCATCATGTATAGGATCCATTCAAATGTTCCATTGCGGTAAGTTATTTCGAGGTATAGCTCTCTGTGGAGGGGGTCGATTTCGAGGAGAGGAAAGACAATTTAAATTGGAGTTGGAAGTGGTTAAAAACCATTATCATTCAACAATTATAAGACCATGTAGAAAACCTAAGACCGTGAATAAAAAAGATCTTTTGGCTCTCACAATTATCCTGCTTACATACCGAATACATTGCAGGAAACCGTATTGAAGGTGTAGTAAATTCGTTAGCATCCCGTGAAGATAAATTAAAAAGAACACATCGAGAGAAATCTCAGAGAACACCGTGAACACCTTCAATAGAAATCGCATACACCCGTACTGAAGCCGTGAATTCCTATAAGAGAAATCGCATGCAGCGGCCAATACACAATCGGGTCAAGACAGAAAAATTGCAAAAGCTTCCAAACGTTGTCATAAAAACCTAACCTCCTCTATTTATATCATTGCCATTTTGCATGTCAACGCTTTGTGCAAAAAGACCCGCGCAGGTCGTGAACCATATACTTTTCAAGTGTGTTTTCTAGTTATGATGAAATATGGTTTTGATGACAAGTTTTCTTCATGGAAAAAAGTAAAAAAACCACACCCCCACGACATTATCAAGACTTAGGAATATGTAATGGCTCAAAAGGGGCCTTACAATGTCTTAAGAAACACTAATTAAATTCATTAAGTAAGGGATGCAAACTATAAATAACGAATTATAGTGACATGTTCAAGGAGATGATATCCAAGGGATAACCACTAAATGTCTCAAGTTTCTTCACAATCCCACAAAATCCACTATAGTGGAAAACCTACAATTTAGCCTGGGTTACCCTTTCAAATATAATGGACATAGAATTTTTAGCTTCAATTACTCAATAAGTAGCATTCAACTTGAATAATTTGGGATACTTTGTTAAACTAATGACCCTAACCTAAGAATTAACACCCAAAGGGGTGTGTGTCACTAATACTATTAAAGCGCACCTACTACAGAGGATTTTAAGTTCCACAGGAAAACATCTATGTTTCGAAAGAGAAACAATAGTGGAATATTCTTTTGATGCCTAACTCCACAATTCTAACCTAGACTATACATTATTTTTTGTTCTCTTTAGAGGATTTAATTCTTCCAATTAAAAGATTGATTGTTTAATAGTCTTGGTTTGGAAACATAAACCAGACATGTTTTATTTTAAGAAATTATTTTCATGTATGTGGCTACCAAAAAGTAATCCCAACCAATTGTTTGGAGATGAGGAAGAAAAACGTGAGTGATCAATTAATCAACAAAACATATGCCAACCCTTCTGCATGCATATTAATAAACAAACCATCTAAAACCTAAATTTTCAACTGTTTAAACCATATATGGTGGAGAACCAAAGGAATTATTTAGTATCCAAACGAAAGGGAAATTGGATTGTGGATGTGATCTCCAATCCTTACACAACAGAATTTCAACCCAAAATCTGACGCCTTGCATGTCTGAATTTTGACACTTCTCTGTCGCATCTTCGACACATACACTTTTTTTCGTCGTCTGTGGCATAACGTTGGATATTTGGCATGCTACCAAAGTGGGTTGAAGATACAACACACCATGGTGTCACCTATTCGACAGTTTTCTCTTTTAAAGTGTCACTCAAAATTTGCATAAACCGTCGAAAATTCGACGCCCTCTGACACTTAAAGGTTTGGCCTTTCGACGAGAAGAAGTGTCGGATGCATGACGCTGCCATCGGTGATTTTATCCAGAAAGCGTCGGATTTTCAACTCGTACTGACACATGAAGCGTCGATCATCCGACGGGCTGAAGTGTCGGAGTCATGACACTGCCGTCGGAAGGTTGATACAAAGCGTTGGTTAATCGTTGCCTTCATGTGTCGGATGTTTCACAGAAGCGTCAGAACACCGTCGGAAAAGCGATGCCTATTGGTATATTTAACAAAAAAGAAATTGAAAGATTTCACTTAGAAAAGTTGATCACAAAAATAAATTGTATGTTTTTTCAAAGTTTTTTTGCTTAAAACTCCTACTCTAGCTTTGTTAATGCATTCTAATGATGTTAATAAGTTATGGCATGATATGTTTGGGCATATTAACTTACGTTAATTGCATCAATTAATCAAACAAGATGACATAGTGGGGTTTCCACCTATATCCTTCTTAGATGGAGTTTGTCCAATATATACTCTTGGTAGGCACCTTGAAGAGAGATTTGAGAAAGGAAAGGCTAAGAGAGCCACATCACTTCTTGATTTTGTGCCCGGTGACATTACTGGTCGCTTTCCTCACCTATCTATGAATAAATAAATATACGTACTAAGTTCTAACCTTTATTGACTACGTCTCTATATACGCAGGGGTCTACTTAAAACACAAAGCTGATGTGTTTGCTTTTCTTCGAGATTTTAAAGCTCTTGCAGAGAAACAATCTGGTAAGGGGATCAATATCCTTCACACAGATAATGGTGGAGATTATTCCAATAAATATGTAAATAATCTATATCATTTTAATTTACAGTTCTTTACCTGACAACTCTTACGACATATCAGTGTGGTATGCTTCTATATATGCTTTTCATTCTAGAGCACACACTCTGCCGGTGATCATTGAATTTTATGCATCAAAATAATCTAATTAGTGTTTTAGATATGATAGATTTTCACTCAACATGTCCAAATGAGTGATGATATAGAATCATTTTGTCAAACGTATAAATAAAATGCATGAGTCCAAGTCAACCGAAGGACTAAAATGTAAAATATAAGTAGTTTGTGGATGCCCAATGGAGATATAAATCACTTGAGAAGAAATCAGGACAATATAAAGGATAGAAAAATAATTTAGTTGTCAATTAAAAATAAGGGCCAGAGAGAAGATCTGTTATTTACAAAGAACTTCATAAATGCAACAAGTGCATAAAAAGTGACTGATATGCTATATCATATCCTGCAATAGCATATCGAACCTTAAGGAAGAAAAGGCCAACTAGGTCAAACGGGTAAAAAAAGCCATGATCTTTTCCAAAATATAAAATTGTTCAAAATTTCCAGGGAATTCCAAAAAGCAGAGGTTAGAGGTGCTCCGCAATCAACACCGTTGTCAAAATCAGGGGAACTATCACAACCTATCACATTTGTATCTGTGTCTACTACTTCTCTTGGACCATCATATAACATGAAATCCTTTGCAGTAGTAAGGAAATAGAGGGAGAAACAACTAGGTACGGCAACTCTTTCTACCTTAGTGACTGTAATCAATTCAAGTGATCTTGGTTTGCATAATGAACAGGTCCAGCCTTCAATTTCGTTTGGCCAAGATAGATCAAACTCTCTTCTTATGGTCCCCATTGCAAGAAGAGTTGCATCAACTGGAAGTAATACAGATTCAGTAACACCTTTGAATATTAACAGTCCTTCCACCGAAACAACACATATGCCTAGTTTGGTAGCTAAGGTAGATCAACCTATTGCAAGAAGAGTTGCATCAACTGGAAGTAATACAGATTCAGTAACACCTTTGAACATTAATAGTCCTTCCACCGAAACAACACATATGCCTAGTTTGGTAGATAAGGTAGATCAACCTGTTGCAATTGTTAGTGGATACTACACACTAGGGTGGTGGATCCAGTAACATAGCTAAAATCAAGTTATATGCAACATAATTTCATTCTATGATTGTTCAATAGAAGAGACAGGTGATTGTCTTTGATCCTTTAAATAGTTGTTGGGATTCTAGTAAATGTATGCTTGCTTGTCCTTTTACGACTCGTTGAGAATCTATAAATGTTTGTGAAGTTCCTCTTGCAATTACAATACTGAATCATGTGGAAGCACCATTATCTGCAAATCAATGGATCTAGCAAAATATTTAATTTGAAGAAGATGCTCTGATATAGGCTTGCCTATGGATTCATAGGGGAAACTTATCAAATATATTACTATTTCTTCTTTGGATTTATGGTAAAATGATGAGTGGATTCTAGGGTTTCCTGCACATGCAATATTGATGCTAGCATTGTTGGAAGAACACAAGCACAAGGAGGATCTAGGGTTTTCTTGGTTGCTCCATTGGTAAAGTTTGGTGAAATTATGCTTCTATGGATTGAATGGTGGTTTTAATGCTGTGTTTTCTTCGAATTAGGGCTTTTTACCAGCTTTTGTCAACTTTTACATGTTATAAAACATCCTCTTGAAGGATTTTTCTCTTGTTTGTCCTTAGATCTCTGAATTTTTCCCTAATTAGGATCCTCCAACAAACCCTAGAGGTTGTTTTTGGAAGTCCTAGTTGGTGAGCCTTAGGGAAATATTCCAAGAGGGAGGTTGATCACCATCCCTCATGGCCTTGGGTTTGAAGTAAATTTCACAAAAACCCTAAGATTTGTCATTTTAATCAAAATTTAGTATTTCATGTGTAAATAGACGCATTTGCGTGATTAGTGTAGTGTTAGATTAGATCTGCGTTTTTATAAACTAGAAAACCTTAGAAATTTATAAAATTCAATAATCCAAAAATAACAACAGTTTTCAAATTCTAAGGCACCCTCAAATTTTTGCCTGCCTATTTATCCCTAGATCCTCCAGTGCGTCACCTATCTTCTTGTCTACATCCACGAACTTGAGAAGAAACCTAAAAAAACCAGTCAAAAGTCAGAGTTAAGGTTTCATATTTGACATGTTTCAGGGGTTGGGATAATTTGGCCTTGATAAAGGGTTGCTTTCTGCCTTACAACGACCCCATTTAATTGTTTAGTAGGGAAATTTAGGGATTCTTTCCGTACTGATCAGTGTTACTATCGTTTCTAGCCCTAAAAACTATCAAAAAGACCTGCAAAAACAACCAAGTTAGGGTCATATTTGAGTTATGGGGAAATCTCAACAATATCATTGAATTCTGCCTTCCAAAAGCATTATTTTCAGGCTAAGGAGTACTTGTATAAACCCTTAAAAGGATGGTTAACTCAGCTGGTAATTCATGTTGATATGCATTAGTATTTACAGTTAATCTAAATGATGATAATAATGCCTATGTGATGATACATGATGGTTGTTAATACTTACACTTGCTAGTTGATAAAATTGTCTACTACTATTGATTTCAAAGAAAAGTGGTTTAAATGATAATACTCTGTTGGTTATGATTATGAAATAGCTTTTTCTACCCTATATACTTGGTGTGGCTATGAAACACTTATGCTTTACAACAATAGCATATCGTGCACAGACCTAGAAAACACCACTAACTTATACAAGAAATTTACAAAATATCAAAGGTATGCATGCTTTACCGATGGACTAGTGTTACGGAGAGAAATTCCTATGGGTTGGGGTACCACAACAGACAGCTTGACTCCAGAAATCAATCCTTTCCAATATGCAATAGAAATTAAATGTCTAACACTAAAGGATCAGACCTCGTACCTTATTCCGGACGGTTGAAGTAGATCCCCGTTGAGCTTTCCAATCTTCAGCTTGAATTGCTATATTACTTCCTCAACAACAAGTAAACAATACAAGCATACTATATATCATGGTGTTATATCTATTCTAGTATATATAATCAATAATGTAAAAGCATTTGAAATAATCCCATGGATAAAATATTCATTCAAATACACATCATTGGACAGGAAAAGATATTTCTATTAATATAAATCAGAGATTACAAGATAGATACAATCTCTGACGACACGTCTGCGAACTAGAGAAACTGAATCCCCCACTTGGGCCTCCACCACTTCAATCCTCCATCTCTTGATAGCAAGCTCACAAGCAAAAGGCAAGCTTGGGAAGAACACAAAAGTGCTCCAAGGGACAAAGGGATGTAGACTCAAGCATAAGTTCCAGCAACAATGGACTATAGTTTCTTTTCTCTCAATTCTCCCTTATGCCTTCAATGTACCAAGGGGTTCCTTATATAGCTTTCAAAGGGATAATGAAAGGTCAAATCCGAGCGATCTCAAGGCATATGGAAGGCCAAGAGTCAAATGAGTCGGATCCATGTCAAGGAAAACTCCAAAAGGATTTGGATTATGCACACATCCCGATGTACGCGGTTATATGGGTCAAACCCGCGTATGTACACGATTATAGGGTTAAAATCCGCGTATATCATTTTTCATATGTTTTTAGGGATGATCTAGGAAACATTAAAGGACAAAAAGTGGTCCATAGGGTCTAATGAGTCTACAGCGGGACAGGGGAAGGCCATACAAAGTGTGATTCACCTAGAGTGGTGAAATCCGCTATAACAACCAGCTAGCAAAGAAGTTCCAAAATATGCAATAGAAACACAACCTCTAGCTCAGAAACCTGCAACAAAATGTTCATAAAATGCCATCAATAGTTTCATAAGATTCCTTAAGAAATGATTATGTGCCCAATTGAATAATATGGACTGTATGCTGACCTGTTGATTGATCATCAACGAGGAAGTCTCCCATGTCAAACTGAAGGAAATAGCAAAATCGATTTATTAGAGTATATTAATCCCATTACATACCTACTAGTAACTATATTGACTTATACAAAGAACATGGTATGCATGTGTTTATCCTTAAATACAGTCAATCTTAAACCTGGAAAACTAACATGAATATATTACATACCTTCCATTAACCGTTTCGAGTAACAGGAGCATATTGATGTTTACCCTTGAAGTGATTAGGATCAACGCCACCAAAAGTCATGGCTGCAAATGGGATTTCTTCAATAAAAACATATTTTCCTTGGGAAATAACCTCGAAACGGTTTCCAACAAATGTGAAAATGTTTCCTTTAGCGAAAATATGTCATACCAAATCTAGTGATCTATCATTGTAAATCTATGAAAATGACTGATACTCTTCTTCAGGCTGTGGATACCTCTGGAAGATTGTCTGAAAACAACAAAAATAAACAGTTTTTATAACTTAAGCATTCAAACAATGCCTTCCAGAAATAAAGTAGCAAATAGATCTTTATTTTTTCAATCAGATCTCAATACTTTGTTACCATAATTATCAATGCAGTCATTCTTCTTTTGTATTCCAGAGTTGAGATGTTTGCTCTAAGTGACCACTTTAAACTCAATGATAAATTGGAAGCAATATAGAAAGATATAAATGCCTGATAAAAGATTTGCACAAAGAAGACTTTGTAACAAATTAGCAATTATGAGTAATAAAGTGCACAATGATGTTGGGGTGAAAAGTTACAATGGAAATTGAAAATACTAATGTGTACCGTGCCCAACTCACAACCTACAGGGATAAGCACAAATATAAACATAGGTTTTCCACTGCACAATCAAACATGAAAATTGAACAATATATGAGATTAAGAAACAAATTCCAAAACTACTGGAGAAAGATAAACTGGGGCAGATAACAATATACTCATGCGAAATAATAGGGAAACAACGCTTCAGATACCATTTTCCTCACAAGTCTATCTATCTTTTTCTGTCTTTTGACCTTTCATATTCCCATCAAACTCAAATGCCTATCATATTTCTTGTAATGAAATGCCTACATTTAATTTTGTTGTCCTAGCTATATGGTATTGGTAAAGTATTACCAAGGGGCCAGTTATCATGATAAATCAAATTTTTTAAGGTAATTGTTTAGATCAGATAGAACAAAGTTCACCTCAATGTATGGTAATCATCATCATTAACTAAATGTATGTGTGTGCACATGCATAAATACCCAATACACAACTCAATCAAACAAAAGAAAACATAATTATAGCTTGATTTGTGGATCTTCACACTGTCTTCTTATGCTTTACCTTTCAAAACATCATTCAACATACTTCATTTTTTGTCCTGTTGCAATAGTTTCATGTTAGGACCCATCAAATAAATTTATGTTTGCTTATGAAAATAACAAAACCAATCTAAATAAATACAATTCTATTACAATGTAAATTACAATACTATTCAACTATTCAAGTAAATTAATTGTTAAGAATATATCACCTGATAAAACATGGATAGCCAAAAATACTATGTATATAAGGCCATCGATCTAATCAAAACGCCAATTCTTGCCTCTTAACTATGGAAATGTTTCTCAACGCTAACTGTAACAAGTTCCAATGGAGGAGTCAAATAGCAATAGTGAAAATTATACACTAAAATTATAGAAATAGATTTTTTTAATGTATTCTTCCTTACCATTCATTGAGCTCCTCTCTGTTTCGAGAATAATTTAATATTCTCTACTAAACAGGACCAACCACATGAAGGTGGAAGCTCTTATGACCCCTCCCCCCCCTCACATCACTCTCAACTCCCCAAACCCAATGCATATACTTGCAAAAAACAATTTATTTCACTATTTCACAATCCAAATAACAATGCATCTACAATGCAAATAACAATGCATCTACTGCAAATTATTTCACTCAATAGTTGAAAGATGCTTTCATTAAATCATTATTTAGATAATTTATTAAACCATTCAATCATTCAGCAGCTGAAAAAACCATTCATTAAACCATTCATTAACTCATTCATTAAAACATTAATTTAGTCAATGGCAGAAAAAAATAAATCAGTAAACCATTCAGTAAAGCATTCATTCAAACATTCATTCATGAAACAGAGGAAAAAACCATTAGAAGTTTTTTTTATAAATAAGAATTACTCAAAATTTGTTTAGTCACTTCCTTTTTATTTTTCTTCTCTTTAAATATTTAGTTAGAGTCACATCTTTGGGAACCTGATCATCGATATCCCTACTAGTCTGCTCGCAAGGTTGAAATTCAGGCGAGGGGCGATGAATTTCTGCAATAATGTCAAAATCTTTCATTAATATATTTATATTTTGATAAATACGAGTAATTCATTTAAAAAACATTATGAATGTGTGTTTTTACCTGCCATGGGCACATCAACATGTTCAACATTATCTCATATAGGCCCAACCTGTTTCATGTTATGATCTACATCTACATGCTATGCACTTGAATTGTGTAGAATTAGAATTAATGTTCATCATCTGCAATGGTCTATAAAAAACAGTAGCACATTAATAAATTCATTACCAGGATGAGAAGCATGATCTTCATTTGGTTGGTCATGCACTACATCCTCGACATGAAAGGGATCATTACTTTCCTGCACAAAAAGGAATAAATAATTATGTTAATTTATTTATAAGGAACAAATTGCATGAGCAATAATAAATTATCATTAAACTATACAGTTTTCACATACCTGGGCACCAGATGGATCAACAGAAGATCGTGTAGTATTCCCAGACAAGCTTCTCCAATGTTCAACAACGACGTCAAAGCTCTGTTCGAAGCCAAGCTTCATGTAATCCGCACTGGGCAATTGTTTGAACCGGTCAGCCTTCATATTTGCATGATGTCATTAATTTTAAAGCCTTTTGTCAGAACAAAACAAAAATAATAATCTGTATGATATTTGGATGCGGATTCGAGTTTTGTGATACTTACATATCGGGCCGCCAAGTTGGACTAACCACCAGGCCCAAGCTTGTGTTGGCCAATTTTTTCAATTCTTGCCTTTGTGGCCTTAGATGTGTCTGAGAGCCTAATTAAGTTTTTAAATACATTAGTTGATGTACCGAAATTGATATAAAAACTAGTAATAATAAGGCTTACCACTACATTTTGGAATGTATTGCATACCTCCCTATTCCACCTGGTGGTATCTTTCCCAATTTTCTCAGGCTCTTCTCTTTTCCATCTTCCACCAGGGATTTCCACTCCATAGATGGAATCATTGGAGGGCGCTCATACCTAGGGTTCTTTTCTAGGTGAACCCTATACTAGTCTCGGACAATCTTCAGATGTTTTCCAGCCTTCTGGAGGACCTTCGATGTATCGAAGGTATCTTTTTCGAACAGACTAACCAAGTGATTAGTCAGATCATCCTTTAAAGCTTTTGGCTGCTTGTTCCACATTATGCGAATGGTGGGCCCGAATATCTCCAAGGCCAAATCATTCATATGTTTATAAAATATATCATTTCCTACAAAACATTAATGCCATCATTAGTCAACATTAGAAAATATTATTGGTATATTAGACACAAATTATAAAAACTAAATTGAACAATCTATAATGACCTGGAATCCTCTCTATCTTTATTGGAATGAGTTCTTCATTCACCAAAAATGTACACACTATTGAACCAGTGCTAGTCACACGAGAAGATCCAGGAAATGCCTCCACATCTCTATCTAACCCTGCATCCACCCCTTCTTCTGCAGCATCTGTTGTGGGTGGGGCAACATCGGCTGCACCCTTCGCTGCCCTTGGGGGTGTCGCAGAGTGTGTTGTCGATTGTTCAATGGACAATATGGGAGTAGTATGTGGTGTGCGTGGAGTGGTTTGGTCACTGGGAGCAACATTGCCTTGACCACCATTGATAATCTCCATAGTGCGCTATAAATTCAAACCATTGTATTATAAGTTCAATAGCATATAAAATCAAATATTATAAAGTTTTTATAAATGAATTTGTATTTTTATTCGATAACTTACGTCCACTTGTTTACATTGCTATAACAACAATTGAATCCTTTGTTCGAGCCCTTCTGTTAGTGGAACTGGCAATGTCAGACGAATCAGTTCCTCATTTTTTTTTTCCCTTGTCCTTTGTAGCACCCTCAATGGGTCTACAGACTCTCTAATTTCACTATCTCTCATCAACCGAGAGACCTCATTCTGTAAAGATTTTTGAGACACTGTTTCAAAAACGGAATCCCCTCTCTGCAATTGAAATATATAAAAAATTGTTTAGTATTTGAAGCAATAGTGTGCGCAAATAATTATATTAGGGATTACATCTAGGATTACCTGATGCCTAGACAAGGGTGTGGTCTGATCAACAAATGGGGATTTACCTCGATCAACCACTTGCAAAAAAAGTTGAGAACATTATCACAATGAACGCAATATGTAAAAGCTAACAAATACAGAACAAAAATAAACACTATGCTACATGTTTTATATGTGTACATTTTTGAAGTATTTAGAATGTGGAATTACATTTAGGTTTACTGGTTTCCTCGAGGCTCCAGTCATCTGATCAACAGCTGGGGACTTTCTCCAGTCAATCTGCAAAAAAGGTAGACAACATTAACATCATGAACGCAACCATAAAAATGAAAGAATACATAACAAAATAAAAATAATGCGTCACGATATACATGTTTACGATTTTAAAGTATTTGAAATAGAGAATTACATTAATGTTTGGCTATTGCCCTGATGCTATAGTCGGCTGATCAATAGCTGGTTGGCTTCCCTGATCAACACTCTGCATGGAAAATAGATAATTTTATATAAACGAACCTAATATACTAATGAAAATACATAACAACGTATCTGTATGTCCATCATAAATTTAATATTACATTGGAAATATCGATGTATACATGTTGCCTTGACTCGGGTCGACAAACATCTACGGAGATGGAGGTGCCCCTGAGAGAACCCTGCATCAAAAACATACTAAAAGTTACATAAGGAAACATGAAAAGTAGATAATTTTAATTATATGCTAATGAAAAGTCCTATAGATGTTAAAATAATTAATAAAAGGGTGGTTAAATTGTTTGTTGTACCACAACCATACTAACATTGTTTGTATCTACACGATTCAAATTGTAATTAATAAGTAGTTCTTTGCGAGCAGCTATTGATTTAATTGCACATACAAAAGACACGGTTTCCTTCATGCGACTCGAATATGCAGTTGGGTTGCTTTAGTGTAGACCCTGGTTGTGTACTATTTATAAACCCCACAATATTACTGGTTGTTTTTGGCCTTCCGTCCATGTACATCGTTGTTCCTTTATTTTGAGCTTTGTCTTTCGGTTGTATATAATTCGCTGACAACCCATATCTACGCATACTTTGTGTATATTGGACCATGCGCATCCAATCACTGTAGTTGTAATAGGGTCCAACATAGTCCATCAATTCTGTACATCTACTATATCCAACCTTTATGTCGTCCATGCAAAACAACCCCAATCCATGCAATGACGATGTTGCAATTCTATATATCCTCTCATTCACACAAAAATCAGTGTTTACTTTAGGAAGATCGCTAGGCACACATTGTTTCACTAGGTGTTGGTACCTTAAGGGCATGTCGATGAGTCTCCCACTATCTCATCATAATAGGAACATGACCCCCCTCCTTGGAGAAAAAAATTCATGCGTTTGTCGAATTTTCTTCTAATCTTCTAACATCTAGTTGATCTAGCCCGTGTAGACCTACTGGATGTCTCACTTTCCTCTAGCCTTCCCAAACTCCCTTTGCTGGAGGAAGACAGGTCTAACAAATACCTGTTTGGTTCTACCTGCACCATGGCCGAACAAAAAATTGGCATAAGCATAGCAAAATACCACCAAAAAAACGTGGAAATACTTATAAGCAAAAAAACTTGGAAAGACTTGTAAGCAAAAAACTTGTTAAAGAAAAAGCTTGTCAAGAATAAGTTTGGTTAATAGGTGTGGGCATTTGGTAGCCCTAAAAATTATAATGTATTCCCCTATTTTAGTTACATACAAGTCTCCATTCTCACTTATTGCTTGCATTGCCTTTTCCTAACATGAATTGGGTAGGCTTCATAAGCTTCATATGTATGCTTGTGGACGTTGTCAAGCTTGAGACGATATGTTATGCATATGCATAAAATATAACACTGCAATTTATGCATATATATGTCTGTACAAAACCTGGAGGTTTTCCTTTAATGGACTATCTCCTTCAAAGAACATATCTTCGCATTCGTCTACATTTACTTCGGATAGAAGTGATATGGAGTTGGTATGTTGGTCACTTCCATCAAAAAGAATCTTTGACATGAGTTCATTTTTCAAGGAATCTTGATTAATCTCCTCTTCAAAACTTCTAGCTGGTCACTTTTACACTCTACATTGGCCCGATTATTCATTTTCTTGGCCACTCCTATCTCCTTACTCTACACTCGTTGTTGTTGTAACCCTTACTTTTGATGGTTGTAAGTGGTTTTTAGTTTTCCCATGAATGATGTTGTGATGTTGTAGATGATTATCCATTTTACCTAATATGTTTTATGATCATTTCCATGTTTTCTAGGGTGCAAATACTTGTTGTTTATGGCTTCTTTTTCTTGAAAGTTGAAGGGCCTAAAAGTGCACAGATCTCATATAGGACCCTTTAAGAGTCATACTAACAACTATTGTTATAGGATTTTATTCTCGAAATGAAACACCAAAACCATACTTATTGGTTAATATTTGTGTAGGGATGTTTTTCTGATCTCTCCCATAATTTATGATACTAATGGGATTGTGACCATCAAGTCAATGCCTTATTTGCATAGTGGCTTTCCTACAACAGTACACTGGAAATTCTAAAAAATTCTAATGTATGCCCTACGAATTCTTATGTATGCCCCTCTTTTAGTTACATACAATTCTCCATTCTCACTTATTGCTTGCATTTCCTTTTCCTAACATTGCATTTTCCTTTTACTGGCCTACCCCCTTTTCAACAATAATAGTTGCAGATTTAATCAAGTGTGTTTCTACTGAGGTGGCCGAGTCAACCGAGTTGACCCCCAACCAAGCTGACTCGACCTTTGCAGTGATTGGAGTGACAAGTTTGGTACCAAACCAAGCAAATCAGGGTATGACTGAATGGATCAGTAACAAAATGGTCAATTCGTCCCAATCCGTACTAAATTGACCAAGTGAATGTGGGAATGCACAGGTCACACACATGACACTTAAATTCAAAAAAAAATTAACCTAGAAATATAAACATCGAGACTCTAAACCTACTTCATTGTCGATTCAATTAGCTTTGTAGGATTCCTATACATCATAACACTATTTGGAGTAAAACACAACTTTCTTTGTAGCCCCTAGATGCCACCCATGTGCACAATAGTCAATCTATAAAGCAGCCCCCAAATACAAAAATGTTCTTCACAAAATAGGGCATGAACCATGTGAACAACCTTCCAAGTGGACCAGCTCAATGAGTAACCTCCAAGCATGTAATATCTCTCATGAAATGGTGTATAAAAGAGTGTAAGCATGCTTCAAATGACGACTTTCTCCTTTGGTAGGGTTGAACACTACCCTTATGCATGTGTCTCCAAGGGTGAATGTTCCTCAAATAATGAGAGAAGGCCTTCCTCTAACAATAAACCAATACACTAATGTGAATTGGCCCTATTTAGGGCTTCCAGAACAAATTTGGTATTTTCAATGTCACACTAGGAGCAATGTTGGGCAGTCCTATGGGCATAAACAACTCTAGAATCAAGTATGAGCATCAAAGGGACAAATCTGAGCACTTTGGGAGCATTCTAAAGGTCACAACAAACAGTAAAGCATCTCAAATCAGCTATAATTAGGCCAACTTTCAGATCTGGGCACATTGCAACAATAAAAGATGATGATCAATGGCAATAGGAGGCGGTATTTGCAATTTTGGCTATGAAAATGAGAAATCTGTGGGTGAAAGCAACTCTAAAATCTCATTCATATGCCTTATCGGAGCATCCACATGAATTTTGGGCACAAACAAACCTGTTTGGCAGTAAAAAAGGGTATGAAGCAACCCTATTTCACCATCTTGGGCACCCTTGTGCACTTATCTATCACCAAACAGGCGTAACTCTAAATCTGGGCCAAATTGGAGGGTTAAAAGGTAGTTCTGGGCATGAATAGCCCTGTGAAAAGTGACGAACCACGGAAAAACATGTTTTGAGAAATGTTTGGTTGAATTTGAGGGTTGAAATGACATTAACAAACAATTCTGGGCACATATATGGACATAAAGAGCAGGCCTGGGCACTCCAACAGCCTCAAATCTTCATTATGGGAATAAATAAGGGCTATTCCAACCTCCTACACAACAATTTATAGCAGTATCATGAATTATGGGTGCTTTTTCTCCATAAAAGGGGGGTAAACAAACCTAAATAAAACCAATACCATTTAATTTCAGACCCTATAAACCAAGTTGGATTGTGCTTTAGGTGATTCTCGACAGTCTCTTGAAGGAGATCAATAGAAAATAACAGTCTTTGGTGGCTTTTCTTGCAACCGTAGGTCACAAAAAAACCCTGAAAATCTCTGGACATGTGCACAAGAGAAGTAAAAACCCTAGTTGGCTCTAAAATACCAATTTTGTTTTGCATTAAGGGCCCCTGTCAGTGCAATGATTCTTCCCAATGTTTGACAGTTACCCTGTGATTGCCATTACATGATTGCCATCTATAAACCACTATTGTGGTTTCATCATTGCTCCCATTCAAGAACAAAAAAGTAGACATGAATTCTCTCCCTACATTAAGTCCATGTGCACATAATGACTAGCTTTGGTACTTCCTAACTTTTCAATATTCCTTTTGACAACAAAAGTGAAACATGAAACAATATCCTTACTTTCAGCATCTTGCACAGCTAATGGCTTTGATCGAATTGTATAAGTACTTTGTTCCCAAAGTAAATATTTTGAGACCTATGAATGAAGGGGAGCGAGATGAATGGTTGAAGGACTCCAATGGAGGATGAATTGATGCCCTGTTCTACCTACCCAAAGGTCCTTTTATAATGAAAAGTATCCCTAACTTATCATTGATTTGTAGTCTTCTATTGTTCACCCATAAAGCTCTATGAAACAAAGTTGTATGTCGATCTAGTATGTATATTCATGATGATGCTTGTTTTCACATATTAATTTTCAACCCTAAGGAAACGCTAACTTGTTTTCCCATAATAATTTTCAACCCTAAGGAAACCCCATAGTAGAAAGAACCAAAAAAGACTATACCCCACAAATTAAAAGGCTCTTAAATTAACCATATCATGCCTTCCTCAATGATTTGATGAAAACAAGGGGATGGAAAAAGGGCAAGGAAACATCAAATATCACTCACACCATGGAATAATTCTAAAGCTAACCAACTGTCTAAACCACAAAGGTCATCTTATCCTGTTAATTGTAAGAGGGGCAAAAAAAATCAGACACTGTGAAAATTGGCATAAAATGATCAAATAAAAAAATGAGGACATCAAAATACCTAGTACCTGCTTCAAGACCCAAACATCATTCAAGTGAAATGTCCTCTCTTCACCACCATGGATTAGATATATATTTATATATATATATGATTATATATATATATATGCACTACAGAGTAGCACTGAAGGGGTTAAAACATCCACTATACATGATCACCAAGAACTAACATCATTCAAGTGAAGGATGTATGCAGAATGTTGCAGACATTATATCTCTACTCATTCGATTTACTATAAAGTGTTGTAGCTTGCTTAGTGCTCCTCTTTGTTTATCATTTACGTTCAACTTCACCGTGAAATCAACAAGTCCAGGCAAATCTTCTAGTACAATGCCTTTACAATAATGGACAAATAATGATGTTGAGTTCTTGGAGATCCTGTAGAGTGGATGTTTTAACCTCTGTGCTACTCTGTAGTTCATAAGCCAGTACTTCAGAGGCATATTTCCCAGTGGTATAACAATCATATATATATATATATCTAATCCATGGTGGTGAAGAGTGGACATTTCCAGATCTGCTACTTGGCATGTTCAGGAATGAAAAGAATGTTTTAAATACATTTATATCAGTCTGTAATATTTGCTGATTCTAAAGCTAACCAACTGTTTAAACCACAAAGGTCATCTTATCATGTTAATTGTAAGAGGGACAAAAAAAATTAGACACGGTGAAAATTGACATAAAATGTTCAAATAAAAAATAGAGGACATCAAAATACCTAGTACTTGTTTCAAGACCCAAAGCATAAACCATAAGATTATTGTCCATTAATGGCAAAGTATTACCTAACACAATTTCCAGTCAACTAAGCACCTCATGGTCGAATCATGATATTGCAGCAGTGTGCATACATCCTTCACTTGAATGATGTTAGGATTGCCAAGAACTAACATCATTCAAGTGAAGGATGTATGCAGACTGCTCCAGACATTATATCTCTACTCATTCGATTTCCTAAAAAGTGTTGTAGCTTGCTTAGTGCTCCTCTCTGTTCATCATTTATGTTCAACATCACGGTGAAATCAACAAGTCCAGGAAAATCTTCTAGTACATCACCTTTATAGTAATGGACAAATAATGATGTTGAGTTCTTGGAGATCCTGT
>LPNX010555602.1:395293-442232 GCA_001517045.1 Pseudotsuga menziesii | reverse complement strand
TATATATATATATATATATATATAATCCATGGTGGTGAATAGTGGACATTTCCAGATCTGCTACTTGGCACGTTCAGGAATGAAAAGAATGTTTTAAATACATTTATATTAGTCTGTAATATTTGCCGATTTATTCCTTTTAGCTTGTCTTGATGATGCTTGTTTTCCCATATTAATTTTCAACCCTAGGGCAACGCTAACTTGTTTTCCCATACTAGTTTTCAAC
The DNA here is from genome assembly GCA_001517045.1 of Pseudotsuga menziesii. Classification (NCBI taxonomy): domain Eukaryota; kingdom Viridiplantae; phylum Streptophyta; class Pinopsida; order Pinales; family Pinaceae; genus Pseudotsuga; species Pseudotsuga menziesii. The sequence continues at coordinate 442,006 of LPNX010555602.1, read as the reverse complement.
CCTAAGGCAACCCTAAGGCAATCCCATAGTAGAAAGAACCAAAAAAGACTATTCACACAAATCAAAAGGCTCTTAAATTAATTATATCATGCATTCCTCAATGATTTGATGAAACCAAGGGATGGAAAAAGGGCAAGGAAACATCAAATATCACTCACACCAGGGAATAATTCTAAAGCTATCCAACTGTCTACACCACAAAGATCATCTAAAGACATTATATCTCTACTCATTTGATTTACTACAAAGTATTGTAGCTTGCTTAGTGCTCCTTAGGATGCTAATTTTCAACCTTAGGATGCCAATCTCCACTATTTTTGCACCCATAACGTCACAAAAACTCCGTGAAAACAAAGAGTTTGGAATTTGTAGGTTACTAGAAATGTGAAAAAATTGGAGTTACCAATAAGAGTGATGGAATATCAATTGATATTAGTAATCAAGTAACTTTTTTTTTCCAAGGGAAAATATCAATTCCTTATTATTTCATTGAAATCAAAGGTAACTTAGTTACAACTTCAGCTATTGATGAGCACATGGAATAGATACAGCTATGTTCATCATCAGTAGAGAGATGACAATTGATCAGCTTCACAGGAATACTGGACAAACCTTCAAAGGTAACACCTATAATCTAGGAACCTTGACTACATCCACATCACTAACCTTCAACAGACAGAGAATTCAAGTCTAATATTGAAGTAGCTAATCCAAAGAAGAAATAAACAAGAGAGATCAATAATATGATGGGATCATCCACCTCAATAATCCAAAGGATGTCAATAGCAACATCACATAAAAGACTCAAGTGCTAAGAGCTAGAAAAGCTAGAAAGTGCCCTGATCAGTACATTCACCGTCAGTGAATTCAGTAAACTGAAAATGGCCTGAGACCAAGGTTAATGCTTCTTTGGATAAGCTATTAGCCTTAGTATTGTGTTCTCTTAATATGTGAACTGCTTTTAGCTGGATGAAGTAAGGTTAACATGATAGAGCTGAAGTTGTTTCCTGATAGTGATCAAGTAACTAGCAAGTATTGGATGCATACACTATCAAATATGTGGTATAAACCTCAATACATCCCTAAAATAAGACTGTCACTGAGAGAAGGTACACATACCAATAATAATGATGTTGATAGTACATCGAGATAGGTGAGGAATGCAAGCAATGCATGTAGCGGAAGATGTAGGTACAATTATTAAAATAGTTTATTTAGTCAAACTTGTTACCTTTCCTTTTTGCGTTGACTTAGCCATTTTAAATTCACTAACTCTAAAATAGCTAATAAGTGTTGGCTAATAATGGGGATGATTCATGGTATTATGTTTCATGGGGTTGCAACATCGCAAACTTGTAAGGAATAATACCACAAATCGTCACCGTTGATTGGCTGAACACTTGTTATCTTTTGTGAGATATAGTTCATGTCGACAGAGTTCTTGAACTCTGTCCTCATGGATAGTTTTGTTTGATGATGATATTAACAGGCATGTAGAAAAAAATTTAATATTTTGAAAAAATAGTTATTGTAAGTGGATTACTTCATTCAATCACTTAATGAAAATATATTGTATAGTCCAAGCTCTCATGGTGTTTAGAGCTTGGGAATTACTGGGTAAGGTTCGAGTTGCTTTCTAATATAAGGTTTCTATAATAAAACACCTTAAAGAAGAAATCCATAACATTTGGTAGAAATCTGGCAAACCCCTGTTGTCGCTACAATTTGGAAAATACTGGGTTAGGTTCGAGTTTCTTTCTAAGATTGACAAAATAAAAGTTGCATGCAAAACAATGTCATGCCAAAAGGCCCTATAATATAGTTGTTTTGGAGAATAAAGAGGAAGAAGACTGAAAGTGAGAGAAGGTACACATACCAATAATAATAATGTTGATATTACATCGAGATAGGTGAGGCATGCAAGCAATGCATGTAGCGGAAGATGTAGGTACAATTATCAAAATAGTTTATTTAGTTAAACTTATTACCTTTCTTTTTTGCGTTGACTTAGCCACTTTCAATTCACTAACTCTAAAATAGCTAATAAGTGTTGGCTAATAATGGTGACGACTCTTGGTATTATGTTTCATTAGGTTACAACATCACAAACTTGTGAGGCATAATACCAGGAATCGTCACCGTTGCTTGGCTGAATACTTGTTATCTTTTGTGAGATATAGTTCACGTGGACAGAGTTCTTGAACTCTGTCCTCATGGACAGTTTTGTTTGATGATGATATTAATAGGTATGTAGAAAAAAAATTAATATTTTGATAAAATAGTTATTTTAAGTGGATTACTTCATTCAATCACTTAATGAAAATATATTGTATAGTCCAAGCTCTCATGGTGTTTAGAGCTTGGGAATTACTAGGTTAGGTTCAAGCTGCTTTCTAATATAAGGTTTCTATAATAAAACACCTTAAAGAAGAAATCCATAACATTTGGCAGAATTCTGGCAAACCCCTGTTGTCGCTACAATTTGGAAAATACTGGGTTAGGTTCGAGTTTCTTTCTAACCTAGGGCTTTTATAATGATCTTCAATGATCTAGGGGTTAGGTTCTGGTTTCTTGCTTGTAAACAAACATGGCTTGGCAATCCTGCTCGGGGCAGCGACCGATTTTCATCCTTCTCCAATGGACCAAACATGCATGTGAGCAAAAAAACTCTAACTATCATGGCTATGGTGGAACTCGAATCCTTCTCTAAAGCTCCCTTAAGCATCGCATTTGGGTAGAGTCGGCTTAATAGCTTATTTGGGAACCGGTTGCTGAGATAACTCACATAAAAACAATTAAACCAATTTGAATGCGAACCAAAATGTGATGGGTTCGTCCACTAGTTGTAACGCTCAAACTGGCCAGACTTCAGAATCCATATTAGCCAATATGGGTCAAATGCAAGTTAGCTGAAACTGTCAAATTGGGTATGTCATTAGCTTATCAATGTAAATGCATGCACAATGAAGAAAACCCATGTTTGAAAGCTGATAAGGAAGGATTCAAGTTGGTGAAGAAGCAGGCAGTATAGACAGAGACCCTTTGGGTTGTTGGTTATGAAAGAACCCATTCTCCTATTATATTACCTCATCCAAAGAATCTAAATTAGATGGTCCATATTGTTGAGATTCTAATGAGGAATATTTTGTAGGCAAACCCTTGTTTGATGATGATATGGAAAATGCATGCATTTATCCATTTCATGAAGAGTTGGATGTTATATTTGAAATCAATAACCATAGTTTTGGGGGCCCCATATATGATTCATATAGTGAAGCATCTAATGAGGAACCTAAATATTTGGAACCTATAGAGAAACCAAGCATCCACTCTACAGGATCTCTAGGAACTAACATCATTATATCTCTACTCATTCGATTTCCTACAAAGTGTTGTAGCTTGCTTAGTGCTCCTCTCTATTTGTCATTTAGGTTCAACTTAACAGTGAAATCAACAAGTCCAAGCAAATCTTCTAGTACATCTCCTCTATAGTAATGGAAAAATAATGATGTTAGTTCTCTGGAGATCTTGTAGAGTGAATGTAAATTTTGGCTCAAACTCATACACGGGTTTGCATTAGTGTCCAGCCAAGGTGGTCTATTATAGTTCAACCATTAGCATATTCAATGGATTTCCCTCATGTTGGTAATCCATGTGTTTCCCCTCTCCAGTGGACAACCCCCCTGTTGTATATGCTATCCATTCGATTTGATGCATAGCTCGGATACATATAGACATGGATGTTCTAAATGACACGAAGAAAAATCCAATCATCCATAAACCGAGTTAGATCAATTTTGGAAACCGAGTGGTTAATCGAGTTCATTCCAACATTGACAAACCCTTTATAATCATATAGGGGTGGGGGATTCATCTCATTCAAGTCAGATTTCTAATTGTTGTAACAAAATCTTGGCATGTAATAAAGAGTGGGAACTATTTCTGAAGGTAAACCACTGCTCTATTCGGGTCGAGTATTCACATAGAACTGCTCCTTACTCCCTTGCAGCTCCGATGATGGGTGGGCTACAGTGAGCCAAGAGATAATGTTGCCCCTAGCTCTCATCTATCCTAATGTAATGTGGCAATCTCGGGCATCTAAAATTTCAGTTTGGAATACACAACAAACATCACAGCATGCCCAAAAAAACTAAAACCCTGAATCGGTTGCATGCCCAAAAAAACTAAAACCCTGAACTGGTTGCATGCCCATCCAATCTAAAACCCTGAACCGGTTGCATGCCCAAAAACCCTTGTCACATAACTCCCAACAAATGAAATGATGCTTACCCGTTGAGCCATGAGCTCCAAATCGAAACCATGAACTCCAAACATGAACCGTGTGCTCCAAATTTGAACCATGAGCTCCAATTCTCAAACGTGAGCTCCAATACTGAACCCTGAGTTCCAATTCTCAATTGTGAGCTCCAATTCTGAACCCTGAGCTCCACCGGAGCTACTCCAAAATTCACAAAAACCTCCAAATTGCATAGAGCTGTCCAAAACGAGTCGCGACAATGTCGAAATAGACTATTTATTTTTATTATATATTATTCTATATTATATGTATTTTATTTTTATTATATATTATTTTACATTATATGTATTGCCATAATAGTATTATTTTATTAGGTTTATCATTTTTAACTTAGCTATATGTATTTTTAAATTAGGAATAGTATTTTTTATTATAATATAATGATGATGATGGCGATCTCACCTAATCCCTACAACAAAACCCCTAAAGATGAAGATGATGATGGTGATCTCAGCTAATCCCTACAATGTCACCTAATCATTATCGTTATGTTGATCATCATCATATTCATCATCGTGATCATGATCATCATCATCATCGTTGTCGTCATCATCTTCAACATCGTGGTCTTCATTATCATGACCCTCATCATCATCATCAGCATCGTCTTCATCATCATGTTGATGGTAATGGTGATGATGATGGTGATGATGATGATGGCAATGATCACCATCATCACCATCATCGTCGTCATCGTCTTCAACATCGTTATCTTCATTATCAAGACCCTCATCATCATCATCATCAACGTCATCGTCATCATCATCGTCATCTTCATCATCATCGTCATGACCCTCATCGTCATCATCATCATCACCACCATCATCGTCATCCTCATGATGATGAAGGTAATGGCAATGATGACAATGATGATGATGATGATGATGATGTCAATGCTGATGATCACCATCATCTTCATCAACGTCATCATCATCACCATCATCGTCATGATGATGATGATGATGGTAATGGCGACGACGCTGGTGATGATGACGATGATGACGATGATGGTGATGATGATGAAGAGGATGATGATGATGATGAAGAGGATGATGATGATAATGATGAAGAGGACGATGATGATGACAATGATGTTGATTATGATGATGATGTTCCATAATCAACGTCATCGTCATCATCGTCATCCTCTTCATCATTATCATCATCATCCTCTTCATCATCATCATCATCATCATCATCGTCCTCTTCATCATCATCATCATCATCATCATCATCATCACCATCATCGTCATCATCGTCGTCGTTATCATCTTCATAATCATGACCCTCCTCCTCCTCCTCCTCATCATCATGTCTTAACAACAACATAGTCAATGGATTCTAACAACATGTCCTATGGCAGTCTTTCAGAAGGTTAATTTCTACACATATCCACATATAGGTAGTGATATGAACTTTTCACCAACATTAAGAATAAGTAAAACTTACTGTACTTCAAAGATATTTGTTTTGCAATCCACCAATATTAAGAATAAGTAAAACTTAGTTTACTTCAAATATTAATTTTCGAAAAAAAATGCATAATACTGGCAAACCTTTCAATCAAAAAGTGATGAGAAGGAAATTGTTTGATATAGCCAATAAAATGAAAGGAATTTTTTGTATCCTTGAAATACTTCTTATATTTAATAGATTCCTCAACTTCTAGAACTATGGGTCCCAAATATATGTTCAATAGAGAGATGCAAACCTAAGAGGAAGAAAAACATCCTAACTTGAATAAAGAACCTTCCCATTAATGAGGGAAGAACCATCTACATAACGACACATCCCTATCTTGGATAAATGAAAATATAGCTTTGAAGGATGATTCAAAAGTTGAGCATGTGAACATGGTGATGATGATGTTGTTGATGATGATGATGATGTTGATGATGATGATTATGATTATGATGTTGATGTCAATGATGACAATGATGATGATGATGATATTGTTGATGATGATGATGATGTTGATGACAACGATGACAATGATGATGATGATGATCCTGATGATGATGATTATGATTGTGATGATGATGATGATGATCATCATCATCATGAGGATGACGATGATAATGATGACGACGATGATGAAGACGATAATGATGATGTTGTTGATGATGTTGATGATGATGTTGATGATGATGATGATGATTATGATGTTGATGTCGACGATGACAATGATGATGATGATGATGATGATGATGGTGATTATCATCATCATGAGGATGACGATGATAATGATCATGATGATGATGAAGATGATGATGATGATGATGATCATGATGATGATTATGATGTTGATGAAGACGATGACAACGATGATGTTGACATTGACAATGATGTTCTTGATGATCATGATTATGATTATGATGATGATCATGATTATGATGATGATCATGATCTTGATGATGATGATGATGATTATCATCATCATGAGGATGACGATGATGATGATGAATATGATGATGATGTTGATCGTGACGACGATGATGATGATGACGATGATCATAAGGATGAAGATGATGATGATGATGATGATGATGAAGATGATGATGATGGTGATGATGATGTTGATGATGATTATAATCATCATGAGGATGACGATGATAATGATGATGATGATGATGAAGATGATGATGATGGTGATGATGATGATGATGATGACGATGATCATGAGGATAGCGATGATGATGATGACGATGATGACGAAGATGATGATGATGGTGATGATGATGACGATGATGACGAAGATGATGATGATGGTGATGATGATGTTGATGATGATTATCATGATCACGAGGATGACGATGATGATGATGACAATGATAATGAAGATGATGATGATGGTGATGATGATCATGAAGACAACGATGATGACGATGAAGATGATGATGTGTGATGATGATGACGATGATGATGAAGATGATGATGTGTGATGATGATGACGATGATGATGAAGATGATGATGTGTGACGATGACGACGATGATGATGATGACAATGAAGACGATGATGATGAAGATGTTGATGATGATGATGATGATTATGATGTTGATGTCGACGATGAAAATGATGATGATGATGACGACGACGATGATGATAATGATGATGATGATGATGATGATGATGATGGTGATGGTGATGATGATAGTAACTCTTTTTTTAAAAATAAGATAAAATAATAGTTCTAATTAAATATTTACCTTTCAATATATTTCATCGTCTTCTTCATCCATGTCATCGTCTTCTTCATCCAAGTCATCATCTGTATCATCAGATACATAGTCAACATTGTAAGGATTGGCCATATCATCATCATCATCATCATCATTAGTTACGCTCATCGTGTCATCGTCAGAATAATCTTCATCGGCATTGTCTGCTACATCATCTGATTCAACTGTTTCTTGGACATCTTCTATTGGATCATCATCATCAGCTAACTCATGTTGATCATGCTCTTCGTCATCATTTTATTCTTCTAGAGAACCCTCTTCATTACCATCATCTGGGTTATACTTTACCAGCCTTCCCCTTGGATCGTGTCTCACAACAAACGACCAGCCCGCTTTACCTGGAACCTCTGAGTAGAATACTTGTTCACATTGGCTTGGAAGAACATAGGGATATGTTCCTGGCTCAAACAACCTTGTGTTTACCATGGTAAATCCATTATCATGTTCAATAATAGTTCTATCGAGATCATGTTGATTCAATCGTAACCTGTACCATTTGACAACGAATAGAACTACCTTAAAGGATTTAAAGTCACACTGTATAATATCTTCCAAATACCCATAGTATCGATTTTCTGAGGCTTCTGGATTTCTGTCAGTTCTAGATGAAACATTGGTAACCTCAAAGATAGCTGAAACCCCAGAATCTGATGTTTTCTTTGTTTCATCCAATTTTTTGATCCGATATCTACCTCCATTGCAGACCATATCCTTATGGTGTTTTACCTGCAATAAGCAATACACAAAAAGATTACACAACCATTCAGTCCTTATGCAACAATACATGGAAAAGAAGAACATGTACGTGAAAAAGTAATTTGCAAAATAAAAGATTTAGAGGGATTGATTATTTATATGCTTGCCATTTTATCTTTTACACCATATGTCAAATCGATTTCCCTTTCTGTTAGATTGTTATCTCCATTGCGTTGTGCTGCTTTTACCAATGAAGCCACACCTTCCCATGATAGGACTGACCCATTCAGATTCCTCCACGAGCTCAATAATTCCTGCAGCAAGCATCTTATCCAGCTCCATCCTAACTTTTTCCTTATACTTAGGGTTCAACCTATAAGGACGTTGTTTCACAGGTTTCGCATCAGGTTTCAAGGGGATCTTTAGGACTCCTATATCACCCAGGATACCTTTCATTTCTGAGAACTTTGTTGGAAATAGGTCCTGATATTCATGGAGACGTTGGGTCACTTTGCTTACCATTTCTTCATCCCAATAATCTCCAATGGTAGCATGCTTAGGTTGTTCTTTTGAGCCAATGTTTACGGTCCGCGTCTTTAGGGGCTGTGTCACCTCAGGTACTTCGACTGCTGGTCCATGTACTTCGCAGTGGCCTTCTGACTCTGGAATATCAATGTTGCGCGGATCGTTATCCTCGTCAATTGCGAGGTTATAACATTTGACTGCATTAGCTTCTTATGCCTTCCAATCCGGTTGGTATTCTGCTATCTCTTAATCATCAAACACCTTAGTATGGATCAACCTAATAGCTGCGTCTAAAGCAGGGCAAACCTCATTAATAGAAAATGTCAATACAAAACTGTCAACAAGAGTATCCCAACTTACAGTACCCCGGCGAAGCTCGACTTCCGCATACCAATTCTTTGCAATAGGATTCAAGGTATGCACAAACCGATGTACCCACTCTGCACGAGGTACATGCTTCCAGGCTTCATAACATTGCTCCAAATGCTTCTGAGGGTTGGTCTTACCATTAAACCTGCTGCGGACCTCCTATGGTCGATCCGTGAATCTCAGGCGAAGGGACTGTTGGCAAACTTCCCAACTATGAATGAACTATTTGTGACCATTCCACCATCTGGCTGTTGTAGCTCTGAATGCTGAGTCGAAAGTCTCCATTTTCTGTGCGTCTAGTACCTGAGCTGAGAATTGCTCAATAAAATCTTTTGGGTCTGTCGAACCATCAAAAACAGGTAAGGGTCTTGTCTGCGAGCCAAGCCATCTAAGAGACTTGGTAGTTCTTGCACAACGGTGGCCATGGAGCTCATACAATCTGTTCTGCCAATTCTCTAGGCCATCATCTGAATCCGTCATGCAGGAGCTGTCACACTGCCAATCCATAATACCTTCGGCATTAGGGTCAACGTAATCTTCTTCCTTCACCGTGATATTGTAGATATGGTCCAACACATCCCGATATTCATCTAGGAGGGGTTCTGTGTACCTTTCTCCTTGAGAAGGATCCAATGGGACTATGACTCTCAGATCTTTCCCTTCGAAAGTCATCTGTCTCTTCTTAAGGTTAATAACTGTAGCATTTGCCATTTCCCACTCAATACCTAACAAGGCTGGATAGGGATTGCTGTTGTCAATGATCTCAATAACTTCGAAGTCTGCTACAGTACAGACGCCATCAATATCTATTAGAACATTAGGGAATCGTCCTAGGGGAACAATCTTCTGCTGATTGGCTAATCTCAACTGTATAGGGGACCAGTCAAGGGTAGGTTTGCCCATTTGTTCCCAGGTCTGTTTGGTTAAGACATTTACCTCTGATCCTAGATCCAAAATAACATCAGTCATATCATACTCTCCTATCTGAGCATTCAATCTCATTTCCCTGCCAGTTCTTCTGACTCTATGCACAGCTTTTGTGTGACCAGAACCTTGCTGAGGTTCGCAGGAAGCAATAACTTTCTGCAACTCACTTAAAGCATTCTGATTTCTTAAAAGTTTCAGAAAACTCTGTAAAAAGGAGGACAGTGTACTTACTTTATCTGTCGAAGCTTCTTGCGGCTGCGTAGGTGGTACTGCTGTGCTAGAATCCAAAAAATCTTTCTTGGTTTCCAGGAATGTCTCCTTTTCTCGTTCAATATCAAAGGCAGGGACTTTCACGGGGGCCTTACGAACCCAAGCCTCATCAAGCTGCTTCTCGGCAGGCTATATATGTGTCGTAGCTCCACTTATGGTAACAACATTAATAGCTGGGGAAGGTATTTGCTCGACAGAAATCATTTGAAGATTCTGAGTAGGGGCACTGTTTCTTTCCTGAATCTTAGCTATCAACTACGGGCACTGCTCGGCAATACCGACATGTCATAGTGGGGTTCCTACAGTCGCGATCCAGATGTCCGGCCTGGTTACAGTTATAACACACCACCTGACCGCGTCCTCTGCCAGCCATACCCCCACCACCACGGCTTCCAAAAGCACCTCTACCTGATGCACCACCACGGGAGCCATAGCCATCATTGATCGGTCCCTCATTTTGTACCTGATAGGCATCGTAGGTGCGCTCTCTCATGAAGTCATAACTACGACACTCATCTTCATTATGTCCTACGGACTTACAGAATTTACAATAGGTATTCTTAGGTACTTACCCATACCTCTGTAGCAGATAGCAGTCTTCGGGGCGATGTTGCCCTGTTGTTCTGCAAAGCTCACAATAAAGAACTTGCGGGTTAAACGAGTTTGGCGCACCAGTATTCAGGTGATTTCGTACCACAGGACAGTGGTCCTTGACATGACCTTCTGTGCGACAGTTTGTACACCAAACCTCTTCGCAACCAGTTTTTCCTTGTTTCATATCGTGAAGCTCCAGAGCCATCGCTGCCAACTGCGCTTGGATTTGAGCAATACCAGAATTGTCGGCGACAGGGGCGGTTTCAAGCTTCATCATGATTTCCAGAGCCTCCTGCTAGTTAGCAACCTTCTGTTGCATGAGTGGAGTTCGAATATGCGGTAGCAACGCTGCAATGAACCATTCCTTGTGCTGCGCAGGCCCAATGGTAAAACTGACTTGGTCTAGCATGACTTTGAACCTCTGGTCAAAGTCCCACACTGATTCACCCCGCTTCTGCTGAATCTCTTTCAACTCCGTGATACACTGCAACTCTGATTTCGGCTTTTTAAATTCCTTTATCATTGCTGCTTTTATATCAAGCAATGCAGGGTTCTGAGTGCTGGAAAAATTCATGAACCAGGTCAGAGCGTGGTCTCTGAAAGAAGTAACTAGCTGCGCTCTTTTTGTATCTTGATCCGTAATGGACTTAGCAGTCCACGCGGCTTCACATAAAAACCAGAACTATTCTGGATCCTCTGATCCAGTTCCTTTGAAAACAGGTAGCTTAATGTCATCATGCATGTGGGCCATAGTGGATCTAGGGGGGGTTGGAGGGGGACTGGAAGTGGGCGGGGGGGAACTCACTGGGGTCGACTGACCTGTGGCAGGACTACTTGGGCTAGGGTGACTTTCAGACTGCGACGGGTTCTAAGGGATAATAGGTCTTCGTTGCGGGGTTACGGGAGGGTTTCCAACAGAAGGGGTTTCCTCGGGTTCTGAATCGACGGGATTTACAGGGGAATACTCGGTAGGCTGACCCTGGGAATAGGATCCAAAATCTCTCTTGTACCTTTTGCCACTTCATAGCAAACCACTTTGCTCGTCGAAGGTATTTTCACTTGCAAACATAGGTTAGTAACACAAAATCTAACAGTCTGATTCAATGAGCAATATACCGTTTTCAGCTAATAGCATTTTAATTCTCAAACTAAATGAATTCAAAAACTTACCCCTGGGTCCTTGGAAAAACTGTTGCTCGGCTTCACTAAAGGACGTACTCGTGTCGATGGTGAACTCCATCACAAAGGCTTCAAGGGTTTGCGTCGTCCAGAAATCAACAGCACGGGATATCTCATTGTTCACCATTTTTAGTATATGAACTCTCGCGGGGGTCCAAGCAGGAAACTGACGTGCTTGGAAGTTCGTCCTTCTCTCTGTTAACCTGGATAACCACTGGTGCAACTCTATGTGGATACTACCAAAGAAAATCTCATAAACATCACAAAAACATACCTTTGTAAAAAGTCATTTGCACTACGACGCGGATCTTTGTTCTCTTGCTCAGCGAATTTCAAATAAGTCACGTCAAGCCAATCACCGATTTCCTTCACAGAGGGTCTCCAGAACATAGCCCTCGAGGTACGACGTAAACCCCTCTTGAGCAGATACTGAGTTCAACCGGCAACGGAACCAATTTGTTGGGCTATAGGGCAGACCCGGGTTTTATACCTTTAACTTCTCACCAACAAAATACCCATAGTGCTAGCCCTTTCAGCAACAACCTGCGAACAGGTTGCAGTCTCACTCGAAACAGCTATGGGGTGCCGCAGAACCAGGTTTTTGCAAGCAGAAGAGGGATATTACTGTACCTTTAGCTTTTAACAGATTATAAATATAAATCACAGAGCTTAATCATTCACTTAATTAGCTTCGTGGTTAGATAAACAAACAGTGCCTTGCACAACCATTACAATGGGAATTCACAGTGAAGATATTATCTAGCAGTGATCTTTACTTATAAGATATATAGATATTAATGCATGAAAGAACACAACAGAAATAACACATAGAACCACGACACAAGATATAACGTGGTTCACCCCCAGTGTAGGGGTTACGTCCACAAAACTGTGTTTTATTCAACTTTCTACAAAAACCATAGTTCTGATCTGCGCACTCAGCTGCAGATCCCTTCAAGTCCTCAAAGCCGTGCACACAGCTGCAGGCCTCTGCGCACACAGCTGTAGATTTTCTTAATCACCCAAAACCCTCTGCACACACAGCTGCAGAGGTCGTCCACGCACATAGCTGGGACTTAACCTTTTCTTACAAAATAACCTTAGCTTCGCATCAATTCATTTACACAAACAACCTAACCTTACTTCTTTACAAAAGTGATTATTTATAGTGCACTTATTACAAAACCATGGTCTTAAACCATGGGCACCCCGAACGCTAAACCCTGGACTTAAACCATGGGTTTATTACAGAAAGGAAACTTTTACTCAACCCCGACACCCCTAAGACTATTTTGAGCCGTAACTCTGCTTACAAACTCCCAAAATCCCACGGAGTTACCCACCTTAAGGACCATTAGGGTGCGCGCACCAACACATGACATTCCATGACCCAATTGTGCGCATCGTTCAAACCATACCTTCATCAAGTCAAGATTGTTTGCGATGTATAAATGAATTGCATCCCATTCTCGACCAACTGTTTAATGACAATAACCATTAAAATGAAAGAAAGGTGTAAATCTCCTGAACAAAGTATATGCTCTTAATTGAAGCAATTATGACTAGAAAATACAATTAGAATATGAAGGATATAATAAACATACACTAGCTAATAATTACCTTTAAGCTTCCTCAATCTGCCTTTCCCCTTCAGTTGCTCCCCTTTAAATTTGTTATTGGAGTCTGGATCACAAATGCGACATAAATTGAGCTTTGACGCTAAAATAGGAAGATATTCACTAACATACAACATGTTTTGGTATACTGTATATCCTTCCATCATATAACCCTCCGCATGTGCTCGTTGTCTCACCAAACACTTCATAAATTTCAAGTGCCTCTCAACCATCCACATGGACCTTGAGTGCACAGGTCCACACAACTCAATCTCCTCAACTTGGTGTATGAGGTAGTGTTCCTATGCATTGAAAAATGTCGATGGTAGATGCTTTTGCATTTCACACATGAGACGAGGAATTTCTCTCCTCCAATACTTTATATGTTTTTTATGGATTTCTTTAGATGTCAACCATCTACAAGTGATGCAAACCAATAACGATATTTAACAAAAATAAACTTTAAATTACAATATATGCTGAAATAGTGCACAAAAAAAACAAATATAAAATATATGGAGAATTAAAGAAACACTAAGCACATGCAAGTAATCGCTAGTTACCTCATGTATTTACCAAGATTATATATAACTTGTTTGACATTGTTGTCAAAGTTGTCTGGGAGAGAGAGAGGTAGAACATACTGTATCAATATACAAACCACGCCATTTATTAAACAAAGAGTATACAAACAAGAAAAAATTATATGGACATAACAAGAATAATTACCTTGATGAAGACATGCCAATCATGTGTTTTGACCCTCGTAAAATCACCTTTTTTGGTTATGATATTCTTCAAGTTTGCACAAAATCCAGTGGGAGATTTAATTTTCTGCATTACTTCTTTGACAACATTGCTTTGTTGCTCCGAAAACATCCATGGAATTGAGTTTATATTAACTTGTTCTCTGTTGGTATGAAATAGGATGACGTCTTTCATTGCATGGTTGCTTTCTTGAATGTCTTTGCACACTTTCACAACTTTATCTTTCTCCCTCCTTAGCTCTAGTAGTCACCATAAGGTTTCAGTAACATTCTTTCCAATATGCATTGTATCAAACAAATGAGCAATTTGTAGGTGCTCATAGTAAGGAAATCTGCTGAATTGAATAGGATAACTTTTCATTCCTCGTGGAAGCCCTTTAATGCCTTCATGATCATGATGGACATCATGAATATTAGTTTATAATTAATAAATTACATCATAAATCAAATATGGCCACTACAGCAAACAACTCACAATAAAAATTAAAATACATAACAATTCATATACGATGATCCATGCGTACCATAATGACGATTTCTATTGTATTGCATCTTCCAAAGGTGAGGTGTCATTCTCCGTGGTTTTAATGCAGTCTCCTGCTTCCCATTGAAAATATTTCTTTCAGTTGTTCTATACCTGTGATTCTGAAAGAGGACATGCCTATACTCATCAAACACCTCCTTTCTTAAGCTTTTTGAATGATGAGATTTTATCTTAGGACCACAAATTGGACATGCAAATTTACTCTTTGTCTGAAGACCTACAATATTTAGATATGGAATATCTATGTCAAATATATTCATATATAAACTATTCTAACTACTCCATATCATTAAATGCAATTAAAGTGGAACTTAAAATTACAAACCACAAAATGAAGTTAACCCAGGGGCATCGTGTATTGTCCATACAACCATTGCATGGAATTGAAATTGCCTTTTTCATATTGGTCTAGATACGTCATACATAGTTATTCCATTCCATAACTTCAGTAGCTCATCTATAAGAGGTTCGATGTATACATTCATATCTTTGACTTGGAACTTACCTGATTCATTTGAAGTACATATAAAATATATCATTATGAGAACCATTAAGAGTAAAATAATATATATATATATATATATGAAATTAAGAAACATAATACGATAAATGAGATACCACAACTACATTATAAATAAAACAGTTTTCGACAAAAAAACTTGGAATAATCATCGACAACACTATGTGCTCCCTCTTTATTGACAACCATGGAGGAATGTTATTGTTGACAACAAAAATAGGCCATACCGTGTAAATGGATTTCATCTATGCAAATGGATTAACACCATCTGCTGCCAAAGAAATCCTAAGATTACGTGGTTCTTCTTTAAAGTGAGGCCACTTTTCCTCCATATCTCTAAAAGCAGAACCATTTGCAGGCATTCGGATAACATCATCTTGACTTCTGTTCTTGACATGGTAATCCATAAATTGCGCTATGTTTTTGCACCTGAACAGTCATTGCAAATGTGGAATGATGGGAATATAACGAAGAACCTTACGAGGCACATTTTTTGTTAATTTATCTATACGAAGTCTACTTACATGACATTCCGGACATTCTATTGCAAATTCATGCTGATTATAATATATAACATGGTCATCGGGGCATGCATGAATTGCTTCATAATGCATTCCAATCTCTTTCATGATGGAAGATAAATCTCGATATGTGCGAGGTAAAATATTTGATGGTGGTAACAAAAATTCAGCTATCAAGCTACAAAAAAAATAAAATTGTTAATGTAATAAATAAATAATATTAACGCAACACGCTTCATCTGTACGATGATCAATAATGAGTTAACAATACAAGAGGAATACAAATAAACTTTATCATGATCCTATATATGTGATGGATTATTTTACATACCTTAGCATCCGTGTGATTGCAATGTTTGAAAGACCATTCATAACCTTCAAGTTCATTATCAACAATACAGTAGAGAGAAGATTTGTTTTGGAGCCTTCATAAAGGGGTTCATATGCCTTATCAAGAAGAGGTATATCGTGAACATCATCAAAGTCATCATCATTTTCATTATCAATGTCATCGTCATCATTCATTCCAGCGTTAAATGAATCATGGATCAATGCATTTGTACCATCATCTTCAATTACATTATCGACATGATCATCTTGTTCAATATGGTCATTCACTTGTTCTCCATTAAACATACACGCTCCATGATCCTGATCCTGAACTTGTTCTGAAAGCACTTCCTCTGGACGATATGCTGTAGGGTGTCTTTCCTTTAATATAAATACATGGAAACATCAATAGATATACATTAATATATGAAAAATAAAAATAATACATACAATTACAAAAAAAATGAATATAATAAACTTTATAATGCTAAACCTACAAATGGACGATATTCGTTCCCCCCCCAGCGTGTCCATGTTCCTTGCAATGTTTTGTGGTTGTTGAGATCAATATTCTTCTCCTCTTAAATCCCCTGCATTGAGTACACAGAAAATAACATTTGCCATCACCCCCTCGTTTCGCTGCATCCCATAGTCTAGCAAGCAATTGTCGGTTGTCTTCGTTTGGATCCAGAATATTTAATCTATTTGACATTTTGTCACAAACTTCGTTAATGAATATAATCGGTTGTCTTAAAATATCAAGTTCCACGCATCAACATTGTGTCAAATGGAGAGAAGTCGAAGAATAAAATATTCCCAGCAAACTGTCTATCGATGAATTTTTTTTTCCCACAACCGCCCGTTGAAGAATAAAACAATTCCTGAAAACATCCATCGAGGAACAAATAATTTTCGCAAATTGTCCGTCGCTTCTACAACAAACATGTCGAAATGTTTAAATTTTTATTTATTTATAATGCCCATGCGTCGGATATTCAACACCTTGAACATAGTTACCATTGAAAATATGGGACCATAAATTTAAAATAATGTAAACCAAACATTTAAAAAAAAAAAACCTATACATCCCGTTGGATCTTCGACGCTTAGGGGTTAGAGATCGGACACTATTGGGTTTACAGACCGTCGGTTATCCCACACCCTACCGTTGGAGATCCGAAACTTAAGGGTCGGATATGTGACACTCTAGGGGTTGGATAACTGATGCCTTTGTGTCGGATATTCGACGGTGCTATAAATCTTTTTCGATCAGCATTATTTTCAGTGATTGCTGTCTGACACATCCGTGCGAAATGTCGGATGACATTGGATTCTGACGTCGGATTTTGGGTTCAAATCCTGTTGTGTTATGTTGATCATGACGATGACGACGATGATGATGTTGATGATGATGATGTTGATGTTGATGATGATGATGTTTATGTTGATGATAATGATGTTGATGATGATGATTGAGTCTGGAAACCCTCCCACACCATCAATGGATTTTTCTAGTCTAACCATGCCAACTTTCACATCGAGCTGACACATATATAAAAAATTTCATCGTTGGCCCCACGTATCACATTAATTCATCGTCAGATATGGTGATGATGACGATGCCGACATTGACGACGACGACGATGATGATGTTGATGATGATGAAGATGATGTTGATGACGATGACGATGATGATGTTGATGACGACGATGACGATGATGGTGATCACCATGTTGATCTCATATGAAATGATAATGATGATGATGATGATGACGACGATCATGACGACAATGATGACAATGATGATGACGATGAGATCATGTTGATGATGGTGAGATCATGTTGATGATGATGATGATGATGATGATGATGTTGACGATGATGGTGTTGATGGTGTTGATGATGATGATGATGTTGATGACGACGACGACGACGATGATGAAGATAGTGATCACCGTGTTGATCTCATATGAAATGACGATGAAGATGATGGTGACGACGACGATGACGACGATGATGATGAAGACGATCATGACAACGATGACGATGATGATGAAGACAATCATGACAACGATGACGATGATGACAACAATGACGATGATGATGATGTTGATGTTGATGATGATGTTGATGATGATGATTATGACTATGATGATGATGATGATAATGATGATGATGTTGATGACGACGACGACGATCATGATGTTGTTGATGATGATGATGAAGATGGTGATCACCATGTTGATCTCATATGAAATAATGAAGATGACGACGACGATGACGATGATGATGATAATATTGATGATGATGATGATGATGATGATTTTGATGTTGATGATGTTGATGGTGATGTTGATGTTGATGATTTTGATGATGATGATGTTGACGATGACGATGATGATGATGTCGATGATGATGACGATGATGTCGATGATGAAGAAGATGATGACGATGACGATGATGATGATGACGACGACGACGACGATGATGATGATGTTGATGATGATGATGATGATGATGATGTTGTTGATGACGATGACGATGTTGATGATGGTGATGATGATGAATATGGTGATCACCATGTTGATCTCATATGAAATGATGATGAACATGATTATGACGACGACGACGATGATGATGATGTTGACGATGACAATGATGATGGTGATGACGATGACGATGCTGATGATGTTGTTGTTGATGATGATGATCTTGATGATGATGATGATGACTATGATGATGGCGATGATGATGTTGACGATGAAAACAACGACGATGACGTTGATGTTGATGATGATGAAGATGGTGATCACCATGTTGATCTCATATGAAATGATAATTAAGATGATGATGATGATGATGATGATGATGATGATGATGACAACGATGACAACGACGATGATGATGATTTTGATGTTGATGATTTTGATGTTGATGATTTTGATGATGATGTTGATGATGATGTTGATGATGATGATGTTGACGATGATGATGATGACGACGACGACGATGATGATGATGTTGACGACAATGATGATGACAATGATGATGATGATGATGATGTTGATGATGATGATGACGACGACGATGATGTTGATGACAACGACGACGATGATGATGTTGATGTTGATGTTGATGATGATGATGATGATGATGATTATGATGATGATGGTGATGTTGATGATGATGACGATGATGATGTTGAAGACAATGATGATGTCTTTTCTCCTATATTTAATTATTGCATACCTCATACGCTTCAATAGACTTCATAATCTTCTTCATCTAAGTCATCATCTGTATCATCTGATATAGAGTCAACATTGTAAGGATTACCCATATCATCATTGTCATCTAAGTCAGTTATGATCATCATGTCATTATCGATATCATCTTCATGGGCATTGTCTGCTACGTCATCTTCTTATTCAACTAATTATTGGACATCTTCTTCTAGATCATCATGATAATCTAACTCATGTTGATCACGATCATGATCGTTGTCTTCTTCTTCCATACCCTCTTCATTACCTTCCTCTAGGTTATACTTTACCGATCTTCCCATTGGATCGCGTCTCACAACAAATGACCAGCCCGCTTTACCTGGAACCTCAAAGTAAAATACATGTTCACATTGGCTTGGAAGAACATAGGGCTCTGTTCCTGGCTCAAGCAACCTTGTATTTACCATGGTAAATCCATTATCATGTTCAATAATAGTTTTATCGAGATCATGTTGATTCAATTATAACCTGTACCATTTGACAACGAACATAATTACCTTAAAGGATTTAAATTCACACTAAAGAATATCTTCCAAATACCCATAGTATCAATTTTATGAGAATTCTGGATGGATGTCACTTTTAGATGAAACATTGGTCACCTCAAAGACTGCAAATATCCCAAAATATGATGTTTTCTTTACTTCATCCAACTTTTTGATGTGATATCTACAACCATTGCAGACCATAGCCTTATGGTGTTTTACCTACAACAAGCAATACACAAAAATATTACATAATGATTCAATATTTATGATTAAGTGCATGTTTATGCAGCCATACAGGGAAAAGAACAACATGTACATCAATATGTAATTTGCAAAAAAAAGAATTAGAGTGGTTGATTAATATGCTTGTCTGCTTATCTATTAAACCATATGCTAAATCGATTTCTTCTTTGTGTAAGATTTGTATCTCCATTGCGATGTGCTGCTTTTATCAATGAAGACACACCTTCCCATGATATTCCATGACCCAATTGTTCGCATCGTCAATCCATACCTTCATCCAGTCAAGATTGTTTGCGATGTATAAATGAATTGCATCCCACTCTCAACTAACTGCTTGATGATAATAAACATTAAAATTCAAGACATATGTAAATTTTCTGAACAAAGTATACACTCTTAATTGATGCAATAAATTGAATATGCAAATAGAATATGTACGATATATATACATAAAATTCAATAGTCAAATGTATTATATTAATTAACATCCACTAGCAAATAATTACCTTTCACCTTCCTCGATCTACCTTTCCCCTTCAGGTACTCCCCTTCAAAATTGTTATTGGAGTCTGTATCACAAATGCGACGTAAATTGAGCTTTGACACTAAATTAGGAAGATATTCATTAACATACACCATGTTTTGGTATACCATATATCCCTCGTGTTAGTGCTAGAAATTGTTCCTAGACTACCACAAGAACAAGCTAACACAATCTCAAAATGAAATAGAATAAAATTGGTTTATAGGGTTTTGGTTTAAAAAACTTCATCAGCAAGGAGGAAATAAACATCCACAAGCTAATAAAAAATTGAATCATGCAAGTTGGATAAACTGGGAATCAAACACATTCCAATAAGTCATAAACATTACACATGAAATACTAATTCCACCCATAAGCTACAAGCATTTACATGAATAAACCTTTAAATAGGAAATGAATTTGTAGACTGAGCAATCAACCAGATCAGAAATGAAAAAGCATGACAAGTAAAAGGGATTATCATTTTATATATAATCAATAGCATTCATTCACTTACATAAGAGTTATAAATGCTATCTTGAGAAATCAAAGCTCCAAAAGCCTCTCCTTGAGTGAAAAATCCAACCACAAAACTGTATGTTTGTCTTCCTTTTATCATTACAAAGGTAAAGTAGTTCCATAACTACCTTCTAGATCGAAATTTGAAATAGTTACATCAGTTAGTTACATGATGACTCAAAATATTTAAAAACAATTAGCCCAAAAATAGTTAACCGGATTTGGAGAAATTTGGTGAATTTATGAAAATTTGAGTCTCAAAGACGCCTTCATATCTCTCGATCCAGGACACCTGTGCTAAAAATGAGAGATTTTTTTTAAATGAGTCTGTTATGAACAAAAACCTCTCTTTGTTTTTAAAAATTCTCCTTCAATTGATTGGAATACGTTCTGGAAATTTGTGACTAAAACAGGAAATTATTAAATAATTCAAACCATAAAAATAGGCCATAATGATGATTTTGAATCTCTCAAACGATAACAACTGTTGCAAAACTGAGAGAGGTTTTTGTAAATGAGTCTGTTTTGGACAAAAACCGCTTTTTGTTTTCCAGAATTCGTTTCCATCATCTCGTAATATGCTCCCAATGATAATGACAAAAACAGGAAAAACAGAGCTGCTATAGGAATCTCCTCATGAAATTTTTTGACAAAGGACTAAAAAATGAGGGTTAGATTATAAAGAAAAACTTGGAATGAACTTTTATTATAAGTTTTTGAAAGCTTAAAGATATACATATTAACTAATAATCCCAAAAAGCAAACCTTAAAACTAAAATAATGAAATAATTCAACCATTAAAAGCATTAAATCCAACAAAAATTACTGATTGTCAAAAATTCTTAAACTCAACATTAAATGTAAAATCATTTTAAACCAACGGTTGAAAATGAGGACAAAAAGAACATATAAACTAAGAACAATATCTATTTATAACATCTTGCTCTTGCTATGGGATGAAGTCCTCGTTGTGAGGCTTCAAGAACCTGTAGACCTTGTGCCTTATTCATTGGGTGATGGAGTCATTTACCAAATCTCTGCAACTTTATCAAACTCTGAACACATACCTCTGAAATGACAAAATACTGCTATAAACCAACATTCTTAAAAGAATCTACATGCTCGTATAGTGAGCTTATTCTGCTATTTACTCCTACTTCTAAGCGAAGGAGACAACCCAATCAAGTGTAATCATACTTCCAGTGAAGCCAATAAACCATTTGACTGAGAATCATAATTCCATGCATGCTACTATTTGAGAAGACCCACAAAAGATGTGATAAATGCAATAACGAGTCTGTAGGCAGCTGATACTTATGACTAGAAATAGGAAGTATGCCAAAAGCTAGAGCATTAGAAGCCTTTGAAAAATACAACTCCATCTAAGAAGCCACAGAATCATGAAACTCATGCAAAATTATTCCTTCCTGTTGTTCAAAAAGAAAGGACTGCAAATGTGTGTCCTCAATTCTCAATACTCCATTAGATAATGCAATAAGAGACCAATGTATAAAATCTTCGACTCTGTTGAGGTTATCCTGTTTTATATCTTCCACTAAATAAGCTGACTGATTTCTGAAGAGTGCTGCTCAACTAATGAGGACTGAAAGAATGGCTGTAGAATTTCTTTATATCAATAAAAAATTGGCATATTTTCATAATGGTTTTGAGCAACAGAGTTATCATGGCCATGGATAGTAGACACATCTAATATTACATTCAAAGTATCTACAGTCTCGCTACTATCAATTTGAGAGTCAAAACAATTCAGAATTTTTTCTTGTTCAGTAAAAAGTTTGGAATATAATTCACCTACAATCGGTTTCTGCTGATTATGAAATTTCCAATTTAAAAATTCAATGTCTTAATTATATTCATCATAAAGTGAAGCATTCTCTTCCTCTCCATTGCTGTTCTTTTTAAACTTTGGCTCAAGAATGGAAACCAAGGGCTTTTCAAACTTCTTCTCGACCTTTAAATAAAACCCTTGATCAAAACTTGAACAAATAAAATTCTGAAAGTGACCATAAGTCAAGAATGGCAGCTTATTTCTTATATCAATAGTAAGAGGTTCAAGAGCATCAACTTCTTCTTCATAACATGATAATCTCATAGCAGGAACTAGGAAATTTCTACTATAATCCACTGAAAGTTTATTATAATCTAAAAAGTCAGCAAACTGATATGAAGAATTAACACAAGCGTCATTTATAACCTTGTTCATATGAAAATCTAAAAATGATGAAGAAAACTGTCTTAAATTTGAATGATACCTATGTTCTTCGTCCTATTCATAAGCTTGGATATCTTCAACATGAGCCTAATCTCGAAGCAGTTTGCAAGCTCGGATGTTCTCCCCCACTCCTTTTGCATCCTCAAACAATTGTCTTAAAGATGACGATTTCTTTTCTAATAGGAAAAATACAAGATCTGAATGTTGAGCCATAACATAATATACCATAGCAAGTTTTTCCGAAGGTGTGATCTCCGTAGGCATACTGATATAAAAACTTTGAAACCTCCAATTAAATTTAGTAATTCGCCCATCATTTTCCCTTTTCAAACTATAAAATTCAGAAAGAAATTGATCATAAGATTTATTCTTACCCCAATACTTCAAAAAGACATCATGTAACTCTTCCCACGATCCAATTGAATCAACTTTTAAATTTCAAAACCAAAACCCAGCATCTCCAGCAAAGGATTTAGAAAATAACCTCATAACAACATCCTCATGCATGATTTCAAAATTATCAATGAAATTATGAAAAGATCCTAAATGCTTCTCTGTTGTAATATGATTTTTTCCAGTAAAATGGGGAAGATATTCAACAAAGTAGGAAGGGTAAGGATGTAAGAGAGATGGCAACCTAAGAGGTTTAAACATCTTCTGTCTCAGTCTAGACTGAAAATCTGTGAGTTGAAAATGAGGTTCAACAAGCTGTTCGCAAGTTTCCGCAGTGATGGTAGAAGGTAATAGATCAAATTTATTCTCTACAAGATGACCAGAATAATCAAATTCAAGAGATATGGGTATATGTATATCATGTTGCACATGTATTTCAAATGAAGGAATATGATCAACATCAATAAAACAAGAAGAATGTAGACTTTCTTCTTCCAAAGAGGGATATGTACCTAAAGGTTGATGATCATCAGAATAGATAAAACAAAAAATAATTCTTTTGATATGCAATGGGAAAGAAATGAAAGAACTGATGAATAAGAACAAAACCTCATGGAGGAAAGTAACAAGTTGATACCCAGTCTTTCCATTTGGCTTCTTCATTTTTCTGTCAACAAAATTCTCCTTGCAGTGGAATCTTTAATCATGGAGTCGCCGGTGAAAAATTGTAGTCTAAAAGATTTTCTGACTTTGTTCATCTCTCAAAATCAGATGAATAATGATATCCCAAGGAAGATATACTTCAGCTTCATCCCCGGCAAGAGTGCCAAAGATGTTAATTCTAGAAATTGTTCCTAGACTACCACAAGAACAAGCTAACACAATCTCAAAATGAAATAGAATAAAATTGGTTTATATGGTTTTGGTTTACGGTTTTGGTTTTAAAAACTTCATCAGCAAGAAGGAAATAAAAATCCACAAGCTAATACAGAATTGAATCATGCAAGTTGGATAAACTGGGGATCAAACACATCCCAATAAGCCATAAACATTACACATGAAATACTAATTCCACCCACAAGCTACAAGCATTTACATGAATAAACCTTTAAACATGAAATGAAATTGTAGACTGAGCAATCAACCAGATCAAAAATGAAAAAGCATGACAGGTAAAAGGGCTTATCAGTTTATATATAATCAATAACATTCATCCACTTACATAAGAGTTATAAATGCTAGCTTGAGAAATCAAAGCTCCAAAATCCTCTCCTTGAGTGAAAAATCCAACCACAAAACTGTATATTTGTCTTCCTTTTATCATTACAACGGTAAAGTAGTTCCATAAATACCTTCTAGTTCTAAATTTGAAACAGGTACATCAGTTAGTTACATGATAACTCAAAATCTTTAAAGTCAATTCACCCATCGGATTTGGGAAATTTGACGAATTTCTGAAATTTTGGGTCTCAAAGACGCCTTCATATCTCTTGATCTAGGTCACCTGTGAAAAATCTAAGAGAGGTTTTTTAAATGATTCTATTATGAACAAAAACCTCTCTTGGTTTTAAAAATTTATCCTTCAATTGATTGAAATACGTTCTGGAAATTTGTGACTAAAACAGGAAATTATTAAATAATTCAAACCATGAAAATAGGCCACAAAGATGACTTCAAATATCTCAAACAATAATAGCTGTTGAAAACCCTAGAGAGGTTTTTGTAAATGAGTCTATTGTGGACAAAAACCTCTTTTGGTTTTCCATAATTCGTTTTTGTCACCTCGTAATCGTCTCCCAATGATAATGACAAAAACAGGAAAAACAGAGCTGCTACAGGAATCTCCTCATGAAAATGTTTGACAAATGACTAAAAAATGAGGGTTAGATTATAAAGAATAAATTGGAATGAAATTTTATTATAAGTTTTTGAAAGCTTAAAGATATACATATTAACTAATAAGCCCAAAATACAAACCTTAAAACCAAAATAATGAAATAATTCAACCACTAAAACCATTAAATCCAACAAAAATTACTGATTGCCAAAAATTCTTAAAATCAACATAAAATGTAAAATCATTTTAAACTAATGGTTGAAAATTATGAAAAAAAGAATAGATAAACTAAGAACAAGATCTAGTTATAACACCTCCATCATATAACCCTCAACACATGTTCGTTGTCTAACCAAAACATTCATAAATTTCAAGTGCCTCTCAATCATTCATATGGACCTTGAGTGCAAAGGTCCACACAATTCAATCTCCTCAACTTGGTGTATGAGGTAGTGTTCCTGTGCATTGAAAAATGCTGAAGGTAGATGCTTCTGCATTTCACACATGAGATGAGGAATTTATCTCCTCCAATACTTTATATCTTCTTTATGGATTTATTTATATGACAACCATCTACAAGTGCCGCAAACCAATAATGATATTTAACAAAATAAACATTAAATTACATAACATTAATTAGTGCACAAAAAAATACAAATTATACGAAGAATTAAAGAAACACTAAGCACATGCAAATAATCGCTAATTGCCTCATGTATTTCCCAAGATTATTTATAACTTGTTTGCCATTGTTGTCAAAGTTGTCCGGGAGAGAGAGAGAGGTAGAACATATTGTAATAATATACAAACCACATCATTTTTTAAAAAACGAGTAGACAAACAAAATAACAACAACATGCAATGGAATTAAGAAAAACAAACATAACAATAATAATTACCTTCATGAAGACGTTCCAATCATGCATTTTGACCCCCCCAAAATCACCTTTCTTTGTAACGATATTCTTCATGTTCGCACAAAATCCAGTGGGAAATTTAATTTTACGCATGAATTATTTTACAGCATTACTTTCTTGCTTCGTAAACATCCATGGAATTGAGTTTATATTAATTTGGTATCCGTTGCTATGAAATTGAATGACGCGTTTCATTACATGGTTTCCTTCTTGAATGTCTTTGCAAAATTTCACAATTTTTTTTTCTCGCTCCTTAGCTCCAAAAGTCGCCATAATGTTTTAGTCACATTCTTTCCAATATGCAATGAATCAAACATATGAGCAATTTGTAGGTGCTCACAGTAGGGCAACCTGCTGAATTGTTTAGGATAACTTTTCATTCCTCGTGGAAGCCCATTAATGCCTTCATGATCACGACGAACATCATGAATATTAGTTTATAAATAAATTACAGAAATCAATTATGGCCACTACAGTATACAACACACAATAAAAAAATACATAACAATTCATATACGATGATCCATACGTATCGGCTTGACGATTTATATTATATTGCATCTTCGAAAGGCGAGGTGTCATTCTCTGTGGTTTTAATTCAATCTATGGCTTCCCATTGAAAATATTTTTTTTCGGTTGTTCTATACCTGCGCTTCTTAGAGAGGAAGTGCCTATACTCATCAAACACCTCCTTTCTTAAGCTTTTTGAACGGCAAGATTTGATCTTAGACCACAAACTAGACATGCAAATTTTCCTTTGCAAGGAGACCTACAATATATAGATATGTAATATCTATGTCAAGTATAATTATATATAAACTATATTAACTACTTCATATAATTAACTGCAATTAAAGTGGAACTTAAAAATACAAACCACAAAAATGGGTTAACCTTGGGGCACCGTGTATTGTTCATACAAGCATTGCATGGAATTGAATTGCCTTTGTCGTATTGGTCTATATATGTCATACATAATGATGACATTCCATAAATTTAGTAGATCGTCTATAAGAGGTTCGATATATACATTCATATCTTTAACTTGGTACTTACCTGATTGATTTGAACATATAAAATATGTAATTATGAGTACCATTTAGATATGTAAACCATGCACAAGAGAAAAATATAAAAAAGAATATGACATTAGGAAACAAAATATGACAAATGAGATGCCATGACTATATTAAAAATAAAACAGATGTAGACACAATAGACCTAGAATAATCATCGACAACATTATGTGCTCCCTCTTTATTGACAACCATGGAGGAATGTTATTGTTGATAACAAAAATAGGCCACACCGTGTAAATGGACATCATCTGTGCAAATGGATTAGCACCATATGTTGCTAAAGAAATCCTAAGATTACAAGTTTCTTCTTTAAAGTGAGGCCACTTTTCCTCCATATATCTAAATGCAGAACCATCTGCAGGAATTCGAATAACATCATCTTGACTTATGTTCCTTGCATGGTAATCCATAAATTGCGCTATGTTATTGCACCTGAACAGTCGTTGCAAATGTGGAATGATGGGAATATAACGAAGAACCTTGTGAGGCACCTTTTTTGTTACTTGATCTTTTCGATATCTAATTATATGACATTCCGGACATTCTGTTGCAAATTCATGCTGATTATAATATATAACATGGTCATCGGGGCATGCATGAATTGCTTCATAATGCATTCCAATATCTTTCATGATTGAAGAAAAATATCGATATGTGTGAGATAAAATATTTGATGGTGGTAACAAAAATTCAGCTATCAAGCTACATCAAATAAAAATAAAAATAGAGTTAATATAATATATAAATAATATTAACGAAACACACTTCATCCATATTAATTTAAATTATGAATTAACAATACAATTATTAGAGGAATAAAGATAAACTTTATCACGATCGTATATATGTGATGGATTATTTTACATACCTCAACATCTGTGTGATTGATATGTTTGAAATACCATTCATAACCTTCAAGTTCATTAACAACAACATAGTAGAGAGAAGATTTGTTTTGGAGCCTTCATAAAAGGGTTCGTATGCCTTCTCAAGAAGAGGTATATCGTGAACATCATCAAACTCATCAATATTTTCATGATCATTGTCATTGTCATCATCCATTCTAACATTAAATGAATCATGGATCAATGTATTTGTACCCTCATCTTCAACTACGTTATCAGTATGGTCATCTTCTTCAATATGATCATTCACTTGTTCTCCATTAAGCATAGCTCGATGTTCCTCTGGTACTTGTTCTGAAAGCACTTCCTCTGGACGATATGTCATAGGATTTCTTTCCTTTATAATTACATGATTAATACATCAATAGATATAAGTAAATATAGGAAATATTAAAATAATACATACATTTACCAAAGCAAAAAAAAACTTTATAATGCTAAACTTACAAATGGACGATATTCATTCCCCCCCTTAGCGTGTCCATGTTCCCTACAATGTTTTGTGGCTGTTGCGATCAATATTCTTCTCTTCTTAAAGCCCCTGCATTGACTACATGTACAATAACATTTCCCATCACCCCTTCTTTTCGTTGCATCCCACAGTCTAGGAAGCAATTGTCGATTTTGTTCATTTGGATCAGGAATATTTCTATTTGACATTTTGTCACAAATTTCGTGAATGAAGACTATCGAAAATATTAAAAAATCAAGGTCCACACATCACTATTTTCGCAAATGATGGTTTGTCAAAGAATAAAAAAAATTCCGCAAATCATTTCTCGAAGAATAAAATGATGTCCACAAATAGTCTGTCGAAAAATAAAATAATTCCGCAAATCGTCCATCGAAGAATAAAACAATTCCTCAAACCGTCCGTCGAGGAATAAATAATTTTCACAAACCACTCGTCGCTTCTATAGAAAACATGTCGGAATGTTTCTGCAATTTATATTTTTCAAATTTAACTATCGTCAAATATCTGACAATATTAACCTAGTCAGTGTTGCAAAAAATCCTTAATATTATTGCAAAAAATAGGTTAAATTTGTCGGAGATTCGACGATAACACGTCGCAAATATGATGACACTATGGTCGCTTAAGCGACAACACTATGGTCACTTAACTGACGACAATATCGTCGCAAATCCGATGATCCTTCAAGATGACCAAACAAATCCGACAAAACAATACTTTTCATCATTGTAATCCGAAAAAAAAAAGTACTTTTTGTCGGATGTCATCGGATTTTGGGTTCAAATCCTATTGTGGGTCCAGAATACGCATCAATCTTAATCTCAACTAAAATACCCAATTTTAAGTCCAAGCGAACCATAATGGAAGCCATCATCCACTGCCCCATTTGGTGGAAAGAAAAATACGCCGTCACATACTCACCCAGATAGTCACCCAACATTTTGAAGCGGCCCTTAGTCTAGTACTCCATGGGGAATCTAGAAAGCCTAACCCATATTAGTTCCTTATCCATGAACTCCCTCTTTGCATCGAAGAGCAAAGTCCACAACTTAAGATCCACGGGTATACTCTCCATGCACCACACCTTGGTCATCACCCAATCCACATCTATCTTAGAAACGAAAAAAAGGCAAACCACCCTCTCGCCGAATTGGTAATTATGGGTATTAACGATATGTGCATGCCCCAAGAGTCCATGGCCCAAGAAATCAGAAAAGGAAAACCAAACCTCCACCTGCAAGCCATGCCTACTACAATAAGCTCAAAGAATTCAACCACATAATCCATTTGAACATCCACACCAAAAACCAGCTTATCAGCTTGATATTGTAACCTTAAACATTTAGTTTTCTTACGATTCTGGTCTTTCTTCAGACCACTCACAAACGGGGGAAAAAAAGGAGTAAAACCCCGAGAAATCGGTGTAGCACCTACAGCAAAACCCAAAGAAGTACCTTCAGCCCATGTCCCAAAAGGGAGCCCAATAATAACCTCTGCCTCTGAAACTACCACCGCAGAGTCCATGACAAGAACAAGGAAGGAGCTTGGGGAAAATTTATCTGTACCTCCTGATGGAGAGAAAGAAACTGCTGTCATAGTCCCTAAGGGTGGGGGGAAAACCCTTGTGACCTCCCCAGTTGTAACCAAAGGTAAATCCGGTAGAAAACCCAAGCCAAGATCCACACCACATTTAGTTGTCGTGTGCACCCCATCAACAAAATAAGAAACTCCCTTAGACAACAGAGGGAAAGTAACCCCCACCAGACCAGAAAACCCATGAGAGGAAGCTACCAAAGGGTTTGGTGGAAACCCTAGAAAGTCCAGCCCCCCCCCCCAAAATTCGGAGAAACGTCAACTGACAGGTCAACCGGGATATCTGGACCCCCCCTGTCACCTTTGTCCCCATTAAACCAATGGCATCACCCTTCCTAATATCCAGATTATTTAAAAATAAAAGCCTCAGAAATAGTGTCACATGAATAATTGACTTCCTATTCCTACATAGCACCCTCCCGCCTGACATGATCCGAAGCCCTGGAAGCAGTGAAGCCCAAACTCAACAATGACATCGTCATCTGCTGAGTTTACCGCATCCAAGAGAAAGTTTTCAACCCCATCGCAGCCATCTCCCATCTACTGTGAGGCCTAGCCACCGCCATTAATGACCAGGCCCAACCCTAACGTCGCTGCCCAAAAAAACCCTGCAATTTATCCTTCCCTATGAACTCCATTCAAGATATTCAGCTACAACAAATCGACCCTTTTTAAATTTTTATTGTATATAAATTAGATTGGTTTATTCAAAAGAGAAGTATTTGATGTTTTTGTTTCATTTTGTGTATACATGCCAAATGTGATGATGACTCAAATAAATTTATTATATATGTAGAATTGGGATGATTCAAAGAAATCTAAGCTCAACTTAGTTTTGTTGTGTTAAATGTGTATTAGTTTTCATGTGTAAAAATAATAAATTATGAAAAAACAAACACATGAGAGTTTACAAATAATAAAAGATTTACATGTTATTGAAACTTTATCCTAAATTATTTATATAACACATTTCATCAAACTTTCAAATTAATATCATAAAACATCTACATAGTTATGAAGTATGATGAAAGTTTCAATTACTATAAAAGCATATCTATATAGTTGCTATAAATTAATCACAGTCTGTTTTTTCATGTAATTTCTTAGTTGTAGAGTTATGAGGTTGGTTTCTCAGGAGCTTTTCGGCTGTAGGATAATGGTTACAATATAAATGTAGGACAACTATTACAATGCAAAGTACCGAGTTCCAGTTTAACACTACATATATTAATGGTTTCGAATCTCATGAGGCCATTTAGAGCCTTTCTTTTCTGTTTTTTTTCCTTTATCCGACTTCCAGACTCTTCCTCTGTGAGGTTTACAACATCTTCCTCTTCCTCTGCGATATTTACAGCCTCTTCATCTATGGGGAGTATTTGCAGACTCAAAGTTTAAAGCTCTCACAAAATCATCAAGAGTGAAAGGATTAAAAAAAACAAATTGATGAATATTATGAGACAACTATACACAGAAATCAAGTCAGGAATTGAACTCTCTGGTACAAAGAGATCTCTCGAAGATTGAGGGAAATGTTTCATTGGAGGTAAAGGAAAATCCATCGCACCTCTCGTATGAAGTCACTATCCATCTATACGATGATATATTCAATGAGGTAGATGGAGGTTTTGACTGGCTGATATTTCTTGGCAACACTTCACAAAGGAAATTCCCTTTCGGTGTTAAGATTTATTCCTTTATCAGTAAGCCTTAAGGATCTGCGAATGCATCTTGTTACCCAGAGAGTCTCTTCCACAAAGCTTGGCGATTGAAGGGATGAGAGTTATCCTTGTGCTCATCTAAATTATTCACTTCTAGGTATTAGTTATTGAATTTATTAGTTCATCCTTATGGTGTCTTATACACAGTTGAAGTATCCTCCTTCACATGTCTGAGAAAAAAATCCATAGAGAATGGTCCATGGACCACTCATTATACTTTCCTTATTTTTTGTAAAGGATAACATTCTTACTCTGTGATATTTGTGATAGGGTAAAATCAGCTTACGACTTACCCTCAAATGAAGACCATATCGAGTTCCTTCCCAAGAAGCAGGGTTTCTATATTTATACTAGGCTTCCATGGCCATCCTTAAAAAATGTCAAGCTACCAAGCCTTACTAGGTTCACAGTTTTGATGCTGACGCTCAGTTGCAAGGGTCCTTACATTCACACCGTTAATGCTTTTATTCGATGATAAGGAGCAGTGTGGTTGGTTGCAACATTATTTATTGGTAAGAAAAGTTCTACACACACAGATTCCATGGTCTCGAGTTTTTTTCTATTATAAGCATTATTCTTTATTCATTTATAGGCACTCTCAGCACCATCTTACATATGGCTTCTATTTTAGTATACTCATACTTATATTTAATTTTTATTGTTCATGTAGGAAAGGATAAAGAGCCATGAGAACCCTACCCCATAATATTATTAAGCTTCTAATCAGGGTAATTATACATTTAACACTTAGTTTGTTACTTTATTCATTTGGGTAATTTTGCATCTTTCACCATGTAAGCTTTTCATGACGGCCTTGATCTGCCAATACTTCAAATGTAGGAGTGGTTATAGGTATGTTGATTGGGTTTGGATTTATTTTGAAACCATGTTTGAAGAGGGATAGCATCATCACGACTTCTCTGAGTCAAAATTGAGACCTTTACCTTTTGAAGTGTCTCTTTGCTTATCGCCATTGACAAGTCTTTCTCTTTCTTAAGCTGTGTAAAAGTGTGCCTTCCTGACCAGAACAAAGATAGACCTTCCATTGTAAATCCATATGATATGCTAGCGGTGGCTCAGTGATGATTGTGAAATATATACAAGCCTCGGTGTTCATCTTTCAATCTTTAGGAGGTCTTTAACAAATTTAATATACTAGATAACATTCGCTTCACCGCCTTCAAGTTATGAGATAAAAAAGGGAAACAATGACCATGCAACAAAGGAACATGAAGGTAATTTCGAGGCTGACCTCATTTGCAAACAACCAATCACAAAAAGGGATTGGTCTCGTTCTATCTCGTTAGTATTGTAGCAATATTTTTATAGCATATGTATTTTTATAAAGTTCCGTCTTGTAGCAATAGCTGTTAGAAACTACAGGGACATTGCTACGTTGTGGCTCTTGTTAACCATAAGTTTACAATTAATAATTATTATGTTTTTTTTTCAAATGATAAAAGAAATGCTCTTGTCTTGTCTTCAAAGATTGGTAGCTAAGTGGAGATCACATTAGAGGATTTGAATATCAAATACTATTACCTACAATAAATGAGATAAATTTGCTATTCATGGTTGCAGAGTCATCCTTTTAACTTAATATTTATCAATGATCAAGATGGCATTTATATGGTGTTAAGGTCTTCTGAATCTCCTCCTTTTTGTCAGACGATAACTTGCATCTCTCTTTATATTTTACATTTGAGCTCCATTAGTTTTCAACCCTCCCTCTAAATCCAAATTATTACCATTCTCCTTACACGTCTTTTCTTTTCTGTATATGCAATAGTGATCCAGGAGGATATTGGTGGCCACCCACCTATTCCACTTGGACCCCCACCATTGTTTCTTTCAGTTTTACAGTTTCCTTAATTGTAGCACAATTTGCTATTTTTGGCAATTTTCTGGTCCTAAACTTCTGGAGCCATTTTGAGGCCCTAAACGACGTTTTTTCAAGATCGAATGGTCAGGCAAATATGAGTCCATTCCAAACTTGATATTTTTGTTTATGGATGTAGTCCTTAAATAGATCTTTCTAATGATGTATCATGTGCGTCAAACAGAGGTAGTATGCTAAAGTTACGACCCCGGGAAGTTGATGTACCAAGTTACCCAACGGGGCCCACATTCTGGCGTTTCACCTCCCAGGGTTAGGTTTTTGGATGTTTAGGGTTTCCATTGTTTCTCAATAATATATAGGCCTTTGAGCCTCATTGTAACACAGATTTCAGAGGCATGTAATCGCCACATCTCTTCTCAGAGATAAGCTACCAGCACTCTAGCTAGTTTATTTCCATTCTGTATGAAACCCGTTTCAGTTATTGATTAATGAAATGAATTGTTATTTCCGTTGCATATTTGTTTCTATGGTTATTCGTGTATTATGTTGCATTCTTGCATAAATCCGTATCAAATACAATATTAATTGAACCAAGGTCAAGGGCACACCAATTACATCGGGAGTCTGCAATGTCTAAGCTCCGTGAATATAATATTTGATTAGCTGAAGCAATGAGCTTGAATGAAAGTTTTGTTAGTTACCTTGCATCTTACAGGTAATCTTATAATTGAAAATCACTAGAGATAATAAGAATTCTTAAGACATTGTTCTTAATAGACCGACAACCATAAATATCTTTAATTCTTGAAGGCCAATAAGGTTTCAATTTTTGGATTTTTAGTGCATGCTCATGAAATAAAGAGCAAGAATTATATTACATACCATGTAGACAGGTGAATGGATTATTGCATTCTCTTTCAGTGATTGGAAGGTCTCTAAATGAATGACTAACATGAAGCATAGATGGCTGCAAAGGACAAACCGATATTTGATTATCACAAAAAATCTCTTTTAATAGATGTTAGTCCTAAAGTCTGTACTAGACTATAAATTACAGAGTTTAGGAACCTCTAAGTTTTGTGATTTAGTTTTGAAGTTTACTCATGTAATGGGTCAAGAATATTGGTAATATAAACAAGAAAGCATCAATAATATGATTATATCAAACTCTAAAAATTAACAATATATGGCCAAACTTGGAAGAAAAAACATTTAGTATTCAAATCCAACCGAGGTTTAAGACTTACTGAAAATATGAGGAACTAATAGCTCATACATATATGACTACAATTTATGATTATAAAATTCAACTGAGCAATTATGCACAAGAATCTTATATCGATCCATGTTTCTAATTTATCTAGAAGATTTATATCAAGCCTACAAGTGTCTATATGTTGAAGCTTCTTTAGTATATTCAAGGACACACATGCTGATTCCAAAAATAGTGATCTGTTATCTTCAGAATTTAGTGCAGCAAATATTGGGCTCCTTTAATGAAATGATGCTATCAGAAATTAACTTGAAATTACTATTGATGTATTCTTCGGTCTTTCCCCCAATTTTAGGTCAAAACTGTGAAAAATCCTCAAAAATGGATTCCAATTAATCAAACATGCTAAGCAACTTCTGCCAAGATCTCCAGTCCATCTAATATTTGAGATTTCCTTCACAGTCAAAGACATTTTTTTTTCTTTCTGATGCTTTGAGACTCTTGCACAACTCTCTGTTTTAATTAGATATTTCTTCATTCTTCTGTTGTGCTTCTTTCCTCCTCTTCATGACTTCCTGTGCTAGGTTGCATAATTCATTATAATTTGCATTTGATTCCTGCAAATCCTTCCTTAATTACTGATTCGTTTGTATAATTTCCATATTAGCTTCACTTATATCCTTGTTCTTTTCTTCACAATGTTGAAGATTCTTATGGAGTACTTCAATTATCTACATACTATCATCGTGAATTTATTTGGTAGGAGCATCTCTGAATTCATTGATATTTTTTGGAGTTTTCATTCTTTCCATAACATCCCATGTTTCACCTTTCTTCTCTACATCCAGATACCATTTTAACTTAGAGTATTTAACACTAATTAGAACATCTTTCTTAAATTTAGGATTTATGAAAACCTTCATGTTAAACCTCAAATTATTAGTGTCTCGGGTCTTGGGTCTTCTTCCAGTAGTTTCAGGCATAATAACATCCTTAAGTTTTTTAGGAACATAATTAAGATTTTCAAACATACCATGCTCCTTTGCTCCTTCCCAGAATCCTAAACGAGTTACACAAAATGAATGGCACTGCATATTTTTCATGTGACCCCAACTTTGAATCCAAAGGTTGATGCTTCTTGATTGTCAGCACACTTCGAGCTATTCTCTATTATAGGATTCTACTCAAAATTAGGTTTTCTTCTTTTACATTTAACTTTCTTTTATGGACACTTTTCCTTTTCATTTATGTTAGCATGCTACTCAATTTCCCTTTTTGAAACTCTGGAAGATTTAATTGTTTCACTAGTGGTAGTTTGTACATCTTTTGAAGCTTATGGCTCTTCAAGTTGAAAACCTAACCAAAATAGAAAGTGAGACCAAGTTATGTTTTTCTTTTTCAATTCCTCTAGAACATTCAATTTTACTAAGCCATGGTGGAAGAAGCTATGAATTGTATGTTCTCAATGGCTCTGCACCCCCAAAATCCACAACTAAACCATCAAAGTTTAAGGCGAACTTCTACATAACTTGGACACTATACCTCTGTATTCTTTCACATAGAGAATATTAACCTACTTCCTTTATCTTTTGAGCACATTCGGGCAACATTTTGACAAGTTTGTAGTTTGAGGTTCAAACCTGTGAATCTTTTTGCTTGTTATTTTCATCTCTACAAAATGCTTGCTCAGGGAAACACAACATAGTGACTATAAGCAAATAAGGCTCAACAAGAAGTTGTTTCTTTAATTTAGAAAATGAACATAGAAACTCGGGATACCAACTCATGATCTTATAACCAATCACAAATCAATGTAGGATGAATGTAATAATACATCAATCTAGGACAACGTCGTATCAAGTAATGAATGTAGAATATGTGATTTATCGCATATTAATTAATAAGAACATCACTTTGATATTATAGTGCGTAGTCATTACTTGAAGACCGATTAAGGTTCATATTTCACCATTTCAAGCTTCTCTGACAACACACATAATAATAAAAATTTTGAATTTCACTACCGGAATCTTTAATATATCCAACCCTTCATATTTGGCACTTGAAACTTAGCTTTTTGAGTTAGTACCGAGACCTAGATAATTATTAAAAGAACAAAGGTGCTAGGAGAGATTATTTGAGAATGTAATGGCCATGCTAGAGCTATCAATTAAGTTCCAAATTCATTGGAAGCAAACCAAAAATAGTTTAAAATAGACAATCAAACTATTAACCTAGACACAACACTAGTTTCTTAGACTTGAAAAGAAAAGGGGAGGGAAAAATTTTATGTGACGGTTTTAGGACTAACATCTGGTATCTTCTGGGGATGAAATTCTCATTGTGAGATACCAAGAACAGTTGACCAAGTCCCTTCCAATAAAAATTGAACTTTATTCCTACCAAAAACTACAACTGCTATCAAAGACTGGAAATCTATAATCTAATGAGAATCCATTGGGTTGGAGTCTTTATTAAACAAACTCAAAAAAATCACTGATATTTACAAGGGAATTAGGTAACCTATGAACTTAGTAAATGTGAAAATGTTTGAGGAATCACTTGTTGACTGGGCTTGCGAGTTCTTCACCTTCCAAATTCTGCAGAGTGCATGCATTGTTTCCCGAGACCTTCGCAATTTTAAAAGTTCCAAACCACAAATTGTCAAATTTCCCGTGTTTTGGGTTTTCATCCCTCCTTGTGTCCCATTTGAGAACCAAATCACCTTGAAGAAAATTTTCTTCTGTGTTTTTTTTGTCAAAATTTTCCTTAACTTTATCCCTGTGTGCTTAAGATTTTTCTGCCAAAAATTCTCTTGTTTTTTGTACTTCATCCAGCTGATAGATCCTTCTTTGAATTTCATTAGGCTCTGTTAGATTTTTTATCATTTAAGCTAGCATTATATTAGGATATTTAACTGAAAGAATAACAAGCACAACAATCAAACGCAAGAGACAATGAACACAATGTTTTTCCTTGAGGAAACCATAAAAGAGAAAACCCCGCAACTTCCTCAGAGATAGAATCACCACCAAAAGCAAAACCCCAAAACAGTAAGATGATCTCCCGACAGCAGTAGTCTCTCTCTCTCTTGTCCCAGCAACTTCTTCTCTCTCAGTTATGAACTACAACCNTGTGATAAATAGAGAGGCTCACTCTCTATTTATACTAATTCCCGACTTGACAATAACTCACTAGGGCCGACTTCTCTAGGAGAGTCTAATAACCCTAGGTCCCCACAACTGCGGGGACTTTAACCCTTGATCAATAGGAGGGTTACCCACAATGACTTGACATGGCTTGTTTACATTATTGAATCTTCGGATAGGAACATCGGGGCATGACATGACTCAAATACATTACAGACACTTCCCGGAATAAACATCGGGGTACAATACATAAGATATAAGGATGAATAGACCCCAAAGTTACAAATACATCAACACTCCCTCTTAACTAGGAAGGTATTCTCTCGACACAATTTATCAGCACCGGTCTTCTTCTCTGTATCAATTGGATCATCATCGAGTTCTCGTCATATTCATCTTCAAGTCATCTTCATCTTCAAGTTATTATCATCTTCAAGTCATCTTCATCATCAGATATGGATCATCACTCGATCTGGATCATTACTGGAACATCAGTGACTAGATATGGATCATTACTGGAACATCATCACTGGATCTGGATCATCACTCGATCTGGATCATCACTGCTGGATCATCATCATGGGTGCTATCTCATGATTCTTCTCGTCATAGGAAGTTCTACAGAGCCATCCCTTTTTCATGCTGGTTGTAGGCCTAGCCTCCATGTAGGTCTTCTTCAGCACTTATATCTGACACTAAGCCAGAATGGCCCGCCCAACACTTACATTTGACCATGAGAGGAATACATCCAACACCATGTCAGAGAGGCACGCCCAGCACTCACATCTGACCATGGGAGGAACACATCCAAGAACCATGTCAGAAAGGCCCAGCACTTACATTCACCAGCATGATAGGACACACCTACTATCATCTATGAAAAAGAACAACACTCACAACCACCAGCATGATAGGATACACCTACTATCATCTGTGGAAAGGCTCAGCACTCACATCCACCAGCATGGTAGGACACACCTAATACCATATGTGGAAAGGCACAACACTCACATCCAACAGCATGGTAGGACACACCTACTACCATCTGTGGAAAGGCACAACACTTACAATCACCAGCATGGTAGGACACACCTACTACCATATGTGAAAAGGCACAACACTCACATCCACTCGCATGATAGGACACACCTACTATCATCTATGGAAAGGCACAGCACTCACATCCACCAGCATGGTAGGACACACCTACTACCATCTGTGAAAAGGCACAACACTCACATCCACCAACATGGTAGGACACACCTACTACCATCTGTGGAAAGGCACAACACTTACAATCACCAGCATGGTAGGACACACCTACTACCATCTGTGGAAAGGCACAACACTTACAATCACCAGCATGGTAGGACACACCTACTACCATCTGTGAAAAGGCACAGCACTCACATCCACCAGCATGATAGGACACATCTACTATCATTTGTGGAAAGGAACATCACTCACATCTGATCATGTGGGAACCAATCCCACAATCACATCAGAATGGCTCTCAGCCCTAGGCTAAGGATCCCTGGTAACTAACCAGGTGCCTCCATTCTCCCAGAGAATGGCCTTCAACACTTATATCTGATCATGTGGGAACACATCCTGCAATCACATCAAAATGGCCCTGCACTTATATCTGATCATGTGAGAACACATCCCACTGTCATATCAGAATGGCCCTCGGCTCTAGGCTAAGTATTCCTGGTAACTAACCAGGTGCCTCCATTCAGAGAATGGAATTCAGCCCTTATATCTGATCATGTAGGAACCAATCCTCTCACCATGACAGAATGGCTCAGCCCTTACATCTGATCATGGAAGGAACCAATCCTCTCACCATGTCAGAATGGCTCACGAACTCATCACTTCCCCTTGGAGGGAACCTTGATCTGGAGAACACCAAGCTTCTCCCTGAAGTATTCAAACTTCACTCTAGCTAATGGCTTAGTCAACACATTAGGTATCTGTTCGTCTGTCACAATATTTTGGAGCTTCACTACTCCTCTCTGCACCATATCCTTGATATAGTGATACTTGATCTTGATATGCTTCGACTTGTCATGGAATATCGGGTTCTCTGACAACTTCGCACAACTCTGGTTGTCGCAATGTATACAAGTAGCATCCAACTGGAGATCAAATAAATCAGACAGTAGCTTTTTCAACCATAATGCCTCACAACTAGCTGAACAAGCTATGACATACTCTGCTTTAGTTGTACTCAGTGCCACGCAAGACTGTTTCCTGCTAAACCAAGATATCACACCTGATCCCATACTGAAGTAGCACCCTGAAGTGCTCTTCCTATTGATGGCACTACCTGCCCAATCTAAATCAACATAACCCTCCGGGTTAATCTTCTAATTAGCCTAATACTTGAGCCCATAATCAACTGTACCCCTTAGGTACCTCAGAATATGCATTGCAGTAATCAAGTGAACATGTCTTAGATCTGTCAGGAACTGGCTCAAGGTGTTCATAGCAAAGCAAATATCCGGTCTCGTATTCGTCAGGTA
Source organism: Pseudotsuga menziesii (assembly GCA_001517045.1). NCBI lineage: Eukaryota > Viridiplantae > Streptophyta > Pinopsida > Pinales > Pinaceae > Pseudotsuga > Pseudotsuga menziesii. The sequence goes on along the minus strand of LPNX010555602.1, from coordinate 400,655 downwards.
AATCAAGGACCCACTCATCTGATAATACATCGTAGCATCAACCGATTCTAATGAAGCATCGCTCAATAGCTTCAGGTTCAATGCCATAGGTGTGGTCATGGCCTTGCAATCCGTAATCCCGAACCTCTTTAGGATATCTACCGTATACTTCCCTTGTCCTAGGGAAATTCCATCTGCATTATGCCATACCTCCATGCCTAGAAAATAGTGCATCATACCCAAATCCTTCATTTCGAACTCGGCAGCAAGCTTCCTCTTCATATCATAAATCAACCCATCCATACCTGTCATAAACGAATCATCTACATATAGTAGGAGTATCACTGGGTTACTATCTTCAACCTTGTAGTAAAGGTTGGAATTTTCTTTACTTTTGGTAAATCCCAAATTGGATAGAAAGCTGTCAATTCTGCCATACCATGTCCTGGGTGCCTGTTTCAAACCGTACAGGGCTTTCCTCAATTTACACACATGAGTCTCCTTGTCATGTGTCTCAAAACCGAGTGGCTGCTCCACATACACTTCCTCTTCCACTACACCATTCAAGAAAGCAGTCTTGACATCCATTTGGTGTATCTTCCATTTCATCACTGCAGCCAGACCAAGTACTGATATGATGGAAGTGTATCTGGCTATAGGTGAAAAAGTTTCCTCATAATCTATTCCTTCTTTCTGGGAGAAGCCACGAGCCAAAAATCTTGCTTTATATTTTTCTATGCTACCATTTGCAGCATGCTTGATCTTGTAGATCCATTTAGAAGTTACAACAGACTTCCCTTCTGGTCTTGGGACAATATCCCAGACATCATTCTTCATGATCGATTGATATTCTTTGATCATAGCATCCTTCCATTCTTTCCTTTCTACCGCTTCTTCATAGTTGGAAGGTTCTTTATCGATGAAGTCACATAATAAGGCTACATAACCGGAGCAGGACCTGGTTCTTTTTCTTTCTCTGTGATTTTCTTTTGGAGCCCCACATCTTTCTACACCTTGGATAGCTTCTCGTACCCAAGCAGGTTTCCTCTTGTGAGGATTCTTCTCTTGAGGTGGATCTACAGGTTCTTGAGGTTCTTCTAATTCTCGATCTTCTTCTTGAATTTCTTTGTTCATGGTTGTGTCATGAATTATGGGTGCTTCTGTTTCTTCAGGTTCTTCAGCAAGTCTCTTTCTGGATTTGTTGTAAGTTGAGTCTTCATCAAATGTTACGTCCTTGCTGATGTCAATCTTCTTGAATCCTGGGAAGTGTATTCTGTAAACCTTCGAGCTTTCAAAGTATCCCACAAATATACCCTTCTTTCCTGAAGGATCTAACTTTGTCCTCTTTTCTTTCGGAATGTGTATGTACACTGGACAACCGAATATTCTGAGATGGATACTTCTAGTTTCTTGCCGAAAAAAATTCTTCAGGTGTCTTGTTCTCGAGTACTCTGTGTGGAGTACGGTTCTCTACATACACCGTTGTTCTGACAGCTTCTACCCATAGATGCATGGGAAGATCTTGATCATGAAGCATGGCCCTCGCAACTTCCATGATCGTTCTATTCTTCCTTTCTGCAACCCTATTATGTTGTGGATTATATGGAGTAGTTAACTCCCTCTTAATCCCTGAATCTTTGCATAATGCTTTGAATTCATTTGATGTGAATTCTCCACCGTTATCTGATCGAAAGGTTTTGATCTTCTTTTCTGTATGGTTCTCGATCAAGGCTTTGAATTCCTTGAACTTGTTGAATACTTCATCTTTGTTCTTCAAGAAGTATATCCATGTCTTCCTAGAAAAACCATCAATAAAAGAAACATAGTATACATACCCGCTTAATGAACTTGATGACATTGGACCACATACATCGGAGTGAATGATTTCCAAGATTCCTTTTTGCCTTGCTCTCGCTACTTGGAAATGTCTTCTTTGTGTTCTTTCCTTTCACACATCCTTTGCAGACTCCATCATGTTTTGCTTGGATTTCTGGAACACCTTCAACAACTTTGCTTTCAAGTGGTAGTGCTCTGTAATGCACATGTGCAAGCCTTCTATGCCAAATTTCATTTGGATCTACTGTGTCATGGACCAAGGCTTGTTCTATATGGCCCTTCAATTTGTATAGACCTCCCCCTTGTTCCCCAATTACTACTGCATCATCAATAGTCTTTCCCTTTGTCCACATGAGAACTTGGCCATCTACAAATGCAACCCTCATGCCTTTTGCATCTAATGTAGATATGGATAGGAGGTTCTTCTTTAGTCCCGGTACAAACAATACATCCTTCATCATCATAGACTTTCCAGAGTCTAGCTTATAGGAGGATTCCCCAGTACCTTTTATTGGATACTGGTAGTCATCACCAAGTTTCACCTTGTGGGGTGATTCATGTTCTGATAGTTTCACAAAGGACTCTTTGAATCCTGTCATATGTTTGGAAGCCCCACCATCTATAAGCCAATCACTGCTTCCATGTGTAACGTTTCTCATGAGAGCTGAAATCAAGACATATTCTTCATCACTTGAAGAATCATCACTTTCTTGTCTAATTCTCTTTGTGGAAGGTTCATCATCCTCTACAGCATTATCATGATGTATTCTTTTGTTTCCCTTCTTCTTGTGAGAGACATTTTTGTTTCTAGGACATTCTCTAGCATAGTGTCCTTTCTCATCACATGTATAACATCTGATTCTAGAAAAAACTTTTCTAGTGTTACTTTTATGGAAGTGCTTACCTTTGGGGTGATGAGAACTTCTTTTCTTGGAGTGTATTGTGAGAGCTTGATCTTCACTTCCCATCTTTTCTTCTCGAGCTGCTATCCGAGCTTCTTCTTGAGAGAATTCTTTAGATAGTCTGTTGAACTTGACTAGCTTCTTTCTGACATAGATCCCTTGAATAAAGGAGTCCCATGATCTAGGGAGACCATTCAAGGTGGTCATTGCAATCTCTGCATTCTCCGCTTCTTCATCCACTACTTCAAGTTGTTCTTTGATCTGGGAGACCCTTGTGAAGTATGACTGTATGGTCTCCGCATTCTGGATCTTCACATTCTTCAACTGGTTCCTTAAAGTCATCTTCCAGTTTATGTTCTTTCCTTCAAATAGTTTGGTCAAGGCATCAAACATAGCTTTAGGTGTCTTTAGGGAGGACACTTGTGGTATGAGGTGATCCTTGATTGAATCAGCAATAATCCTCTTAGCCATGACCGAGTTCTTTTTGTGTAAGGCCTTAGCCTCATCTCCCTCTAGAACTGGAACCTCCTCAATGATGTAGGAGTCCAACTCATTTTCTTCCAGGACCAGGGAGATCCTATACTTCCAGGCTCGAAAGTTATCAACTCCCTCAAGCTTTTCATCAAGCTTGGTATGATGAGACATCTTAATTGAGAACCTCAAATGGAAATACAAAATATTTAGATCTTACCAAGTTAAGATGTCAGAACTAGATCTAGAGCTGAATTTCTGTAGAGCTGGTTCAGGAGCAAATTAGGGTTTGACTTTCCTGGAGTTCTGTCCAACCAAAAACTTTGATATTGATCTCTAAACTTCGATTTTGAGGAGGAGATCAATCCAGGCCTGGGCTCACTCAAAAATTCCACTTCTGTGGAAAGCCCTAATTTCTGGCAGTAGTGTCAGGTCAAACACTGAAAATGCTTAGAATCAGATTCTGCTTCGACAGAAAGATGCGCCCTGGAGAGGAGAGCTAGTCCAACTTTCTTTTTCTTAAAATCTATGGAGAGAGATCCAAAAAATAGGAAACCCTATTTTTCGCAGCTGCACAGTGTCTTCTTCTCAAGTTAGCTCTGATACCATGTTAGATTTTTTATCATTTAAGCTAACATTATATTAGGATCTTTAACTGAGAGAATAACAAGCACAACAATCAAACATAAGAGACAATGAACACAATGTTTTTCCTCGAGGAAACCATAAAGGAGAAAACCCTACAACTTCCTCAGAGATAGAATCAGCACCGAAAGCAAAACCCCAAAATAGTAAGATGATCTCCTGACAGCAGTAGTCTCACTGTCTGAATATATAATGAATGGATTAGGATATATATAATGAATATGCAGTGATATAATAAATGAATATATCACTGTCTGAAGCCAAATATCAACGAATAAAATGGGTGTCGGAGACTGATAGATCTACAATATATATATTAAAACACAACCGCTTGAAACCCTAGAGTATGAAAGAGGGAGAATTAGGAGCGAAGGCTAAAATAAGCACTTGTGAATCTTCTGGTTTCAAAAACGCAGCCAAACAAAATGACAGGCTGCAAGTAAGCTGGCCACGATATGATTATGTTGCTTATGCATTTGCCCATCAATGTTTGCTGAGCTAATTGGAATAAACTAAGATCACCTCACTTGCATGCAATCAAATGATCAAACCCTAAATGGTATGCTTGACTTTTGACAATCTAATACATCTAAAAATTAAAATCTATATTTATTGGGTAAAGTCCCCAATATGTTTGCTCACTGTTTAGATGGAGACATTGGAAGTAGCATCTAGCTCGACAAGCTTATAATAGTAAGTTTAAGGAGAATTTAAGATATCTCTATTGGTATGTAGAAGATAAAAGTGTCTTAACAAAAAAAATCCTTGTTTCTTGACTTATATTTTGATGAACTAATGTTGGAAGCACTTAAGACCTATTTGATGGCCAAGATCTCTCCAGTAAGAGAGGAAAAAGAAACAATGAAGAGATAGGGCAGAGAAAAGAGTAATACTCTCAGCGGATCAATTGATACACGTGATGATATATAAACCTTGAAGGAAATAACAAATCTATAAACATACTGTTAATGGATGAAATGGCAGTTCATGCCACTGGTAAACATATGTGGGAAAAGTGACCATTGTCACCTTAGTCACTAGTCCCCAACTACTTCGGAAGTTGAAACCTCTTAGGGGAGAGCCCTATTCTGCTCCTGCAAAGACACTTAAACACAAAAATAAATATTGCGCATATATGTGTTAGTGACCAGTTCATCATGGAGTCAAAGGAAGTTATAAAAAAATGCAAGTGCATGCACCCATGGATAAAATTGAATCACTTAGTTAATTGATTCCATTGTGCAAATGACAAAATTAATACACGAGTATCAACAAAGTATAACTAGTTTATTATCAACAAATCATTATCTACATATCAGTAGTATGTCATAAGTTGGGTGCTATCAGTTTTGTTTGGTAGTGATTATTCAAATATTATGCGCACGCGTTATATTACAACAAAACAAGTGCGCATTATATTACTGCAAAACGAATGTACGTTTTGCAAGACTATAACGAGTGCGCGTTATGTAACTTTAGAATTGACTACATTGTCAATTATACCAATACTTTTATTATTTTATGTCCCT
>LPNX010555602.1:297971-394381 GCA_001517045.1 Pseudotsuga menziesii | reverse complement strand
ACACACACACACACACACACACACACACACCTTTGTGCCCCTATACCATTAACTTCCCCTTCCTCCACTCTCTCTCTCACTCCCCAACTCATCCATCCACTAGTACATATGGCTCAAAAGTTCCACGAAATATTGCCATGAATAAGTCAAAATGGTAATTTTCATGAATAAATTGATAAATATTTTGAAAAGAAATTGTTCTGGCCCCCGATCACCGTCGCTATTGTGACATAAATGATGGTTTGTCTCTATAGTAATGAACGCTTGTCTCTATTGCGACGAAGACAGATGTTCATCGTGATAGTGATGGAATGCTAAACACTTGCAAATCAAGGGTCATTGACTTTTTCTTATTGTTGAAATTTGATCGTTGTGCATTTTCGTTGAGAGAGCAACAAAGCAATGATATAAAAGAGGTCATTCAAAAAATAAGGTTTCAACTGCATTTGCGTCAAACATACAAAATATCTTAATGAAAAAAGGTGATTTTGGTGGTGTTAAAACTCATGACTGGCATACATTCATTAAGGTAATTATTTATGTATAATTTCCATTTAGTACATCTTTTTTAGTAATTGTTGTCTCTTATTTGGAAATTAAATAAGTAATGATTTGCTTTTTGTTATAGTATGTTCTACCTCTATCTCTCCCATATAGCTTTGACAATGACATAAAACAAGTTATATATGATCTTGGTAAATACATGAGGTGAGTAACAATTTATATGCATGAAAATGTTTCTTCACTTTGTTGCATATCTTATTGACATATTGTGTTTTACATATTGGAACATTATTATATATGCCGCAATCTTATTGATTGTTATTATTTCTTGCATCATTTGTACGTGGCTTTCATCTAAAGAAATCCATAAAGAAGATATTAGTTGGTATTGGAAGAAGTAAATTCCTCGTCCACTGTGTGAAATGCAGAAGTATTTACCTCCAGTATTTTTCAAAGTACAAGAACACTATCTCATACACCAAATTGAGGAGATTTAATTGTGTGGACCTGTGCACACAAGATCAATGTGGATGGTGGAAAGGAATTTAAAGTCATTGAAGGATTTTGTTTGACAAAGAGCACATCCTAGGGTTCAATTGTGCAGGGATATATGGTATATCAATCCATGGTGTACATTAGTGAGTATGTTCCAAATTTAGCAAAAAATATCAATCTTCCTCGCATTTGGCACATCAACTCCATCAACAAATTTGAAGGGGAGGTCCTGTTGGGGAAAGGTAGAACAAGGAAAGTGAAAGGTAATTAGATGGTGTATATAAAAATTATTATACAATTAATTTTTCAATTTCATATATATCTTACTCATGTAATTTTTATTATTCCATCAGTATTTTAAGGTAAACTTAATTGCCTTTAATTATAACTAATTTACAATTCTTAATTGTTATTTAGTAGATGATTTTGTAATCATTGATGATATTGATTGATGAATTTATGATCATCAATTGTATCATAATCATCATCATCACCATCTTCATCATCGTCATCATCAACATCATATTCAACCTCATCCTTATCCTCATCCTCCTTAATGTTATAATCATCATCGTCATCAATGTTATCATCATGTTCATACTCATTAGAATAGTAACAATCATCATAATCATCATCACCATCACCATCATCACCATCTTCATCATCGTCATCATCGACATCAAAATCAACCTCATCATCATCCTCAGCCTCATCATCATCAATGTTATAATCATCATCGTCATCAATGATATCATCATCATCGTCATCATCAATGTTATCATCTTCATCATCATGATCATCATGTTCATACTCATTAGAATAATAGCAATCATCATCACCATGTTCATCCTAGCGCCAAAGATTTACTGTGGCTACTAGTATAGATGAGAATGATGACATAATTGATATGGAGTGATATCATAGGAACTATGTTCATCATGTACTATCTTCGTTTATGTGTTCATTAATTCATGTAATCCATAATTTGTAACTACCCACTCTAGGATATATTGAATAAGCCTAATTATTTAAAAAATAGTTTCTATGTTACAAGACATTTTAAAAATAATAATAAGACAAGACCAATTTCCTGTTCAATTTCCTATTTATCAAGGTTGTAATTAATTGAATTTTACACAATTTCAGGATTTAAAGATTTGTAAGAAATAAATTGTATTATACAATGAATTGTATCTAATCTTATTACTTAGTTATGCTTGTCTCAAGTCTTGTTGATAGTGGACTTTATTAAGCATCCTATGTGTGTCAAACTTCGAAATAGTCACCATATTACACTCATATGACAATTTTTTTTCAAGAAAGGGTCTATTGACGATGATGATGACAATTTTTTTTCAAGAAAGGGTCTATTGACGATGATGATGTTCTCTATAATGACGATGATGGCCATAAAGACAATGATCATGATAATCCTGCTGACTACAATGACAACGATAATTTCGCTATCAACATCATCATCATAATCACTAACGATGATGATGATGTCGATGGTGTTGTTTATGACGATGATGACAACAACGACAATGACAATGGTGTTGTTTATGATGATGATGATGATCATTGACGATGACAATGACAATGCTTATGATGATGATGATGATTATCATGGTGATGATAATGATCAAGATGGCGGTGATGGTAATTATGATGATTATCAAGATGGTGGTGATGGTGATGATTATGATGATCATAAGTATTGATGTCGTTAGTTTCTACTACCTTGCCTCTGTGTTGCTCGAATAAGTTCATGGCTTTTTCCTTTCCCAAAGGGGTATTTTGGACTTATTGGATTCAAGGAAAGGTAATAAATCACATTAAAAGAATGAACATTAAATTATTTTTTTTCTTTCACAAAAACGGTTATGGGACATTTGTATTACTCCTTCTGGCGAACCAGAATCCAAGGTTACAGAAATATGGAGGGCTGATGACCTCTAACAGTTCTGTCAGCCTCCTTAAGAATTTCTTGGGATAAAGATCCCATTTACTTCGACAACTATTCTTCGAGGATTTCAAACATTGCTTACCAGGATAGACTCTCACAAATTGTGAGCATAGAAATATGCAGAAAAACATTAGAGATTTCGAAGAATGAACGAATCCATCTGTTTCTGGGAGCCCCCGGCAATGTTGGAGGCTGCTTCTAGATTCCTTCGTTCTTTGTTGGACCTTCGCCCTCTGGTACGAGGAGGAGAGGGGGTGGTAGTTGAAGTTCTTACTGACCCGGAATTACTAGATGATCGCGAAACATTAAAGTATTAATAAACATTAAAAGTAATAAATATAAATAATAAACAAAACAAAAAAATAAACATTAAAAAACAACAAACAATTAAAACTATCCATCTTACCTTCCCCTTGTTGCAACAATGAAATTTTACATCTTTCACTTACCTCACCCATGAACTACACCCGAGGTCGCAGAGGAGTTTCCAAGGTTGCAAAGGAGGTTTTCCAGTTACCTCTCCCATGAACTAGGCCCAAGGTTGCAGAGGAGGTTTTTCAATTGCCTCACCCACGGACTAGGCCCGAGGTCGTAGAGGATTTTCCAAGGTTGCAGAGGAGGTTTTCTAGTTACCTCACCCATGAACTAGGCCCGAGGTCACAGAGGAGGTTTTTCACCACCTCTTTCACGCATGGGATAAAAAACAACCAAAACGGACCGTATCTCTCGCAAATGGGTGATTGAATCTAGTTAAAATTACTAGTAAGAATTGCAGTTTTGGTTTATTATGCAATTTTGCAATCATAATTTCTTACCACAGGCTAAATGCGTCATTTTAAAATGCCCCAAATGGTTGAAATCATGAATTAAACACTCGAAATCACATTTTCAGGAATTCCTTCTCTGTCGGATTCTGACGGGTAGGTCGACTTGGTTAACGCATATACTTCTCCCCTCTTTCACCCACGCGGTCATTAAATTTGGAATCAACCAGGTGGAACCAGGAATACTAACAGATGGGATCGTCGCTGCCATTGTTTCCCATGTGGCATCTAGGGCTAACAACGACCCATTGGATCTCCCACCACAACAACCAGAAGAACCGTCATTGTTACCGCTAGCAGTAAGACCTCTAGATATGGGGCTTGTGGGAAGCCCTCTTTCTCTTTTTCCTCAAATTTTTTCTGAAGAAAGAGGGTCTACACTATCTGTGAACGCCACAATCATTCACATAGAACCCTTCTTAGATCCTATTTGGAACCCTACTTCATATGCAGAATAGTTTGTGTACAAGGATTTGGAGTTGTTGGAATCGGGATGAATGGGATCTCATCCAACTTCACCTGCCCTTCCTCCCTTATCAGCCTTAGAAGAAGGGGACACTCTTAGCCCAGAGGGTTACATTGCTTCTTTTTTGCAGCCAGAGGATTTTCTAGAGACACCACCTGATTTGGGACTTGACAGAAGCGGTAAAGAGCCACAAGTGGAAATTCAAGCCGACAATAAGGGTTTATCAAAGATCCCTTGCAAAACATGAAATAACAATTGCCTCTCCTCAACCAATGGGCCTCTTAATCTCATATGTGGTGTCAACATGTCGATAGAGGACGCTGGGCCTATGGAAAACTTTGCTCTGGTGGGAAAAAATTGTGGGAAAAACCCTAGCTCAGAGGATATGGAAATTTGGGTCAGGAAGAATTGGTCAAGTGTTCTCAACTATGAACCGGAAATAGGTGCGCTTACAAAGGGGTGGTTTGGATTTAGATTCAACTGCACAAGTGATGTTGAAAAAATTCTTGCGAAACAATGGAGCTATGCAATTGTTCCTATTCTGTTAAAAAAAAGGACTCCTCTCTTTGATGCGGATAGTGAGAGACTGGACACTATGTCGATGTGGGTGCGTCTTCCGGGACTCCCCTGGGAATTTTGGAACCCGAAATCGCTTCGTGATTTGGGGAGTACGCTTGAAGTATTTCTAGAGGCCGATCTTTCTTTTCGGAAAACAAGAAGGAAAATTGTAGCACGAATACTTGTCTCTTTAAACATTTGAATAGATCTCTGAGAACACATTAATCTTATCTTCGGTGACTCTGTTAGGAAGAAACTTCTGGACTATGAAGGGATCCCCTTAAGATGTCACTATTGCCATGCAACATGACATATAGCAAAAAATTGTCACCTGGGGTTTTCAAAAGCCCCATCACAAAAAAGATGGCTCCCAAGGGATGTTGTGGCTCTAAGCACTGAACAGATCCCTCAAGGCATGCATAAAGAAGCTCCTCCTCTCTAGGCTATTGATCGACAACAGTCTCTTGAGGCGAATTCTCATCAAGCAGTTTTCACATATCCGGTGGAAGACACTTTTTGACAACATGATCAGTGGATCTTCAAAGGTAATCCTACAAACCCTCCTTTGAATATGAAGTTGAACTATTTACATTTGAATGATTCTCCATTTGTTGTTACATAAGCTCTTTCATCACCGTTGACCAGTTTCTTGATAAACTGAAACCATTGATTCAAACTTTTTATGCATAATAATTGTCGAACCACATTTTATTGCCTGCGCTTTGCTTGAAATGCTCATGAACTATATCAATACGGGTTACAATTTGAAACACCCGAATGAAATCTAATCCCTGTAGATTATAGATAGATTACAATGCTATGAATTCATGAAATAATTCGACTAAATGTAAACACAAAATCCATACAATAATTGCTTTGTTCACTTGTACCATTCAGTTAACTTCCAGAGCTTGAGCCTGAAATAAAATTGATCTTAACCGAGTACAGACCCATACACTGTCACTTCTACTCAAAGAATAAGTAATTATGAGCTTTCCCCTAGATCAATATACTACCTCTCTCTCAGGCTCTACAAGCCTCCAATCTATTCAAGCTTCTCGAGCTATTCTAAGTTTCTATGAGCTATCTGATGCTAGCATGGATGGCCAACAATAATGTCTTCAACTCCACTGACAGAACCAATGTAGGCTGATAATGGACCGTTCATACAGTATAAGACATTCAAACAAAATATTGAGTATTTTAATGAAATCTCAATACTGTAACAGATTCATTTAGCTTCCATAAATGGAAAATACACACTCAAAAACAGAAAATACAACCATTTCGCAATTTTTTTGGTTTCTATTGATTCACAAGGACAATCTAGTCCAAAATGTTTGCACAATGTATTCTAACCTCTAATCATCGAATTTACCAGCCTAAAGAGACAAAGCATAGCTCTCTTCCTCGAATGAGGGTAACAAACAACCACAGATATCCTATTGGCAATTCTGTCTTAACCAATTAAAATAGATAACTGAAATCCAATTTAATATAACCTAGAATATATATTTTAGGAGCCAACTCCTATAGCAAACCGAAACTAATTCAACTGCTTCTTTTTTTCCTTTTCCAACTGTAAAGATGCCCCTGCATCAGGCTCCTAGGGTTCAAATGCCTTTGAATCCCTATTCATAAGTTCTTTAATGGAGTAACCTTTTCCCCCAATCTTTACTACTTTCATCCAAGTAGCATCTTCTTCAGGGTGCTCTTTCCACTTGACCCAGTAATCTAGGTATTTTATGCCTCTAGGCTTCTTAGCTAATCTAGTGTCTAATATATTTTCAGCCTCCAATGGATTTTCCATTGGCATCTGCTTTTCCCACTTCACCTCCTTATTCATACCCGGTTCTAGATTATGTGTAACTTGTTATGTTCCATCCTTTTCATAAGGATATAAGTCAGATATGTTTAATATAGGAGATATACCAATCCCATATGGTAGTTGCAATTCATATGCATTAGATGAAGACTTCCTAAGAATTTTGCAGGGTCCTATATTTTTGAATTTCAACTTGTTATATTCACCTTTTGGGAATCTTTCCTTCCTAAGGCAAGCTAAGACTAGATCGCCTACCTCAAATCCACTCTAGACTTATACTTCTGAGTGTTCACTTGCATTTGTTGCTTGACCTGTTCGTGTAGCTTGGTGATGGTTGTAGCAAATTATTCACCTTCAACACTCCTTCCTTCGAATTTCCCTAAATCTCTTAGCTCATATACACCCCTAGGATGAATTCTATACATAATTTGGAAATGAATTAAGCATGTGCTTCGATTGGGTGATTCATTGTTTCCTGGCTATCTTCCCTTCTGTCCTTAGAGCATACTAATAAGCCCCTTCCATAGTGCTAGGAGATAACATACTAATCTCATCCTGAATCTTCGTTCTCAACCCATTGATGTATCTAGCTATCTTCTCAGAGGTATCTTCATTGTAACCTACTCTTAAGTTTACCCTGTAAAACTCTTTTGTATACTCTCTAACAGTCAACGACCTTTGCCTAAGGTTCTACATCTGTCTATAGAGACTCAGTTGGTAGTCCTTGGGAAATAATTTACCTTGCATCTTAGTAATCATCCTATCCCAACTTTTTATTACTGACTTGTTTTTCTTCTTCCTCTCAACCTGCACACTATCCCACCATAGTGATGCATGGCCTTTCAATCTAGTCACAGCTAGTTTTACCTTCTTGTCCTCCTCTATCTATTCATAATCAAAGTATCCATCTAACTCTCCTATCCAGTCTATTAGCCCTTCTGTTGAAAAATTCCCATCATAAGTAGACGAGGAGGTTTTTGGTCTAGAGCTGAAACCTAACACATAACTTAAGAACTTCATCTTAGTTGTTTCTGGTGTGGCCTCTTCTTCTTGGTCACCACCCTCTACTTTTGATTCACTATCATCTCCTAGGTCCATTTCTCATTGCCTAGCCAGCTCCATACCTTCCATTCTAGCCTGCATAGCCCTCATTTGTTCCATCAGTTTGAGGTAAGTACTCTAAAAATGTAGGGCTTCCATTCTAGCCCTGCATAGCCTGGAATTTTTTCTTTCTTAGAAAGGTAAGTACTCTAAAAATGTGATGAGGTTCCATGCTCTCTATGTTTTTATTTAGCATTTATTTACTTCTCAATGGTTCAATTCTAAATGTATGACTTTGATTTACATAATTATGTATAATTCATGTTAGGACTACATACATGGTTGTGGATGGAAATTGAATAATTGGATTGTTGTAATTTGATTCTATTGTTAAATTTTATAACTAGCCAATAAAATTCAAATTTGGTATCTAAGGTAAAATTTTATGGTGAAATAGACATACCTCGTGGCCTCAATAATGAAAAGAAGCTATTAGGTATGTGACATAGTGGTATTAGAGCCATTGGTTGCAAACTGAGGTTGCATGGCCCACAATTGGACTCCACGAGAAAAAAATTGAGGTTACATACAAAGTGTTTGACGGAATATGTATGAGAATAATTTGGGGTAAATTGGGGTGGTAGCCTGCAAATGTTGAATTGAAGGCCCAAATTGCTAGTTAGACTACAATTGGAATAGTTGGATAGGTTATAGAGGTGTAGTTAAAGTAATATTCAGAAGTTTCAAAGTTGTATATGTGTGTGTGTGTGTGGGGGGGGGGGCATTTGTTAAAATGTCTTGGTGAATGGAAATATATATTAGGCCATAATTAGGAAGAATTTCATGGTTTGAAATGCCTAAATGGTGTTTTCATATCCATCATTGAGCTTACATGTGAGTTGGGTAAACAATTCAAGATATGAAGTTTATTTCTAAGAAATATTGGGTAAATATTCAAACTTTGTAAAAAAAATGCAAGTTTGATTAAATGATAGTAGCCCAAATTGGTAGAAAGTGGGCATAACATTCGATGAAAAAATTCACGGTTGGACAGGGGTCACATGTAAGAAATCTTGGTAGCCATGTAACAATCATAGAACCATGGTGGGGGAGGCCAGTGTCGAAGGTGAATGATCAATGATTAGGAGTTAATCCGCCAGATATGGCGATGCATATTGATTTTGGTGTTTTAGGGTTGTGGGTAGGCAACAAACGATTGCGATCTTCTGATGTGATGAGAACTATGGTCCAAATTGCATCATGCCGAGGCCTTTTGTCGAAGTCTTGAAAAAGTGAGGGTAGCACGAACAACCTAGATCTTATCACATTTTTTAATCAGTGAATCGTAACCTCTATGTTAAATGGTTTAGGCAAAGGAGAAAGAGAGGGAGGCAATGTGAATAGTCCATATTAAATCAAGCTAGATAAAAAATTCAAATGTCTTCATGGGACTTGGCAAAAGTTAAAGGCGATGGATATGACTCTTGTCACAAATTATTGAGACCTAATTGGAGGTTAATATCGATGGCCCAATTATTACCACGATAGTTGGCTAGAAAGGTAAGATGAGAGAGAACACTTTACCATGAATGACAAAAATCATTTTGGGAGATTATATTTTTCCAACGGTTGCCCTTTTTCTAATATTGAAGCCAATTTTGTGTGATAATCGACATTGTAATTTTTCTTTCAAAGGACCTAACAAAATATATAGACTCAAAGTTTTTTGGGAGAAGTTGGGCTCTTTATCTTTTAAGGTGGAATGAACATATACTAAATTTATAATGATTGTCAAGTCTTCAATCATTGTAATTTTCTTGATTCTCGTTTAGTTGTTAAGCCTTAATCCTTGATATAAATCTAGGATCTTAGTCTTATTATTGGTTACTTCACCTAACCCAGGTGTAACGCCCCATATTTTGATTAGACATATTTACTAGTTAGATATGTAGTATTTATTTGCTTATTATCTATTGGACTCAACCCGACTGAGAAAACTATATTTTGTCACATGATGAACCTGATGATATGTTATTACCATGTGTTATGATCGTCGTTTCTTTTATTTTAGTGATGACAATTATATGTTTATATTTGCTTTCCATAGACAAGATGAGAAAGATAGGATGTGGTACGTGGATACCATTTTTATAATATGGTTAATTGAATTATTAAATGTCATATACACATGTGGAAGATTAAATGGTATACAGACGAATGATGATGATGATCGATTAATGATCGAATGGGAAAATTTGCTATAACTATATATATGATTGAGAAATACTAACCCACAAGACATAGAGGCTAAGTGAAAGCCAGATACTTGATATGATGCGTGGAATAGTACTTATTATGCAGAAAACCTTATTTACCAAATTGATGATATGATGACACATTCCAATAATATTTATAACAGTAGAGTATGATTTGGCAAGGTATATTAGACCCAGTATGTTGAGAGGGGTCGATGTATTTGCCACCATGTGTCACTATGATACATGTGGTCATGGGAGGGTCGTGCTGAGACACACTCCCCAAGTTGTTGTTATGACGATGGTCGAATGCTTGCTAGGAGAGGCTAGGTCCGCTAGTTAGCCGACGCTACCACTCTCAAGTTCTATGTGGTCAGGTCAGTATAACTGGCATCCACTTTTGTAATAGCAGAGGAAGGAAATGGATCATGCAAACGTAGGTTAGGATGGGAGGATATGTTAGTTAGTACTGTTGAGTGTTGGGCATTCCTTGATCCTGAGATAGCGGTAGTAGGTACCCTTCATTGTACTTGATTGAGTAAACTAAAGTAAACATAAAAATAATAATATGAAATCGTAAAGGGTTAACTGTTAAAATAACGGGGGATGCTAAAATAATTATGTTATATTTATGTGTGTTCTACTTGCATAGATGATGATTATTATTATGCAAGATGAAGTTTTCTTATAGTACATTTCTGACTTGTGCATACGTAGGCCATGCATGCACACTTTGCACATGTACACTAGTATCAATATATAAATACTTAACATGCTCAATTATTGTAATATTGTTGTAGATAAGAGTTAGTTGTGCATTAATCAAGTTTGAATGATAATTGTTTAGTCATGTGTGTATAAATAACCAGTCAATTGGTTTATCGATTTGTTACGTATAAGCGAAGCATTAGGAAGTAATAATTTGTTGTCAAGATAGAATTGTCATAAGATAATCATACTATCTAGCATAATTATTGTTTTGTTGCGTTGAGAGGCGCTCTATAGCCTAGCATGGGGGAGATCTTGTAACGTTACATAACGTTATGCCGAATATAAATAATAAATAATAGAAAATTATTATTTTTTAATTATCCTCCAAAATAAATGTAAGCCACAAAAACAACACAATATGGGGGAGATGTTGTAATGTTCCTACTTAACAAAAGAATAAAAAATAACAAAATGAATTATCCGCAAAAAAAACGTTGGTTGTGCACATGGTTTTAAAAGCATGTGCAAAGCCTCCTAAATAACCCATGGTTTTATTGTACATGTAAGTTTAGGAGGGCCTTGCAAATGGTTTTAAAACCATGTGCAAGGCCTCCTAAGCGACCCATGGTTTCATTGTACATGGTTTAGGAGGTCGTTGCAAATGGTTTTAAGACCATGTGCAAGGCCTCCTAAATAGCCCATGGTTTTAGGAGGGCCTTGCACATGGTTTTAAAACCATGTATGGGGGAGATGTTGTAATGTACTTTTCCTAACAAAATTAAAAATGATATAAAATAGTATATGTTGCCCATAAATAGTATTAAATATTAATAATAAAAATATTATATGTCGACCTTAAATAAAAAGATGTGTCTTTTGGTCTCAATCACAAGGGTGATAGTTGAGTGCAATACTTAGGAAGAGGTTTGCACCTCCAAAGATTTTATTTCTCTCAACGCTTGATAGAGCCTAGGATTTGGATCTATGCTCGTGTATACAAATAGCATTGTTTTATTAGCATGCTCATCATTATGTTTGAATAGTTAGAAGTGTCTTGCTTAGAAGTGATGGATGCTGTAATTATAACAATCATAATCGTCTCTATTATTATTATTATTATTATTATTAAAACACAAGTGTCATTGTTGTCTAAAATAAGTTATTTATTTTTTTATTTTATTTAGATTGTTGTACATGGTTGAATGGAATATTAGTATTGAGAGTGTTTGGTTGATTAATATTATTATATTTCATTTACTTATTATCTAAACCTTAAGTGTAAATCAAAACAACATTTGTCAAATCTAGGTTGATTGAACAATAAATACATAAGAATCCTCATCATTAAATAAGTCAAATTCTTTATCTATTATGTTTTTCTTAAGACATTTAAAGAAGAAGTGGTGTGTAAATCTTATAATATTTAACCTATCTCACAAGTGAAGTCATGATTATCTTGTATTAAAATAAACCATTAGAATTCAAATCAAAATGGAAAAATTGAATGAGCATTTAACCATTTGACTACCCGAAAGAACGAGAAGTCGTAGAATTAATACTATAATTATTTTATCCTTGGTTAGTGTGATTGTGTTAATGGTTTATAGTCCCGAAAACATGGAGGGCTAAGGCGGTGGAGTAAGCCGGAAGGAAAATGAATGTGGAAAATGGTATATAGGCAAGAGTTTGGTGGATTATTAAGGGGGGTTGGTTCTTTTGGAGTAAGGGGCGAGGAAAGTTGGATTTTTTTATGAAGTGGAAGTATTCCGAATAGGTGGGAAAACTCAAGGGAACTGGTTTGTGAAAGTGTACTATTGATCTACATAAAGGGAAAAACTATGAGAATTACATGAAAGAAAGCTGCTTTCAGGATTATCGGTTTGTGGGCTCGAGGGCTAGGAAACCCATCGACTTCTTAGAGCCAGTATGATAAGAGCTGGTTGGCAGGGTGGTTTATCAGTTTGGTCACTAATGTTGGGTCAAGATGAGCTATGCAAGAAGAGTACAAGGAAACCTACTCCAACCTGCGAAAATTCAAGTATTCTATGTTCTTAATTTAGTCATTTGTTTAACAACTTGAAATAATGCAAAAGAAGTTAGAATTTAAACTACTATGATTGTTAGTATATTATTGTTAGGATGTGAATTGTGTTATCAATGAAAAATGTTATTCATGCTTTGTCCTAGAATCAAATAAAATGGTGAAGTTTGATAATCGGGTTTACGTTTAAAAATATTTACAAATATGTGTTCCCAATATGTAAATTTTTTTGTGTTAGATAGCCTGTTTTGGATTCCAGTTTTAATGTCTAGACAATTAAAATAAAAGTAAATGTAAAATCACAATAAACATACTTCAACATACTTTATATTAGAGCATCGAGCTCAGCAAACCTTGCATTAATTACACTTTCCTTCTAGTAATGAGACTAACACCCCTTTAAGATGAAGGGTGCTACACAAGGCAAAGGCCAAGGTTTGTGTTCATCATGAATCAATAATGACTCTCCCACATATGACACCCTTAAAAAAATCAAATATTTTATTAATACTTATTTAAAACAAATTAATTTATTAAATATATATTAATTTTTTTAATAATAAAAAACTATTTTAAAAATCAAACTTATTTTTTATATACAATTAAAAAAAATCATAATTTCATCAATAAAAAACAAAATTACACAACGTAAATACCATACCATTACCGATATTAAAAATTTCAAAACACCAACAAATTTTTTATCTCATTGAACATCCCTCGCTTTTACATGTTTGAATCTTTTTATTTAAAAATGTAAATCTAAAAAATTGAATTGAATTTTTATTTATTTAAAAATCTAAATCTAAAAAATACGACGGATTTATTTATTATTTCATTATTCCAAAGTCTTTGTTATTATCAAAATTTGACCTCATAACTACGCTATGCATACATTTAAAATATGCCATGCACGAGCCTTCCTTTCTCTTTTCTTTGGCTATAGGCTTGTCACATAGCATAGACTTGCCTCACCTCCTTTCTTTGAAAGTGACATACTTTCCCTTCATTTATAACAACCCCACTTAAATTTATTATTGACTTTGATAGGGTTGTGAATTTATGATTCATAATGAGTATGAGCAATCACTTGGATATGATGATGCATTATTTACATAAAAACTTCACAAATTCAAAATTCAAAATTAGCTTTGAGTACTAGCTTTTGTGTGGTTAAGGTTGAGCAGTGGTTTACCGTCCACCTAGGTTTAAGTCTAGGACACTTGATTCTTCTTTGGACTAGCTAGTGTTTTCGTTAGTGAAAAAATAATTAAAATTTAATATTGTTGTGTAATGTTCTTAAGTTGTTGTGATAACATCCTTCCTCACTTCAATACTAATATTAGCAATATTCTTTACTTCAATACTAATATACTCAACAATATAATTTCACAATGAGCTTATACCATGTATCCCTTTCATCAGTGACATATGGACCGTGCAATTTATAATGATTAGCTATCAAATATTCTTGATAATTACAAATTTTAGTACCACACAATTTGAAATTATTATCTTAGGTTTTTGTCTTTAAGACCGATATAGATCCATCTTATTTTGGATCTACCAAGTGGCAAGAGGGATTGAATCCCTTAAGGTGCAAACTTTTGTTCAAATTTTACACTTACAAAAATGTTTGCACCTCTTGGTAGATCTAGACTTAAGATGGATCTACATTGGTTTAATATGCTAATATATTTTATGTGCTCAAATCCCTCGTATGTAAATCTTGGTTTAATGATGGCTCAACTCCCACATAGCATAGCAAGAAGTATTCAAATTTTATTATTCGTTTAGCTTTAACTAATTGAATTATATAATTGGTTGGTTTTGACTTTTAGGTTAGAGCCTACATTGTAAATTTTTATTTACTTAATATATTGTATTTTTATTAAAGTGGCATATGTCAACTCCAAATTGAGTACAAAATTACACTTCTCCCTCATACTAAGTTGTAGAAAGTGTCTCTCGGTGCAATTACAAAACCTATCATAATTTAGTTGTCAAATTGGCAGTGAGGACAACCATCACTAGCTACTATTTGAAAATGTGAATTAACTCATCACCATTTTTCAAGGAAAACCATGCCACCTGAAACAACCCGCCGGTGGTCCATAAGGGGTATATTTCCACTCCTACTAGATGCCTATGAGTCTTGGACCATTAACTTGTTTCCTCAAGCCTGAGGAAAACAAACTCTTAGCCAATCCAAAACAATTTCATATCTTATTATAGGACCATTAGTAATTACAAATCTTTTTTGTTTTGTTTTGTTTTCTGACGGTGGCAAAACCTATCATAACTCAATTGTCAAACTGATAGTGAGGAAAACCATAACTGACTATTATTCACGAATGTGAGTTAAATCATCACCATTATTCAAAGAAAACCAAGCCACCTGAAATTACCCGCTTGTGGTATATAAGTAGGTAGAGTTTCACTCTTGCTAGATACCTTTGGGTCTTAGGTCATTAAACTATTTCCTTAGTCCAAGGAAGATTATCTCTTAGACAATTGAAAGAAGTTTTAAGTCTTACCCCAAGACCAAAGAGTGGTTTCAGCCGCTTATATTATCCGCAAAATACCCAATGTCTCCTCTTCTCCATCATCACTAAAACTAGGCAAAAACCATGTGGTGTTGAGTATCTTCTAAAATTTAACTCCATACACAAACTAAGAGATTCTACATAATTTTCAGAAGAAAAAAAACATGCAACTTGTTATTGAAGTTACATATGTCAGAGAACTAAAGCAAGTAGGTTCAAACAATATAGCCTGATAGATTTTCTTCAGCAAAATAAGAACCTTCTTTTCACCTATCACTTATCCCTCCATACTAAAAGACATAAAATAAAGTATTTCTTCAACTTAAAAGCAAGCTTCAAGTTAACATAATATATTGATCAAGCAACATGAAAAAAAAAGATAAAGACTTAGAAAGCCAAATAATGTCTAGAGTCTATAAGTTCCTCATCAAGTACAACCCATTCATTTCACCAATCGCCTTCTCAAGAGAATGACAACTTCTTGGTTGAAGATATAGTATATATGACAAAATGAGTCTTATGAAAAGCCTGTATCAAATTCTTCACTTGAGCCATCCAATGCTGAAGAATAATAGGCTGCATAGAAGAAAAATCATTTACCCAGTCGATGATAACATTTGAATCACCCATAACTCTTTACTCCAAGTAACCTTGCTTCTTGCAAACCAGAGTAATCCCAAAAGGCCAATAAATTCAACATGGATATTTGTGCCTCTCCTAACACCCATCCATGGTCTATATATTTTATCATCATTCCTGTGCCACACCATCCATCTTTTTCCACCCGATCGAAGAACGCATTCGGAGAAATAGGTCTACAATAGGTTCTTGACTTCTTAACTTTAATTTCCTTTTCCCATTCTTTTATAGCAGCCACAAATTTTTAATACTTATAAAATGCAAAGGAGTTGTTACATTTTGAAAGATGGACTTATTCCGCATTTTCTAGATTTCCCATATAAGAAAGAAATGAAGATTCTTCTATTTTGTTTTATTTTTGAACCAATCAAGAAAACAATCTTCAAAATTTCCCAAATCTTAGCTCTCTTGCACATAAAGGATATTACAAACTTCATCCCAAACAAAGATTAAAACCGGATATTTGCATAATAGATGAGAGATTGTTTTTGAGTCCTTCAAACAAAGATAACACAAGCTCAGACCACTAAAGCCATATTTCTGTAGATTTTCCCAAGTAAGGATTCTATTGTATAACACCAACCAAGTAAAACACTTAATCTTTAAAGGAATGTTTCTCCTCCATAAACTCTTTGCCCGCCAAATAGTATTGAAGCCCTCCCAATCTTTCAGAGAAACATTATATGCCAATTTTTCCAATACAATCCCAAATACTTTGTTTTTCTCCCATACTATCATTTATTGATCATTAGATAATTAGATAAAGATCCTGAGTATAATGATTCCTCTCAACAACCACTGTCAAAGAAAGATTTAGTATTTATGCATTTAGCTAATATCCATCAAAAGATAAATCATTCCTAACCTACGACAAGACCATAATGTTTCTTTTATGCAATTCTGATAACAACTCTGAAGACAACTAAAAATATCCCGTAAGAATAACAATAAGATCTATACCGAGAAAAATATGAGTACCATGCCCAAACTTCCAGTTGAAGAAGTTACTAAGAATAGGCTATACTTTCAGGAAGCTTCTCCATATGATATATGTATTTTTCACCTTTTTAACTGGTTCACAAATCCAATGACTAAGAGTTATCTTGATGTACTTTGCTAAGATCACTTTGTTCCACATACTTTTAAAAAACAAAGCTCAACATAAACTTTTAGCGCAAAGCGCCTTGTTGAACCAAGGCAAATTTTTAAGACCCCATCCACCCAAATGTTTAGGAAGTGCAATACTTTCCCAAGCAACGAGATGAAAATTTGCATTATCCAATCTCCAAGTCCACAAGAATTGAAAAATTATTTTCCCAATATGTGAAACAACTGAGATTGGCACTAAAGTCATAGAGAACCAATATATTGGAATGCTCTGTAGAACCGCACTTGCCAAGACTAATATACCACCAAATGAAATCCATTTGAATGCCCAACAATTAATTATTTTTCCATCCTTTTAATAAGCTAGTCCCAATCTGTTATGGAATAAGAATTGGGTTTAATGAAATACCCAAGATACTTCAGACCTTCCCTAATCATCATCATTTTAAAAGGAAAAATAGTGGCTAAATATTCACACTCCAACATCATTACAATTATATGAAAAATGGGATTTTTACAGACTAATTTCCATTCCAGAGGCAGAACAAAAAGAAAGAAAAAATTCTCTATAATGAAGCCATTCAACCTTCGACACATGACCAAAAATAAGAATATCATCTACGGATAACAGATGAGTGATAATGAGAGAAGAAGAGATCCTTATACCTTTTATTTTTTTCTCCTTCTTTGCATATGAAATAAGCATGTTGAGTCCTTCAATCACCAACAAGAACAAAAGAGGAGAGAGGGGGCACCCTTGCCTTAACCCTCTACTACTATTAAAAACATAAGAGGGAGTACAATTAGTCAAGATGGCATAGTTTGTTGACAAAATACATGTCATTATCCACCTAGAAACCTCATAAGGCAAATCAATCTATATAAGGATAAATAGGAGAAAAGACTAATCCACCCTATCGTAAGCCTTCACCAAATCCACCTTCAGGATGAAGGATTGAATTTATTTTATTTTATTTTATTGAACGGTAAACTCTCCTAAGAAATTCTCGTCGCATCCAATATCTATCTATCCCAAAGTCGCTCTGATTCTATTTGCAATAATTTTTGTTATAACTTTATAGGTTAGATTGCATCAATAAATTGGACGGTAATCATTAAAAGTCTCTGGCTTGTCCCTTTTTGGAATGTTGAATTTAAACTAGCTGGCACTTGTCCAAGTCTTCTAGACTTGTTTATCACCTTTGTTAGCTCTTGACCCAACATATCAAAGAAATGCAAGAAAAAGTCTACCAACCAACCATCATGTTAAGGGCTTTTAAACTTAGCAAACTGTGATAATACACCTTTCACCTCATCTAACATCACTTCAACTCCAATTTGTTGTCACTCCTCCTCATTAAAAAATTGAGGATAATTTTTATTAATCTTCAATTGTAGTTCCAAATTTGTAGAATCATCACTCTTGTCGATATCTTTGAATTTTTTTACACCAACTCCTTTCAGAGAGTTCTAGTCATTTAATACCCCTCTCTAGTGCTTGATTTGAGCTCCCAAATAGAGTCTTTGACCCTTCTTTGATTCACATACCTATGAAAGAATTTTATGTTGTATCCCTAGCTTCAAGCCAAATTGCTCTATTTTTGAGACGTCGGGTTTCCTCAATATGTCTTAATATTTTACCCCTTTGAATATGAAGTAGAATAATTCTATCCTTCCTAGAGTCTGAGAAATACTCATCATCCACCTCTGCCTGTAGATTTTCAAGTTCTAATTCTATCCATTCCAAATTCTTGTTATTATCATCATTTTTAGCTTTTTCCCATTTTACAACTTTAGATCTAAGAAAAGAGAGTTTTTAACAAAAACCAATCATGGGAGGCATCAAAATAGTAAGAGAGAGATTCCTCTATTTTTTCTCTTACCATGCTACAAAAAGATTGATTCTCCAACCAACAATGATTAAATTTAAAAGGACAATGAGATAAGCTCTTACCATAATCTAATTGAAGAAAAATAGCTTTATGATCCGAAAGCCCAGTCGCAACTGACCAGGATCTATACCGACCCAAAGCAGAACATAACTGATCGACCATCAATAATCTAACCAACTCTACCGTTTGACCATGTCGAGACCAAGCAACTAAGGACTATATCAAACAAACTATAGGCTTCAAAGAGATTCTTAAAAAAAATCTCAAAGAGTATCAATAACATTACCATCTCTCCACACTTCATTTGTAGACATAGTAAAGTTAAGATCTTTTGCGAATATCAAACTATTATCTTGAAATAGACCAACCCTTTCAACATTCTCCCAAAAGTCCTTCCAATGACTATAAGGTCCATAAACATTAAGAATCCTTATAGAGGATTCAAAAACTTTAATCTTACCTTTCACCATCAGTCTTGCAATTGTGACAAAAGATTTCAAGTCAACAAAGCTAGGGTCCCATGCCAGAAGGAGACCCCTTGATAATCCCGCAGCATCAATAGCACAACATTTCCAAGAAGGCTTAATTCTAAGAAAAAAATCATAGGCTACAAAGGAGGAAGCCATAGTCTCATGCAATAATAAAATTGACGGATTCACACTTTCCAACAATATTTTTAAGGCAACCCTTTTGGGCGAGCTACC
The DNA here is from genome assembly GCA_001517045.1 of Pseudotsuga menziesii. Taxonomy (NCBI): domain Eukaryota; kingdom Viridiplantae; phylum Streptophyta; class Pinopsida; order Pinales; family Pinaceae; genus Pseudotsuga; species Pseudotsuga menziesii. The sequence continues at coordinate 374,807 of LPNX010555602.1, read as the reverse complement.
TAGCCCTCTTATATTGAAGAAAACTATTTTCATTGAGAAGCCTTTTTAAGGGATGCATCCTCTCTAAGAGCCCTTAGATGAATGTTCTTCGAAGAAGATCCAAACCTTTATGAAAAAGTGAAGTAACAGTGGGGCTTCAAAATTACAACCAAGATTCTTGATATGCAATTACAACTAATAGACTCTTGATGTGCAATTTTTTTATATATCTTAAACTCAAAAAATTTGATCTTTCTTTAGTTTAATAAATCCGGTTTTAAGTTTTAACTTTTCATTATATACCAGTTTCATAATTTTTATTTTATAAACTCTCATAAATTTTTTTAATTACTTTTTATATTTTTTTGTTTTATAAATCAGCATGATTTTTTTATGATTTTTTTTAATCGTGAACTCTAACACCCACTCCTATAACAGACAACCACTCCTATGAGTGCAATTATATATTATAATTGAAAATAAATAGCATAGATCCATCTTAAACCTTGATCTAGAAAAAACCTAGAGGGATCCAATTTCTTTAGGTGTAAGTTATTTTTATCTTAAATTTTTAAATGTTCATAAAAAATACACCTCAAACATTTTGATCCCTTTAGTGTTTGGTAAATTCGGGTTTAACATGGATTTTTTAATTACTTTTTTCTTTTCGTTTTATTATTGAGTTTTTATTATTTGATAAATTAGGAGACATGTTTTTCTCTCTATTGTTTTTATTGTTTTAGCAGACGTGTTGGGGTAGTGTTAGGTTAAACACATATTGATCTCATCAATGTTATTTGGATGACACTCTTTTATTCTAATCAATAAACCATAATCAAATATGTCAAAATTCTACTATAAAGCCACTCCAAAATATATCTAAATTTTATTATAAAAATGTTTTATTATTATTATGGTGAATTTATCAAGCACCCCGATGGATCTAATTTATGGATTTATGCTAGTTTATTTATTTTTTAATTTATTTAAGTCCATATGTAATTTTTATTTCTCAATTTTTATTTTTTAATATTTTTCATTTATATTGACTAACATAATATGACTAAAATAACAAATCTCCCATGCTGAAAAACACCTAGCTTCTCTAAATACAATAATTAATAAATAACATCTTTATTAAAAAAATGGCCAACACAATATGTCACCAAGCCAATAAATAACATTTAAATAAAAACAATGATCCACAAAATACGACGGCAAGTCAAAACCGAGGTGAAACCAACGACTATGCAAAAACAATCGAAAAGAGAAACAAAAGTCAAGGGCATGGAGGAGGAGCGACCGGGTACAGAGATCGAAGTGAATTGCAGGAACATCGCTAAGAATAGGGGGAATTTGTCCCCAAACAGGGGCAGGGGCAGAGGCAGAGGCAGAGGCGGAGCAAATACCCACCAAACTGGGGGCAAGAATGGTGATGACAACAATGAAAGAAAAAGAAAAGCAAAAGCAAAAGCCAAAGCTAAAGGCCTATCAAGGGCGCCGTCCTTCTTACGCTCATCTTAGTACTCTGGCAGTTGTGGACCCTTTACACTCTGTGGACATCACAACCGATGTCCTGACCCATTACCAGGTAAACTCAAAACCCCAATCCGTCGGCTTGGCGGACCCATTTAGTACACTCCCCCTTTTTGGTTATTTATATATATATTGAATTGAAAACGAAAGCATTAAGTATTGCTTGTGAGAGAAATTTCAGTGTGTATTTGCTCTCAGGACTGTGAGGAGGAGGAGGAATTGAAGGTTGTATTGGAAGAAGCGTCCCTAGAGATCGGAGTCTCACTCCCCGGCACTGCTTTATCTACTGTAAGTCGATTTACATACCAAGATCTTCAAGTGACCTTTTAGTAAGGATGAATAATATATCGCTTAAGATCGGTTTTCTGATATATAAATTGCGCTAGTAACGCGATTCGCATATAGCTCTATTCTGACGTCGGATCTATTAATGTTCTAGAGTTGAAACCTCATCGTGTTTAACAGTTTTAATTATTTTGGGTCACCCAAAGAAAATTGATTAAACTAAGTATTGGCCTCCACATATATCGCTTCATGGGTACCTTGGAATGCTTCAGTTTGGTGCCTCAGTCAGACATTTTGGTGAACTACACCTATATTGCTCCATGGATTAATTTCTATAATGTCGTGGGTACCTTGTAATGCTTCAGTTTGATGCCTCAGTCTGACATTTTGGTTAAGAGCCCATGTCCACCTAAGTTTTTGAACATTTACCCATCTCCACCTGTAATTTGTTTTGAACATCTCCTTCTGGATTATTGTGAATTATTGAATGATCTCAAGGCGAAATAACGGAATTGCATTGCATATAACCCCTTCAGCTGACAATTTTGTGGAGGAGTAATGCACAGATTGAAATTTGCTGAATTGGGAATGGGATGTCTTGTATTGCTTGGTCACTAATTCACACGACGTTTCACTAAAATTGATTTGGACTGTGAGCACTAAATTAAATTGCAGTTATGGTGCTCTGCACAGTGATTGTTTCTTAAGCCGGGGAGCTTAAGGTTCATGCATAAATCTGTGTTTTTAGGTATCCACATTCTCACCATGGCTCTGTAGTGTGTGGCTTTGGATATTAACATGGTCAATATCACTTACAATCAGTGATTCACCAACAGTTCTTCATACGAGCCATTTCATTTGAGATTTTTTTGCCAAATATTGTGAGGATCGGTCGTTTGATTTATGTATCTTCCTGTTATCATTTGGCTAGTGATTTTTGCTATCAATGCTGCCTATTAGTGAGCCAAGCAGTGAATTTCATCAGTGGTGTTACAAATGTGTTAATACATCCATTATTTTTGCTGCTAGTGATTTGAAACGTTCGGATAGAGTATTGAATAAGCTTTTCACTCAGTAATTTTACATAATAACGCTGCAGTTCAGACATTTAATTGGCCATGCTTGGAATTTCCTCTAACTCGTTACTTTGTTTGAAATGCCCTCAAAATACATTCTGTTTAAAGATAAGTTGAACTGATATTTTTTTGGTTTTTTAGAGCAAGATACACCTTTGGTTATAGGTCAATCCTTCAATAGTGGTCCTGTATAAAAGTGATTTGGTTGACAAAATAGTCAGGAGTTGCTTCAATCTTGTTCATTATAATTGGCCATGGTAGTCTGCCCCAAACAAAACAGTGTGATTATAATGTTAAATTAACTGAATTTTCATGACTTGAAGGTAGGATTTGATTTAGATCTGCCTTCCTTGCATCCTTGCAGGTTCTGTTTTTATTTGGAAACATATCAGCAGTGCCAGCATTTAGGCTTGCAACATGGCTAGCTTCTGCTCGTGATTGGAGTAGAAGGTTTGGTCCATCAGGTTTTCCAACTCGAATATTGAAGGCCACAAACATGCTGTTCGATATGTCACACGATGGCGAAAGGTTTGTTTGCATCTCGTTTATGGTTTTTCATTTTGTAACATATACAAATGTAGTTATTATTTTTATATACATCAAAAAGTGCATGATGTTGAAAAATATCTAGAACACTTTCACGACTTATTCATGTCTAATGAAAATAACCCTTCTTTATGCAGTGCAGTTGAGTCCAAAACTTCAGCTTCACATGCTCAATCTCTTGACACAACTCCTGAAACAACCCTGTGGGAAAGGTTAGGAAAAGCTGAGGCTTTGGATATTGAATCAAGTGGGTTTTCCTGGGATACACTTATCTCTCTGCATCATACAGAACACACAAGTAGCACGGAACATTCGGAGGATGAAATGAACAAACCCTTAGAGGTATAAGGTCTTTTTAATTTGCTTTGTTGTTCAGCTGAGAAAATGGTTGTCTATAGCATATCACTAGCAAATTGTCTGCAGTAAAACATGTTTTTGCAATTAAATCTGTCATGTTAGGGACAGTGGAAGAAAAAAGGTAGAAGAGGATGAAGATGGTTATATAGTTGAGCATGTTTCAAATGTTCCATTTGATGCTAGCTCGGGCTTCTTATTTGCTGATGGGTATACTGTGTGATATGATCTACTCAGTTTTCGTAAGTAAATTTGAAGGCTTATATGGGCCTTATTGCTGGATCATCCTTTTAGGGATGCCATATAATACAACCAATCATTGGGCATTAGTAGAACATTAACTTGATGAGCACTATTACAGTGCACCATACCTCTGTGTCCATAACATATCTATAATCCACTACTTATTGTGTCAAAAGAAGTAAGGTTCTTGTTAGAATAATCAACCCATAGTTACCCATATTTGACATTAATTAAATCATTTTTGTCTTATTTCTAGATTCTCTCTCTATGCTAGTTGACTTCTACATGTTCCTAGAAGTCAATACTTGCTAAACTGGGTCATGGAGTGCTTTGGAATCATCCTGGAAACATATTTAGCATGTCTACTTTATTCCTGGTTCCTTAAAGCGCATATCTGCTTTTTCTGAAAGCTGCCTTCCTTTACATCTGTTTTAAGGCATAAAGGAAAAGGTAGTCTAGGGAAACTTGCCTTGTATTTTGACCACATCATCCTCTTCCTTTTCTCCATACAAAAGCATGAATGAGTTGTCTTTCCACCACATATTAGCTTGCCCACTTGCTTTAGCTAATTCGTGAGGATCTCCATGGATTTGAAAAGTCCTTTTTGCACCTATGGGGGATTTGACTTGTTTTAGTAAGCCTTCTTTTTGACCAATTCGAATAACAACCTAGTGCTTTTGAATCATAGTTACATATATCGCCGATATCGCGAATTGAAAGGGTCGGCGATATATCGCCATGAAAAAATCGTGATATTTTGCTGAGTTTTTAAAATATCGCGACACATTAAAATATCGCGATATTTTCAGTAAATGTTGCGAGTCGATGGAATATGTCGCCATGCTGGAAAAAAACACGATTTTTTTGCCATAAAGAGGCCGTGGACGGGTTTTTGGGGTTCATTTGCATGGTGCAGCGTTAAGGAAGCGGTCCACTCCTGTTTTGGGCGATTTTCTACAAGAGAGCAAGGGGGAAAACGATCAAGTTTCCATTGCCATTGAAGATTGTTGTGAAGTGGGGTTCCAACTTCCATCTACTAAATCTATTCAAGTATGTATTATTTCATTATTTTTCATTTTGCTTGAGATTTGTTGGTTAATGTAGATTTAGTGTAGGGTTTAGGTTTAGATTTAGTGTAGGGTGTAGATTTGTCACTACAATCATATTCTATAGGGTTTTATCCTTTTAGGTAGGCCACCCTCCATTTTTTTGAATGTTTTCATAATTTCATTGTTTTCAAAATTTTAAAGAAGAACATTTTAAAATTTATTCATTTTTGTTTTTTGTTGTGGCATAGGTTTCATCTCCATTGGCATTATCCACTTCAAATTTCAAGTTTCAACTTTCAACTAAATGGTGACATAATGCCAAAGCCAGTGGATCCAATGTGGGAGTATGGGCAACCAATTGACCCTAATAATCGGCAAAGGTTGAATTGCAAACTATGTGGGAAGGATATTTGTGGTGGAATTAGCCGCTTGAAATACCACCTTGCCAAACTTGTTGGGCATGAAGTAGTTGTTTGTCTTGCTGTTACCCCAGAAGTGATGCGTATTGCAAACCACTCCATTCTTGACATGGCTAAGAAGAGGGACGAGAAGGAGGAATTCAGAAATGAACTTGCATCTAGAACACAGTCACAAACCATGGGAGCCACAAGTGACATGCATTCTTTCTCCTCATCTACACGACCCCCACATCCCACTGTGCCTTCTTCAACCTCACCTTACGTGGCATCGAGGCAACCTTCTGTTCGAACCATGCTCAAACGAAGGGAGAAGGAAGAGGCGGATAGAGTTGTGACAAAGTGTTTTCTATGGGGTGATGTGCCTTTCAACATTGCCAAAAACAACCCCTACTATCATGCCATGTTTCAAGCCTCTGGCACTGTTGGTCTAGGTTATAGGGGGCCTTTCTATAATGATTTGAGAGGGAGACTCCTTGATGAGGAGAAGGTTGATTGCACCCAAAGATTAGATGAGCTCAGACAGTCATGGGAGGCCACCTGTTGCAGTGTTATGTCAGATGGATGGATTGATGGGAAGGGCAGATCCATTATCAATTTCTTGGTCAATTGCCCCAGGGAGACAATTTTTATCAAATCTGTCGATGCATCTCCCTATGCTAAAGATGCACACTTATTATGTGATTTGTTGGATAAGTTTATCCAAGAGATAGGTCCACAATATGTTGTCGAAGTCATTACGGACAACGCTGCCAATTATGTTGCTGCTGGGAGGATGCTTATGGAGAGGTATGCAAGCTTGTATTGGACTCCTTGTGTCGCCCATTGCATTGATTTGATGCTAGAGGACATGGGAAAACTTACTTGGATCAAGGAAGTCATTGGTTCAGCTCAGAGTGTGACAAAATATATATACAATCATACATATGTTCTTTCACTCATGAGACGCTTCACGGGGAACAAGGAGTTGATGCGGCTTGCAAGCACACGATTCGCCACTTCCTTCATTTCTCTTCAGTCTATGCATAAGGTTATGATGGAGTTGCAGTAGATGTTTCTTTCTGATGAGTGGGCTTCTTGTGTCTATAGCACCAAACAAGATGGGCAAGCCATTGCTCGAATGGTGCAATTTGATTTGACTTTTTGGGCAAGATTGGAGGAGGTACGTGCCATCAGTGAACCTTTGGTAAAGGTTCTTCGTTTGGTTGATGGTGAAAAGCCTGCAATTGGCTACTTGTATGAGGCCATGGATAGGGCCAAGGAAGCTATCCATCACTACTATGAGGACAAGGGGGAGGTGGGACTCACAAGACGAGCTGAACTATGGAGTGTGATTGATGAACAATGGAATAATACTCTCCATTGTCCCATTCATGCAGCAGGGCTCTACCTCAACCCTGCTTTCTCTTATGCATGTGGCTTTCAGTTTGATGCTGAGGTCATGGAGGGCTTTCTCCATTGTGTTCAGAGGATGGTGTTAACTCCCTCTGAGCACGTAAAGATTTCTAGACAGATGGAGGGAGATCTATAGGATGTTAGGTGGCACTTTTGGCTATGACATGGCTGTCTAGGATAGAACCACAAGGATGCCAGGTACAATTTGTTTAAAACTTTCAAATTTTGATCTCTTAGATTCTTAATTAATAACCCTTTCATTTCTATTTCTTTTACTTGGTAGAAATTTAATACATTGTAATTTGTCATTTGTCTTACCTTCCTTGTTTTCTTTGTAGATGTGTGGTGGACTAGCTATGGTCGCAGAGTCCCAAAGTTGCAAAAACTTGCCATTAGAGTGCTAAGTCAAAGTTGCAGCTCATCAGGGTGTGAGCGCAATTGGAGTGTCTTTGAGAAGATACACTCCAAGAAGCGTAGAAGGTTAGAATTTAGAAATGTTAAAGTTTAAACTTAAATTTATAATCTTTGCTTTTTTATAATTTTATTAATTTTAAATATAATTTTTACAATTTTGAATTTGAATTTATCATCATTTATCACTCCCTAACTATGGATCTCATACTAATGCAGGTTACTTTCTCAGCGCCTTAATGACATGGTTTATGTCTACTACAATCTAAGGTTGCAAGTGAAACAAATTGAGAAAGTACCCATTTCAGATGCCATTTCATTGGATGACATTGACACTACCAGCAAATGGAGGGTGGAGACAGAGGATCTTGTGATGGACGAGGCACCTGAATGGTTGGAGGAAGAGGATGATGCAGATCTGTCGGAGGAGGGGGGAGAGGAGGATGTTGATGTTCCACTTCCAGAGGATGACTATGAGGACATTGCAGAGGAGGTTGATACTCATGTGCAGCATCAACCAATTCCAATGCCACCACCTCCGCAGAGTCATACAGTTGGGACTGGGAGGAGACAGCTAACATTCGCCTCCTCCTCATCCATAATATCTACTCGAGCAGTTGGAGGTTCTAGTTCCACCCCAGGCTCATCTGGACTACCTCCACGATTACCTACTGCTTCTAGAGGAAGAGTGGTGCCCTTGACCCGTAAAAGGGGTAGATTGATTAGAGGATCATCCTCAGGGAGTCGATGACTTGATTCCTATTATTTATCATTGTACTATCATACTATGTTGGTGTCCTATGTCTAGACTCGGCACACTATCTACATGCATCATGAGTCATGATGATTGATCTCTTGAGAGACATTTATTTTGATCATTTGATGTGATTTACTGTCATTCCATCAAGAACACATTTCAATATTTTCAGTTTATACTATATAGTCAATATTTGATCATGATCCACCATTTGACATATTTTGCATCTTATATATGAGTTGTATTTTAATATTTATGTGGAAATGTGTTTATTTGATGTCGTTGTTGCTTTAGATGTTAAAAAAATTGAAAAAAATGTATATTTTTGTATTTTTTAATGCAATACGACATTTGCCGATATTTTCGCCGTTGCTGCCGATAAGTTTCATTTCGGACCCCCGGCGATATATTCGCCGACACGATATATGTAACTTTGTTTTGAATCTCTCATGTAATTATATATTTGAGCAGCCTATTACTTCATATGGTTGGCTAATGTACACTTATTCAATACAAGATTAAGTTATGCTCCAATTTCAGTCTACTTTTGTGTGAATTTTGCATGTTTGATTAGCAATTTTGTGAGTGTAATTGATCTATCTCTTGGGTTCAATTTCCACATGGTATCAGAGCCTTTGTGGATCGATTTCTCTCCTTCCAAATTGTTATTGTAGGTTTGACATCACTGACTGGGAGCGCATTCTGCTGACTGAAGGACACAGGAGCTGAGATATGGACCAATCTCAAAGGATCATCTTGACTCCATTCAATTTCTTCGAATGGAAAGCTGAGATGGAGATATTGTTGAGAGCGAAAGGTCTCTACAAGGTTACCATGGCTATTGAGGCAGACCCCAATGCAGCTGCAAAGAAAATCAAATGGCACAACAGGAGGGATGAGGCCTATGGTCTTTTATGTTTGAGTATTTCAAGAGACCTCCTCTTTCATCTTGATTCATTGACGTCTCCTAATAAGGTGCGGGAGAAGCTTGAAGAGCTTTTTGGAAAGACAGATGAGATGAGAGGACATCAAATCGAGAATGGATTGATATCCTTGAATCTCGGTAGCTTCGAATCATTGCAACTCTATTTTACCAAGTTTAAGGCCCTTGTTTTGCATTTAAAACAATGTGGGATTGAAAAGAAGGAGGAGCAACTAGTTTTGACCATTCTCTCAAAGCTTGGTCTTGACTGTTCAGTGTTTGTTTCGACCTTCTATGCCACTAAATTAACAGCTCGAACCTGGAAGATGCCTAAGCTTGTTGAGTTCATGGAATCCCTCACTTAGGAGCAAGATAAATTGGTGATGATGGGCACCATCAATCCTTCCAATGACCAAGCTTTGGTTGCTGGAGATTCGAAGGTGGATTCAAAAAGCAAGAAAAAAGCTAAAAATCCACTTGAGCAAAAGAGAGACAAGGCAAAGTCTCAAGAGGAGTCCTTAGGCTCCAAGAAGAACCCCCAGAAGAAGAAGAGCAAAGGAGAAATGAGCAAGTGCGCACACTGCAGTAAGGGCTATCATCCTGAGAGCTCTTGTATGAAACAGGCTAAAGCAGATAGACATGTTGACCCAACTCTTGGAGAAGAACAACATCTCCCTTCCTGATTGCTCAAAGAAGAGGGAAGGAGGATCAAATTTAGAAGACAAGGAGAGAGTACATGCCTTGGTTGCTGGCACCTCAAGCTCACATAGTTTCATCATTGATTCTGGAGCTTCCAGACATATGGTTTCGACAAAAGAGACCTTCTCTTCTCTTGACATGTCGAAAGGTCCACCAATAGTTTTGGGAGATAACTCTCTGACTGACAGTATGGGAAAGGGTAGGATTGATCTTGACCATGGTAATTTCAATAATGTGTTGTATGTTCCAGGTCTTGCCTCTAATCTCTTGTCAATGTATCAGATGACTCAAACTGGGTCTCCAAAGAAAGTCATCGTCTCCCCCAATTAAGTTGAAATCACTGAGATTTCGAATGGTAAAGTCATAGCAAAAGGTGTTGTTGATCACACTTCAAAGGTATACAAGTTTTCCCATTTTCTACCCTACTCAAACCCCTCTGCTCTTCTTACTCATGCTAATGAAGCAAGCAAGCTTTGGCATGAAAGATTTGGCCATATTAACTACAAGTATCTTTCTGATTTGAGTGAAAAACACATGGTCATAGGGTTACCAAAGATCAAGTTTTCTAAGGGAGTCTGTCAAGGTTGTATCCTAGCAAAACACCCAAAGCACAAGTATGAGAGAGCTAGTCATGAGAGAACCTCTGCACCTCTTGAGTGAGAACCTCTGCACCTCTTGCATCCACAGTGACATTGCTGGTGCATTCCCTCATATGTCCATGAGTCAAGCCAAATATGCACTTATCTTCATAGATGACTTTTCCAGGTATTGTTGGGTTCACTTCCTAAAGCATAAGTCTGAAGTTTTTGACCTCTTCAAATTCTTTAGAGCCTTGGTTGAAAACCAGTATGGGAGGAAATTCAAGATCATCAGATCTGATAATGGTGGTGAGTATGTCAAGTCTGAGTTCATCCAGTATTGCAAAAATGCAGGTATTCAAATGCAACATTCTATCCCTTACACACCACAGCAAAATGGTGTTGCTGAGAGAAAGAACAGATCATTGAAGGAGATGGCAACTTGTATGATGGAGGCTAAAACTTTGCCACCAATGTTTTGGGTCAAAGCTATAAACTGTGCATCCTATATCCAGAATAGGGTGCCACATAAGCAGCTTGATGGTATGACTCCTTTCGAAGCTTGGAGTGGGCATAAGCCAGATGTGACCCATTTTAGGATTTTTGGCTCAAAGGCTTGGGCTAGAATTGCAACTGAAAAGAGGAAGGCTTTGCAACCCCAAAGCTAAGATTGCCTATTTGTTGGGTATTCTGAAGATTCAAAAGGGTACAAGCTGATCAACTTGAGCACAAACAAAGCTTTCATTGAAAGAAGTGTTCAGTTCGAAGAAGAGCCTTTAGTAGCAGTTGGAGTTGGAGAGTCCTCTTCACCACCACAACCATTGATTGCAAGTGAAGAGACTATTGAGTTTGTTGATTCTAATGTGTTTGATAATGATGAATTAATTGTAGATCCTAACAGCCCTACAAGACCAAAGTGGGAAGCAAGGACCATTCATGCAGCTGGGGAACTAGTTGGAAATCCTAATGACACTAGGAGGACTAGATCTCAATTTGAGAGTGCCCTTTGTGTGAAAGATCCTCTCTTTGCTGAGAAGTGTTATTTGATGATAGATTTTGATCTACGGACATATGAAGATGCAGCACATGATCCAAGATGGCAAACAACCATGAAAGAAGAATTCAACTCGCTCTAGAAGAACAACACATGGGAATTGGTTGATCTTCCCCCAGGAAGAAAGCTAGTGAAGTGTAAGTGGGTCTTCAAAACTATGTTTGCTGCTGATGGTTCACCTTTGAAATATAAGGCAAAATTGGTAGCCAAGGGATACTCTCAGGTACATGGTATTGACTACAATGAGACCTTTGCACCAGTGGCAAAGATGGAGTCCATAAGGCTTGCCTTAGCCTTTGCAGCTTCGAAGTAGTGGGAGGTACATCACATGGATGTAAAGTGTGCCTTTCTGAATGGAGATCTAACTGAAGAGATTTATATGCAGCAACCAAAAGGTTTTGTATCTAATCCATCTTTAGTGTGTAGGTTGAAGAAATCATTGTATGGACTCAAGCAAGCCCCCAGGGCTTGGTATGCCAAGATTGATGGCTTTCTGCTGTCACCGAGTTTTGTTCAATGCAAGTCTGATCTTAATGTCTATTTGAAGCTGATTCATGGTTCTTTAATGATTATTGTTCTCTATGTGGATGACCTTCTGATTACAGGAAGTTCAAAGAAAGAGATTTCCTCCTTGAAGGATGCAATGAACCATGCCTTTTTTATGACAGAGTTGGGATTGTTGAGCCAATTCTTGGGTTTCGAAATTGCTCAATCCCAACATGGAATCAAGGTTCATCAGTCAAAGTATGCTTCAGATTTGCTCATCAAGTTCAACATGAAAGATTGCAAGCCAAGCAAGACTCCATTCCTTTCAGGAGTTAAGCTTGAAGAAGCAGGTTCTTCTCCTATGGTAAATAATACACTATATAGGCAGTTGATTGGGTGTTTGCTTTATCTTACACATACTCGACTTGACTTATCTTATGCAGTTAGTGTGGCTTCAAGATACATGGATCAGCCTCATGAGATCCATTGGAGAACAGCCAAGAGGATCCTAAACTTTGTTTAGAGAACAAAGACTCATGAAATTTTTTACAAAGCAAAATATGACTTAGAGCTAGTTGGATTTACTGACAATGATTGGGTAGGTGACAACACAGATCGAAAGTCTACCTCAGGATATGTGTTCATGCTTGCAGCTACTCTACAGAGGCAGAGTATAGAGGAGTTGTAAATGCAACTACTCAATGTTTATGGTTGTAGGGGATACTTGGAGAATGTGGTTTCGAATCAGAGTTTTCAGCAGTTATCTATTGTAACAATCAAAGCACCATTTGAATCTCCATTGATCCAGTTCAAAGACAAAGAGCCAAGCACATTGAGATCCATATGCACTATATTAGGGAGCTTGTGCATGATGGTACCATTGCTCTACTCTACTGCGCATCTTCAGAACAAGTAGCAGACATCTTCACCAAAGTATTATGTTAGAAGACCTTCATTAATCTCAAATCACTGCTGGGGATTGCTGATCCTGTGGTGAAGAATGATTGATGACAAGATTTCCAAAATTTTGTTTTCCTGTCCATGTTTAAGGGAGGATTTTTCCACTAGGTTTTTGCCTCTTTCCTTGGTTGTATGGACATGCAGTATGTAAAATGGTGACTAAGCCTTGTTGCTAGGCCCTATAATTTACTCATAAAGTCAGGCTTAAGGGGGGTTGTTAGAATAATCAACCCATAGTTACCCATATTTGACATTAATTAAATCATTTTTGTCTTATTCCTAGAATCCTAGATTCCCTCTCTATGCTAGTTGACTTCTACTTGTTCCTAGAAGTCAATACTTGCTAAACTGGGTCATGGAGTGCTTTGGAATCATCCTGGAAACATATTTAGCATGCCTACTTTATTCCTGGTTCCTTAAAGCACATATCTGCTTTTTCTGAAAGTTGCCTTGCTTTACATCTGTTTTAAGGCATAAAGGAAAAGCTAGTCTAGGGGAACTTGTCTTGTTTTTTGACCACATCATCCTCCTTCCTTTTCTCCATACAAAAGCATGAATGAGTTGTCTTTCCACCACATATTAGCTTGCCCACTTGCTTTAGCTAATTCATGAGGATCTTCATGGATTTGGAAAGTCCTTTTTGCACCTATGGGGGATTTGACTTGTTTTAGTAAGCTTGCTTTTTGACAAATTTGAATAGCAACCTAGTGCTTTCGAATCTCTCATGTAATTATATATTTGAGCAGCCTATTACTTCATATGGTTAGCTAATGTACACTTATTCAATACAGAATTAAGTTATGCTCCAATTTCAGTCTCTTTTTGTGTGAATTTTGCATGTTTGATTAGCAATTTTGTGATTGTAATTGATCTATCTCTTGGGTTCAATTTCCACAGTTCTCTGCACCTTTGGGTTAAGATGGATCTATGTTAGTTGTAATAACTTTGAGTTTCTGGTGATTTTGTCATTTCATTTATCTTTTGATATTCCAACATAAAATCTAGAGTCAAATATTTCTGAACTTAAACGTTAAAATGTGCTTTTATAATCTGGTCTTTACTTCTTGTATTGACTTCTTTTTGTCCGTTCTGTACATCCCTGTTTTTCATTAGTAATTTCATTTTTTCTTCGTATTATTCATATGTGCTTATGGATTTTTATATGAATTACTCTGGATTAAAGGGGAACACTGAATAGATACTAGAATTGCATCTGTGCAGGTTACAGTTAATTCAGGGGGAGTTGTTTTCTTTGCACTGTTTGAAGTTGCTGAAGGAAAAGCCAGTTATTCAAAGGAAGGGGTAGCTGTTATGAAGTTCTCTTCCTCAAGGATGGCCACTCAATCTGAGCGCTTGGGCTATGAATTTGCTAGACATTTTGGAGTCCAAACACCACAAGTATGAATACTTTTTCTTTTGAACTCATTGCTAGAGGTGAATCATTTTAATTCATATAGGGTTGTGCTGCATTTCCTTCGTTAGTTGTTTTTTTTAATTTTAAATTAATGTGTTGTTTTTGGTGCAGGCCATTGTTTTTCATTAATGCGTTGTTTTTGGTGCAGGCCAGAGTTGTTCATAATTCCAGTGCTGAGTGGCAGAGTATCAAGGATGCTGCTGAGAGAGCAAGAAATAGGGCAAGTGTAGAGGGCGATGACGTGGGCACAACAACATGCACTGAACTGCTAGAAGCTCTTGAATTGAGTCGCTGCCTATTACTTATGGGGTAAGTCAAAACAGCTGTGATAATTGTGCAGGAGGCATATTATTGATCTGTTGATGCAAAGATTAAAGTGAAGATTAACCCTTGTATTCTTGAATCTCGTCCTTTCTGTTCCAGGTATGTACATGGTTGCCCATGGTTGGACACTCCTTTTGCATTTAATACTCAAGCAGCTGCTCAAAAGACTGCTGCAGCTCTTGGCCAGTTGTTGGTTCTAGATTTAGTTGTCCGAAATGAAGACCGCCTGCCTTGTCGTCAGCTTGGATGGCGTGGGAATCCAGCTAATCTTTTATTCACAGAAAAGCTTTCATTTATAAATGTGGATGTCTCTCTACATGAGAAATCTGATCATCTGCCTCGAAGAAGCAGAGGAACTGCAGTTCCTCATAGAGAAAGGAGATTTTACTCAGTGGACAGTAGGTCTAGTTTTGATAAACCAAGTCTTGTTTCACACAATTCTGACACAACTGATTGGTACGGTTCTGTGGGGGATCTTCATTCAAAAGTAGAGAGCGTGGCACTGAAAAATGATATCAGTGACTTTTATGTTGTGGCAATTGATTCTGGAGTTCCACGCCGGCCTCCTGCTGGTAAAAGGTCTGCTGATCAATTGCACTATCCAAAGTTGGTGGAGCTTCTTCTAAACAGTACTGAATTTTCATCAAATTTGCTTTATGAAATATCTGGGGAGAGACTTGGCTCTCAAAATTTAGGTGAAACTGCAGGAAATTTAGATTCTTCTTCTTTGGAAAGTGTTGACCAAGTAAAAATTGTTCAGGAGTTCCGAGCTGGTTTTCGTGGTGCTCTGAGGGAAATGCAAAGTTTACATGTTTTCTTACTAAAACTTCACCAGAAGTTGGATGCGTTGTTGAGAACATTTGTGTCAATTATTAGCAAAATCCCACCTGGTGATGAAGATAAGGAAGATTCTGGGGCTGTTGAATCCTGTTCAACCCCATCATTTCAAAGCAGTTGTCATTCTCCAGCTCTATATAAAGAATTTGCGACACCTGATGCTAGTGCAGAAACTGAAGATGCTCCATTGAATGAGGGCACTAGTCCTCCGGATCTCTCAGGAAAGCCATCATTTAAATCTCCTTTCAAGGACAGCTCACCAGAAACAGTGTCGCCAGTGACCCGAGATAACTTGCATGGAAGACATTCCAAGGGCAATGGAGATCCTCTTCGCAGCATGCGTCTAACTTTAAAGTTGAAGGACTTCAATAAGAGTTTAAAGGTGTGATTATTATATTCAATAACATACATGGTTGCTTATTTTTAACATGTATTGATCATCTTACTCTAGAAAAGGGATTCATTCTGAGACACCAATGTCTGCAGGTGGATGGCGAAATAAATAAGGAATTAGAAGTTTGGAATGAGTCTCTGAGAGCAGAAGCAGTAACGTTCTGTCAAGAAAATGGTTTCAACACGGGCTTTTTTGAGGGTGGAGATAATCATACTGTAGTGGATAGCTATGAGTTAAAGGTAATGGGTCTGTAAAGATATTTCTTATGCGTTTTGCTTGGAGATATTACTGTTTTGGACAATGTCATGAATTAGGGATGGGGCAGCATCGAACAACAGGGTCTTTTATCCTTTACTATGCTTTACATAATTACTAAGAAAAAATGAAAAAATCTGCGAGTCTAGAACTAGTTTTCTAAGAGGTTTTGAATATTTCAAAAGATTTGTTTTTAATTTTGGCTGTTACAGGTAAGGCTGGAGCACCTTCTTGAAAGGATGGCTTTAATCTCTCAGGCTGCAAACACAGAGCGCCCTTCCTGTGTTACAAATAATTTGTTTGTTGGTGGAGCCTTGGCTGCAAGTTCTCTTCACACATTGCAATATCTTGGAGTTACTCACATCCTGTGCCTCTGCCCAAATGAGCTTGGTCAATCGGAAACACAATATCCAGAACACTTTGAGTACAGAAATTTTTCGGTGCTATTCTCTTTCCTCCTTTTCCTGTACCATTGCTAGCACTGGTTTTTATGAAGTATTTTTATTGTTGAATTTGCTATCTTAGAATTGCCTTATTTCTTATCAGTCAGGAATATTTAACATTAAATCAAAATATGATCCATGTAACAGATATATGATACTGATGATGCAAACATCAGTTCTCTTTTTGAAGATGCTTCTGATTTCATCGAGAGTGTTGAAAGCAGCAACGGTGGAAAGATTCTTGTTCACTGCTTTGAAGGAAAAAGTCGCAGTGCAACAGTTGTCCTTGCATACCTTATGTTACGCAAGTAAGAATCACTTGTTTTTGGGGTTTCTTTTCTGCTAGATGGTATACATATTTTTTGTCTAATTAATAACAAAATTTTTGTTCTGGAACTTATCGTATTGATCTCTGTTTTAATTTGGATTTCACCACCAGGCATCAAACTCTTTTGGAAGCATGGAATCAACTCAAGCGAGTCCACCGCCGTGCACAACCAAATGATGGGTTCATGAGAACTCTTATAGACCTAGATAAGAGATTGCATGGGAAAGCTTCCATGGATTGGCAACAAAGGAAGCCCGTCATGAGGACTTGCCCAGTTTGTGGGAAAAGTGTAGGCCTGAGTACCAGTTCTCTGAATCTTCATTTGCAAAAGTCACATCGACATATTTCTTTAGGGAGCGTGGATAGCTTTGATTTAAAAGACTTGCAACGAAGCATAGATTCAGTCAAAACAAGCTAATAATGTAAAAATTACCTATTATTCCTATAAGATTCGCTGGCATCTCCTTTTGGAAAAGATTATGCCGGGGGCATGTTCAATGGAGAAATTACACTGCTTCACCTGGGGGAAGTTGCTGGGTTCAAATCCAAACATGGAAAATTCAGTTTGCAGCTAAGATAGGGATTTTTTGAAAAGGAATTATCTCTCTTGAAGTTGGAGCCAAAGTGGACATATATGGAGGGGCAATACCTCTGCTTTGGCTGGCCATGTAAGATTATATGATGTATTTGATTATGTGCATTAATAAAATATGAAATGTATTTGTTCCAAGGAGAAAAAGGGGTTACCTATTGTAGTAGTATGACTGCCTTTCAATTATAATGACTTTCAGATAAATGTGGAGTTCGCGCCAATTTTTCTTTTGGCTGTTGTAATATTTAGATGTAGAAATTGCCAACAAAGATAAATTGTGCATAGTACCATTTTTCTCTATGAATGTTTGAGGTTGCTAGGTGCAATTTACCTGAGCATTGAGCAACTTCAACGGGCAGAGCTCATTTATATAAATAATGACTTCTCAAGAGCCATAGTGAATATGGTAGATCTCCTTGCTTATGTAGGTAGGGGGTTGTGTGCGACTGCTTTTTGGCACCTGTATGTGATAATCTTGGTGTACATTATTGATTGATGATATAATATATACCGCACTAAATTAAATTAACATAAATATAGACTCCTGCAAATATACTTGCTTATGTAAACAGTGCCTCAAGATTTATTTATTTGTGCCAGTACTTCAAGATTTATTTATTCATTTATCTATTTTTGCCAGTTGCATCCTTCTTGTCAATCAAATTGCAGCCCTGCAAAATTCTTGTGTCGAACCTCTGTCTATATATTTCTCAACTAGCGTTAAATCCTTGTGTTGAACCTTATCTATATATTGCTTGCTCAATTCGTGTTAAATGTTACAAAAAACCGGATCACAAAAGTGGTCCACCAAAAATACAATATATATATTCATGTGCATCCATATGAATCCAAACTATTATATACAAATTTGCAAAAATGGCTCTTGTTATGTGCCATACTGAGCATATTTTTGCCAGAACCTTCCCCACTCAACCAACTTTTTTAATTTAAAAAAAATAAAACATACCCTTTGAAGTGTTGTTGTACAATTATGTATGGAACCAGTGAAAACCACAACCACAATCGGTAAAACCGGATTGAAACTGGTAAAACCAGTCAAAACCAGCTGGTTCTGTACATAATCAGTCATTTCTAGTTTGAGACACCGATTTGCCCCGGTGAGGTCCCAAAACTGGTTGGACCAATCAATTTTACCGGTTTCGGTTTGGTTTTTTGTAACAGAGAGAGGGATCAAGTCTCTTGAGGTGCAAACCCTTTTTAATTTACAAAAAATGTCTAATAAGCATTTCTATTTGGAAGGGAAATGAGGTACATTGAATATTTACATGTTAGGGTTAACCCTACCCCAAAGTTTGTGGTGACTTGGAGAAATATGAACCATTGTTTCAATGCATTCCTATTTGCAATCAATGACCATCAATTCTATAATATTTCCCAAGGAGACACAACTTGATCACACCCTAAGACACCACCCTTTTATTTTCATTTGCATTCTCCATGATTGTGTCGAAATGCGTTCTACAGCCCAGTATGGGGGAGATCTTGTAACGTTATGTCGGCTATAAATAATATTGTCGATTATGAGGGAGATGTTGTAACGTTATGTAAAGTTATGTCGGCTATAAATAATATTGCCGATTATGAGAAAGATGTAGATGTTGTAAAGTTATGTAAAATTAATTTTTACTTCTAAAAAGTAAAAACTAATAAATTTAAATTTAAAATATAAATCATTTATTGGTTTTGTATGAGATTAAGTGCAGCACAGCTAGGATAAGAGAATATGCACTCCCCACCTTTCGAAGACCCTTTGCAAGGCCAAAACTTACCTTTCACTTAGTTGCCAAAACCCAGAGCTCAATTGACAACCCGATTCAAACCTCGGACGCTTTTCAATAACGCAGGAATGGGATGGTGTGCACAATAGCAATGATAAAACCGTAAGCCGTGCAAGAATGTGGCAGCCATGGTTAGACATGATCTCCAAATTTGGATATGGTTCATCGTGATACCGTCGTTAGACTCATTAAAACCATTAATGCACTCTAGGTGATTAATTAGTATTGAAGATCATACCTTTTCGCTGAGTGTCTTTGGAAATAGTTGTTACAACCTTTGATATATTGCTCCCTTGAGTGTCAAAGAATCCAACATCTTGCCTTAGGACAGAGTCCAAATATTTTGTGCAAATACAAAAGCTATGTCTTTCTGCTGTCCTTGTCCAACAAAATCCTTCTGTAAATCACATTCAAATTACAACGCCATTTTTGTCAATAAATTCAAGTCTTAAGTTGTTGGACAGAAACGCGATAATAGCATTAACTATGTTTTGAATTAGGCAGGGAAATTACCCAGAAATGCTGCCAGTGCTCCCAGTGTGCCTAATATCATCAACACCTTGTCCGCGTATTTGAATAACTTTTGCAGGGTCATCTTCCTTCTCATAATTCCACCCTCATCTTCACATGGATTTTCTTCACTAAAGTCATCCAATTTCTCAGGTTGCTCATCACTTATGCTCTCTTCCACCATCTATAACGACGACATTGCAATATAAGTTGATTGAATCCCAGAATTACAATCTTTGAGTGACAATACTTATCATATCTATCTATCTATCTATAGAGCTGCTCACTGAGCCGACTGCATGACTGGCAACGGGGAAATGAATTCAGTGGAAATTAATATTTGAATGCGGACCTCTTGGCAAGCCTTTCACACTCATGAAGCATATTTGTTTCACTCTTAGGATTAAAATAACAACGAGGTCATGGGTCATTAAGCCGCCCATCCTACTCTTGTCCCCTTGTCCCAATAAAATCTAGGTTTTTTCTTACAACTTTGTTTTTCATTTAATAATTTATACATATTTATATATTGATATTAATTTAAAAATTGTTGAAGTATTATTTATTTGTACCACTAAAATTTTAAAATTGCGGGGTGAAAAGGCTTTACTTTATCTTATATAATAAAATTACAAAAATATTCATCTAAATACTATTTCATAAATTCATGTTTAAAGACACTTTATTTTATTAAAAAATAAAATTTTTAATTATCCGTCGTATTTGGTGACGTAATATGGAAGATGGTGATGTAATATGGCAAATAATAAAAAATAAAAAATTTAATTATCTTCCAAAAAATAGAAATTTAATTATCTCCCAAAAAAGAGTCTCTCACAAAAACAACACAATATAGGGGTGATGTTGTAATGTTCCTACCTAACAAAATAATAATAATAATTGAATTATCCCCCCAAAAATGTTGGCATTGCACATGGTTTTAAAACCATGTGCAAGGCCTCCTAACCAACCCATGGTTTTTTATTGTACATGGTTTAAAAGGGCCTTGCAAATGGTTTTAAAACCATGTGCAAGGTCTCCTAAACAACCCATGGTTTTATTATACATGGTTTAGGACAGCCTTGCAAATGGTTTCAAGACCATGTGCAAGGTCTAAACAACCATTGGTTTTAGAAGGGCCTTGCACATGGTTTTAAAACAATGTATGGGAGAGATGTTGTAATGTTGGTTCCTAACAAAATAAAAAAATATTATGTCATGCATAAATAATATTAAATATTAATATTAAAAATATTATGTGGACCTTAAATAAAAAGATGTCTTTTATTTTGAATCAAATCAATGGCTATATATAGGATCCCTCTTGGCTCTTGATAGAGCCTAGGATTTGGATCTATGCTGGTTTAGAACCATTTTATGATCATCTATTGTTTGTAACATAAAGAGAAAATTCATTATTTTTATTTGCAGAAAAGAAAACTAAAAAAATAAGAAACAAAGAAGAAAAAATTTTAAACACCAGAAAAATATTTAAAAAGGGGAAATATAATCAAATTTTGTATTATTGAATCCATAAACACTTATAGTTTAGGTAGCTATTATAGGCACCCTTATCCTTTTCATTTGTATTGTAACATATAATCCTATATTTTTGTAGGAATCATTTGGTATTGAGTCCTATTTGTTGCAATTTAATTTGACCTCATCCTTTTGGAATTTTCAATGATAGTACTCATCCCCTGTATTGAGTTTTATCACCTTGTCACTTAGTCACATTCCTTATTTCACTTTCCAATTTAAGTACTCATGTCAGGGTCTCTAGATTGATATATGGTTGAGTTATCTAGGTGACAAGTTATGATTTCTTCCTATGTCAACCTTCATATTATGCTAATTCAAGTGAATTCTTATGTCAAATCCACAATGGCCTCATTGCACTAAGTTTATTCCTAGTTCTTATGCCAATCCATGTTCTTTGTACCTTATGTTTGTGTATAGGGAATCATTATTTCTCTTTATCTAATGGATATGGTCATGTTGAAAATTATTTCATCTTACTTTAGGATTTTGATGTAGTGGCCGAAGTACTTGGATATCATTTTCACCATTGATGGTATTCCTCATATGCAATACAGATTTTCATCATTAATTATTTATTCAAAGAGTGGTTCCTTATAGTGTTTGACATTAACATTGCCATTCACATCACGTTGATTCATTCTTGGTACCTTGGAACCCATCATAATCATTGGTGGGCCACCTCAAATCTAAAAAATATTATTATCATTGATTTTGACTAAATTTTGTATACCATGCTCAGCCACAACTCATGGTTACAAAATGGAGAATTTGTATTTGTAACGAAGGCATTCCACATCTACTTTGTTTTAGTTTTTTGCGAGACATTAACATGAACCTACTAGCAACGAGATACCAACATGTTTTGATCCCTCTTTCAATGAAATTCCTTTGTATTTAATATGTTCTCTCTTTAGATCCACCACATTCATCACATTTCAATAAGAATCACCACTCATATCTTCTCATTAGTTTGAATAATAACTTGTTGATATCTCGGGGAACTTTTTGATGTCCACCTACTCCCATGAGTCCAGGACCTACATCTAGTTCACAACAGCTAGCACTTGGCATTATCTCCGATCTCATCCTACTTTCATTTGAACTTTCTCAGATTGACGTGCCTAGAATTCTCGACATACCCATCCACATCATGGTCTTGATAATCTTTATATTCATTGCACATGTCGTTCAAAATGAACATCATGAATGCCAATTAGGCCCGCGATATTGGTGGCAAGAAGAAGGCACTAACCGACATTTCATCGATGATTTCGAGCTACTCCGGTGAATGGAGCGCAAAAAACTTTGAGAGAAAAAACAAAGACAAGAGATATCTGATGAAGCTTGTGCAATTTATCAAGTACTTGTTTATCATTGTTATTTTCCTCGCACTATATGCGTCGACATGAATGTTGAAAGAAATTTAAAAGAAACACCTAAAATACATAGTTCTGCAACAAGTAGACATGGGCAACAATGACTGGTGAATGGGGAAAATGTTGAAAACTTTTCAAATTGTTTTTGAATGCACTAAATTTTGACATGGACTAGAGGTTTGCATGCCTCTGTGATATGGGAGGATTTCCAGACTCATATGATAGAAACAATAGTTAGTAATCAAAATCTTCGATCTCATCCTTATAACATACCACATAAATGTGATAGCTCTGGGGCATCATTAATTGTCCATAAAGGCATTGCATGGAATTGAAATTCTCTTTGTGCATTTGCTGGTCTAGACATATAATACATAGTGACACCCTTCCATAACTCTAGTAACTTATCTATTGATAAGGGGCTCCATATATACATTCATATCTTTGACCTAGTATTTACCTATTTGATTTAACATAAAGTACAAAATTATGACATATATGAGTAAATAAAGATATATGAAATTATTTTGAAACATAATTCAACATATATCAATAAACAAAAAAGAAGACATAATTATGAAACAAACAAGATAAACGAGATGGTACAATGTTAAGAAAAATATTCTAAACAAATTAATACTTTGAACAATCATTGCCAATAGTATGTGCTCCTTCTTTATCGACATCCATGTAGGAATGCTATTGTTAATAGAAAAAGCAGGCCATAGCAAGAAGTTATTGAGCTCTCCAAATGCATTGGCACCGTCAGCTACCAATGAATGCCTGCCTAAGAATACGCGGTTGTTTTTTAGACTTTGGCCATTTTTATTCTATTTTCGTAAATATAAATCCATTTGCGAGCATTCAAAGAACACCATCTTCACTTCTGTTCTTTGGATGGTAATCCATTAACTGTGCTATGCTTTTGCACTTGAAAAATTGTGGAAATGTGGAATTACGAGAATATAACGAAGAACCTTGCGAGGCACCCTTTTTGTTACTTTATCGACTCAATATCTACTCTCTTCATGTTTCGGTCATTTGTCTCTCGACGCATGTTATTTATAGTAGAGAATATCATCATTAGGACATGCATCAATTGCTTGATACTCCAGGCCATAGCGAGTAAGTAGGTCTGAGCTCTCCAAATGAATTGACACTGTCGGTGACCAATGAATGCCTAAGAATGCGAGGTTGTTTTTTAGACTTTGGCCATCTTTCTTCTATTTTCGTAAATACATATCCATCTGCAGGCATTCTTTGCATGGTAATCCATTAACTGTGCGATGTTTTTGCACCTGAACAATTGCGCAAATGTGGAATTATGGGAATATAGCGAAGAGCCTTGCAAGGCACCCTTTTTGTTACTTTATTGACTCAATATCTACTCTCTTCACGTTTTGGGGATTTTTCTTTCAACACATGTTCTTTATAGTATAGAATATTAGGACATGCATGAATTGCTTGATACTCCATTCCACTATATTTCATTATGGCATGTGCGAGGTAAAACATTTGACGGTGGTAACAAAAATCACCTATCAGTACAACATGAAAAAACAATACTACTTGTTAATGTAAAGGATATTAGTCATACATACTGCATCCAAATGTTAAAGATGATTATCAACATTAAAAACATGGGTAAATATAAAACTGTCTTCATGTACTAAATGTGACAAAATCAATATATTACATACCTTAGGAGTTGTGTCACACATGTGTTTAACATACCATTTACAACCTTTAAGTACAACAACAACAATAAAGCAGAGAAAAGACTTATTTTCGAGCCTTAATAAATAGGTTGACTTCCTCTCGAAAGAACATGTATATCATGAGTAGCATCAAACTGATTTCCATCATCATTGATTCCAACATTATTAAATGTCTCCCAAATAAATCTATTTGTACCATCTTAGTCATCTTCTTCAATTGTGTTATTAGCATCATTAGCTTCTTCCATAGGATCATTAGCTTGATCCTAAATATTTTCCCCATGTAGTTCTTGATCAACAGGTGCTTGTACAAACTATAACTCTTCCTCCTTGAGAAATTCCCTAGGGCGATTTCTCTTTACATTCAAAACAATGAAATAATGTTAGTGTATATAACAAATATTTAATGACACAAACGTTTACGTATATAATATAAGAAAACAAGGACAATAGAGACAATGACAAACAAATTAAGGATGAAGCTTGTGTAACTTATTAATATAATTAAGAATACAATTAAAAGTTGTGCTGACGTGCATCTTGAATTTTTTTAAAAAGAAACAATGAAAATAAATTGTATTGGGACTAGACATGGGCAACAATGACCTTTGAATGGGGCCAATGTTGAAGTTTTATCAATCTGCTTATGTATGCAGTGAAATTTGACAAGGACATACTGTTTGCATGCCTTGACAATATGGGAGGGTTTCTAGACTCAACGATGACTCAAATCATTATCAATTTTTATATATTTAATTTATTGTTATTAAAAAGATGTTTCAACTAACATTACTATTTATGAAAAAAGATGAATAGATATTCGGATTGTAAACACTTTTTAGCCAAAAATAGATATAAAATTAGATTTAGAATTAAAAATAAATATAAAAATTCATTTTATTAAATAAAAATAAAGTAAATTCTGAATGTAACTCCTAACTCTTTAATACCCTAAAATATATACAAATAATAATAATAATAATATTTTAATTTTCCTTTACATCTAACATAAACATTTACGACAACAAACTATAATACAAAGACATAATGAATAACTTACTAATGGATGATATTTATGCCCACCTTCAGTGTGTCCATACAATCTACAATCTTTGAAAGCCGTTGTTATTAGAAGTATCATTCGTTTCAATCCCTTGCGTATTTTACAGGGACAATAACATTTTGCATACTTCAAATCCTCATATGCAGATCCCATATTTCGTTTGACTCCTCGAGGAATGTTTTGTGACATGTTTCCTCACCAAATCTTCAATGATAATTATGTTCAATAACTTTATAATATGAACATAACAAAATATCCCCTACAACATTAAAAAACCGGGGGGAGCACAACAACAATGTTGAAGCTATTAGATTATATAGATCGCCAACTACCTAATTATAAACGTTATCAAATAGATAGTGTATTAAATGTGAAATCCGTCGGATATCTAATAGTTCTTGAATTTTAGTCGGATATCCAACATTTCTAGTCGGATATCTCTGACATTTATTGACATTTAATAAGATATCGGACGATATCGGGAATTTAAAAATAAAAAGACAGCTGCCATCTAACATTTTTCTTTGATTTTCATATACTGTCGGATTTCACCATCGGATTTTTCGCCCATATGTATTAGTGTTTGTGACTTTTTCATGCTTTCCTTATAGACTATATTTTTAACCAACAAGCTCCTAGACTATCTGAAGCATCCATGTCAACCCTAAATAGCATTGGAGACTAGTATATCCCAAGAAGTTTTCACCTATATTAGTTTTTTGGTACTTCTACATCCCCACTCATTTTTTCCTAGATATGTTAGATATGTTCTTGATAGGATAGTCCTAAGGGAAATTGCATATCAGACTATTGTGCATGGGATTGCTTCTTTCTTTTCCATGCATGCCAAAAGGTCTTGGCCCATATTTTTTATCAAACTAGGTTTTTTCACTTTAACAAATTCCCCTTGTGCCAAAAAAGGAGGTTTCCTTTCTCAAAGAATTGAATCTCAATGTAGGAACAATGAAGATACATGATCCCAAGAAAGTTATTGAAGAACATTTCAAATCAATCGACCCATCTCCTACGTACAAACACGATCCAAATCCTCAAGAGGACATTTTCCAAGCAGCTGTCACATACGAGGATGTATTAAGTGATATGGAAGATGACAAACAAAGATGAATGTTGCATACGGTTCTAGAAGCTAACTTGAAAATAGCAGTGGTCGCAGGGAAAACAACATTTGACCATGACATGGAGAAAATAGAGGCAAAAAAAAGTAGATGTCGCTTCAAGAGAAGCTTTAGAGAAAAAGGTTATTGAAGCCGAAGACCAGCTGAAGCAACGATAATTGTAAGTTGTAGAGGAGGCCAAAAGAAAGGATGAAGAGGAAGCTAAGAATAAATTTGAAGAAGAAGCTAGGATATAAGATGAAAGAAATAAAAAAGCAGAGGAATGAGCCAAGAAATATGAACAGGATAGAAAGGATGAAGAAGAAAGAAAGAAGCAAGAGAAAGAAAAAGCTAGGCAAGTTGCATTGGACAAGATAAAAACATAAAGGAAGAAAAAGAGAGAGAAGGAGAAAAAAAAAGTTGAGGAAGAGAGGAAAAAGAAGTAATAATAAGAAGAAGAGGAAAGAAAGAAAAAAATTGAAAGTGAAGTTGGAAGGTTAGGCAAGTTGCACTGGACAAGACAAAAACATAAAGGAAGAAAAAGAGAGATAAGGAGAAAAAAAAAGTTGAGGAAGAGAGGAAAAAGAAGTAATAATAAGAAGAAGAGGAAATAAAGAAAGAAATTGAAACTGAAGTTGGAAGGTTGAGGCGACAACAAGAAGTAGAACGCAAGAAGAAAGAAGTTGAACCGTGTCATTGTTGTTGGTTCAAGCCAACTATCCACAATGACTACTCCAATAAATCCCGATACTCCTTTACCCACATTATCAAGTGACTCTTGTTAGTTAGCTGTGACTAGTATTGATTATCAGGTACTCTCCTTAGGGAACTATTTTTTCAGTAGGTCCTAGAAAAAGTGTGGTAAAGAAAGGACCAAAAAGGAAAAATATAGGAGAAACGACTGACAAAGACTATAAAAATTAGGTAATTGTATAGAACAACATGGACATGGATCCATAGAAAGATGTGATTGATACAACTTCCACTTTAAGCAAATTTGTGGTTGCTAATTACATCAAATGACCGAAATAAATTCTACAATTGATAGCTACAAGATTCAAATTGCTATGCTGGAGGTTCAAGTTGATCACCAAAAATTTTAGATTGAAATTATGCATCACCAAAATATAGTTTAAACAACAAGCAACATGTAATTAAGATGTTGGGGGTAATAGGGGAATATCAATTGGAATTTGAGAAGATGAAATTAGAATACGAGGAAAACATTGCCTCTTATGAACAACAAGGGAGTCATGTTGAAGAGATGGAAGAAAAAATATGTTCCTTGCAGCTCCAACTTGATGAAAAATATGTGAGTTGAAGCATTAAGAGCCAACGAAACACTTAGGAATGCCCAAAAGAATATTTTCAATTAGATGGAAGAAATGCAATAGTGTGATGATAGTCTCAATGTATTATTTGACCAGGTTGAACATTTTAGTGAAAGGAATAAGGTGGAAAATTTGTTTGAAAAAATACTTGATTGGAAGAAAGCCATGTTAAGTTCATGGAAATCAATTTGTGATGATATCAATGAGGCTGCTTATACTACAAACAGATCATGCTTCGATCGATGATATCCTTGACAAGTTTGGCATGGTTGCGATTGATGAATTAAATTAGATTGTGCCATGTCAATTGAGGATATCTGAAGTTGATTGAGCCCAAGATGAAAGTAAGAAAATTGACAAGTTTGGCATGGTTGTGATTGATGAATTAAATTAGATTGTGCCATGTCAATTGAGGATATCTGAAGTTGATTGAGCCCAAGATGAAAGTAAGAAAATATCCAAGGACTATTTGAGATAAATGAATAAGTTTTGAACAAGTTCCTTATAGTACCAGTCAAACTAGCAACTTTATCTAATGCCTATGTTCAAAGAGTCCATAACAATTTGAAAACAGAAACCTTTCGAACCATCTATGTCAGGGAACTACAAATTGAAGGTTGAAATCTAAGTGTTGCTCAGATCATCGAGGCTCACATACGGGGCCAACTTATAAAAATGAATTACATTAAAGAGCTTTTTTTTTGTAAATCCATCTTGATAACTATTGTAACTGATTAAGTTATGCTAGTTAATGGAACTTCATCATGTTTTGTGTTAAAAGAAAGGTTTTCTGAAGGAGAAGGGGGGTTTTCAACTCTGGAATATACTTTTTGTAATATTATTATATTGAAGTAATGAAATACCAAGAGACTTGTGGTTGTTGAATATTACATTGTTTTTGTGAGATTTTTCTTTCATTTCCATTGTATGATTATCGATTGGATGTAAGTATAACACAATATAATTGTTTGTGTATGTTATCTTGGCTAATTGATGGTTCAATAACTGCAATGGATGCAAATGTTATGTCACAAAATTCTAATAATTATTTATTCACATATATGTTGCATTAATGATTTAACATGTTTTAAAACTACAAGATTATCTTTCTGCATTTTTGGACATCATATATATGCTTTGTTTCCGACTGCATTTAATCTTAGCTCTGATTGAGATAAGTTTAGAATATAATTAGTGTTTGGTTCTCTTAGAGTAGATTGGTGATTAATAATTAGATCTTACTTCAAGTTCCAGGTCTTGATAGATTAAAATTAAAAGAAATTAAAACAATAAAACCTTAGTGACAATCAGGCCCACATATCGGTCAAAGGATGTCATGCCAAACATCAAGTCTAATTAGGACTTGTAATCAAACATTCTCCCTTATTGTTGACTTGGTTCAATTTGACCCATTAACATCGAGCACATTTATTCACCATTGGCAATGGTGCGTTACCTATAATAATGACTCTTGGTGCAATTAATCATATTTAAATTCTATAAATGTGTGTCACGTCCCCACCCCTCATACTGACAATGGTCAGGACGCGACCAACACACTGCTGCTATCAAATTGGGCAATCTAGCCCCATGATAATAAACATAAAAATAAAATGCATTAATATAAAAACATACACAAATGCATAATGCAATTTATAGCAGAAGCAAACACATTTATTTCATTCATGCATTCATCATGTTCATTTTAATTCATAAACAATTCATTGAAGAGATTAAATACACAAGAATACTTATCTGGAAAAGAAGTTGGCCCGCAACTAGCTATGTCGCTGCAATGTTCCACCCAACCATATGCCAGTGTGCTCATCAATCTTTCAGCATCACTGCCTCCCCCGAGTTGGGCATGATTCTACAAGGCACTAGGGAAATAACAGGCTCATACAAAGCCCAAAACCAAAACATCCACAGTCAAGCCAACACACCGTTGGTTTTCACAGACTGTCCAGCCAAGCCAATAAGAAATTGGGTTTTACAGGTTGCTAAGGCAACTAGCCAACAACACATGGGTTCCTTGGACTTATCCAGCCAAGCCACACTTGCATCAAACACAGTCATACACAATTGTTGGATATGAACAAAACGTCCTTGGGAACCAAAACATAAATGACAATTGGGGCAAACAACCCAGCATGAGGAAATACGTTTTCATGAAACGTTCTTAGGATTTATAGAGGTAAAAAAACGACTCCATCAAACCCTCAGACTCTGGATCTATTCTCCCATCCGCTGGGCATTACCAAAAACGAGATTTGCAATTACAACCGGCACAATAAAATGGGGAAAACATCCCTCTAACAGCAATTCGATTTTCCAGAGTCATTTTTGGCCCTAACGTGGCCAAAACGAACTCAACAACACCCAAAATTCGTGGGTCTCTTCTCCCACTCATGGGCAACTCAAAAACGAGTTTCCCAGCTTCGAGAAAATAGGAAAAATGGAGAAAAACGTGGAGGAGAGCTCCCAACTTTCTCACAAGGGCAAAAATGACCTCCTCAAACCCCAAAATCATGGCCCCTTCCTTCCCATTTGCCCCATCAACACCCAAAACGCATTCTGCGTATGGAAAAGGGAAGGAAAAGGCAACCAAACCATGGAGGAGAGAGAGCACAGTCTCTTCTTGCATGAGGGAGCCAAAACTCTATGAAGATGGGTGAGAAATGAAATTCATGGGTGCATCATGGCTTGGGCATGCTTTCCCAAGCTTTTACTTGCCCCACAAGTCAAAAACACACTTTCAAAAAACGGGTGACCTCCCAAATTCGAATTTGACCTCCATGCCTTTCCCATCCCAAGGAGATAACTTCTTCAACAACTTTTAGATGACTGGGCACAAAAGACAAAAAGGGTAGTTGACAACTTTATGGGTTTTACCTTAGACATTTGGATTTTCCTCATAGGCTCACAATTGAATATTTCTCCCTCCTTATTCCTTGTGAAATCATGCCCCCATCTCTTTAACATTGCGGCGTGTAGCTAGTTGTGGTATTTTTATTAATTTGCATTTTACATGATGTCTCAAAACACATTGTGCCTGGCTAGTACATAAACCATCAACATCGATTTTAATCACCGAAACATCAAACACTAAACCCATGGTGGGGCCTTTATTTTGAGCTTCACACCATGATTTAATACATTATTTACATCATATGCAATTTAATACCATGGGGTCAAAACCGGGGTGTTAAAATGTTGCTATCATACTATAGAATGCACGGGTGCGATCATACATACATAACACATCGGGTAGTTATAAAAATGGAAAGAACTTATGCATCACATTTAACTTGTACGCGCTAGTGCTATAATAAAATTAATCGCATCGGGTCATTAAATGCAAGGAAAAACACTGGTGCTATGAATTATAACTATGCACTAGGGGTTATATGAATGGATTACACCGATGTATCACATTTAAATGGTATGTGTTGGTTCTTGTGCATGTGAAACACACCGGTATGTTATTTTAATAATAACATGCCATTAAAAAACATTCTCTATAATAGCTGGCCATTCAATATTTTAAATTTATAGTTGACATCTGTTACCAACGATATAAGTTTTAGTGGGGGTTTTTTGGATAATTTTTCCCAGCCTTGTAACACTAAAAACCTCTCCTAGAGGTTATTTTCCTTGTAGCGTTTTTTTTTAATTTGACTTGATGTGATGACTCTTATCCAGCTTGACAAAGACCAAATATTAGCTAATAACTATTACAATATATGATCTTTTCGTAGCACCTCTCTTAGCGTTATAGCTTGCAAACTCTCTAAGTGTTAGTACAACCACAACGCATCAAATAGATTGATGATTGACATATTCATTGAGTATATTAAATAATCCTAGATAATTCATAGTAATATACTAAGAAATGAACCTTTCCACAAAAAAAATTGCACTTGCAAGGGTACAAATACAATGACATTATAAATGGTGAATTCCGGTCATTAGATACCAACGCTGGCAAGATTAACTAGATTGTAGAATATATTGGATGGTTTGAAGTTTGATTTGTTTCATAATGAGCGTAAATCCAAATCCTAGGCTCTATCAAGCATTGAGAGGGATCAAACTCTCTAGGTGCAAACCTCTTAAGGTATTAATGCACCATTAAAACCAATCAATGTAGCTACTAATTTATGCATTAATATTAATACACCATACACTCAAACCTATGCAAAAAAAAACTCACTTTACATGTTAATGAAATGTTAATAAAATTGTGTTACTGAAATTCAATATATTTTAAAATATGACACTTTTCAATTTGACTATATTGGCAATTATAATTAAATTTTTTTAATTTAAAACATATTTGAAAAAAATATGATGTAAAAACTTTTTTACTATTTAAATTATTAAAACATTATAACTATTAAAACATTATTTTTTAAAACATTATAATATTATACTATTTTATTTTAAAAATCTTATTTTTAAAAAACACTTTTACTATTCAAATTATTAAAACATTATAATATTATACTATTTCATAAATTGACTATATTTTCAATTATATTTTAAGAACTTTATTTAAAATATAATTGAAAAAACACTTATTTAAATACATTTCTTTAAATTATTTTTATTATAAATTATTAACTATTAAGAAACCATATTTTAATAGTTATATTTCATAGTCCCATAATTTAAAAACCCTTATTTAAAACCTTGCAATACTATCCTAAATGCAAACATTAAATTGTTTCAAACGGCTAGATTACATACATTTTAATACTATCCTAAATATAACTTTAAGTGAGGATCTAGGATAATGTCAATATGATTATCACATATTGAATAAATTAAAGTATATTATTATTCAAAACATCTACCTCATACATGGTTTTAAAACCATGTGCAAGGCCCTCCTAAACCATATACAATAAAACCATGGATTTTTTAAGAGGCTTTGCACATGGTTTTAAAACCATTTGCAAGGCCCTCCTAAACCATGGGTTGTTTAGGATGCTTTGCACATGGTTTTAAAACCATTTGCAAGGCCGTACTATACCATGTACAATAAAACCATGGGGTGTTTAAGAGGCCTTGCACATGGTTTCAACATTCCTTTTGCGGATAATTAATTAATTTATTATTATTTTGTTAGGTAGGAACATTACAACATATCCCCCATATTGGGTTGTTTGTCTAAAGGACATTGTTTTTGGGGGATAATTAAATTTTTTATTTATTATTATTAATTTTAATTTTGTGTAGGCCAACATGTTGGGTATAAAATTTATTATTATTTTATTAGAGCGTCACGTACAAACATGACAACATCTCTCCCACAGTGGGCTGGAGAGCGCCTCTCTACTACTATTTATTATTATTTTGTTAGGTAGGAATATTACAACATATCCCCATATCGGGTTGTTTGTCTGAAGGACATTGTTTAGGCCGATATGTTGGGTATAATATTTATTATTATTTTATTAGAGCGTCCCGTACAAACGTGACAACATCTCTCCCATACTGGGCTGGAGAGCGCCTCTCGACGCAAAGATACCCTAGACTAGACATGTGAAATGTGAGCTATGTTATTCTCTTTGACTAGACTTACTTCAATGAATACCAAAACAATATCAAGTTTGCATAATATCTAATAAACTAAATTGAAAAAAGAAATGGATAGAAAAATAGATAGACATTGATATAAATTCACATGCTTAAATAGGATTAGTGGTAGTTGAGACAAGCTTAATAAACCTATCAATTATATACGTTATATATGTTATGGCACATTATCATTGTAACCAAAAACCATCATCCTCTTGACACATTTTATATGAGCACATGTATTACGATGCATGAATGTAACTTTCCTATTGAAAAGAAGGTCATCAACCCATATATGGGCATACATGGCAATAACACAATTATTATGTTCTTGACGGGGACATAAATTAATTTCACTCAACCACCACTTAAGTATATCAAAAGTCACTTTAATCTCTAGAGTGAAATTAAAGGCTCATCTCAAGTCATTTAATGCAAGGGTCATGCTATTTTCCCCTTTTGGTGACTTAGGTACAAAGTCACTAGGGGAACAACTTCCTAGGTACAAAATTTAGCATGCACAGAAGGAAGGAGTTGACTATGAAGAGATGTTTTGATCCATAGAAAAAATGGGCTACCATCTACACCTTATCGTCTTTGGATGCACAAAATGGGTGGAAAGTCCACCAAATGGATGTAAGAACGTCTTTTTTGAATGGAGGATTGAAAAAAACAACTTCATGTCTCGTCTAGAAGTCTTTAATATGAAAGGACAATAACACAAGGTATGTAAGCTCGTTAAGTCCTTGTATGGCTTGAAATAAGCACCTCGAGCATGGTATGAAAAGCTAACCGAGCATCTTCTAAAATTCAATTTCAAACATTATAATCTTGATGACGCAACATTGTTTGCAAAGAAAGTTGGAAGATCTATTGATTTTTCCACTTTAAGATTTGATAATCATTTCCCTTGTGAATGCTATTAATTTATGCAACAGATTCTTCATAATATAATTATACCCTGAAAGATTAAGCTGGGATTTGATTTCGACTCTTCTCTTGTTAGCATATCTGCAACATAATGAAAATAACCAAGTTTATAAATATTTCAAAATCAAAATATTGAATCCATAAGAACCAATTCAAAATCATAGAATTATTTTTTGCCATCATGTTCTCATTCCTGAAAACCAGGGCCAGAGTCGGAAAAATCAAAATATCCTTCATCTGATAGAAAGACTATTTCTCCTTCAAGATATTCTCCTATTTCACAGAATGCTAGATCCCACCATGTTGGATCTAAATTTTCAAATTATGCTAGTAAAAAGGAAGAAGACAAATATCTGGCTCTTTATATGATAAGACAGAAGAATAGGTGACCAAATCTACACACGAAGGATCCCACTCAACTATAAAGTTTAGTGCATATTCCAAGGAGAATTTCATTGTAGCCAGAATTAAACCATGTTCGGATCTGACATGGAGTAGTGTTTTTCATCCTACCTTTTCCCAGACACTGAATTTGGGTTCAAAGATTATGGTTCGGATTAAGGGCTATATCAATATTTTGATTGTCCTTGCGGCAATGTTGATTTGGGTGATGGAGAAGAAAGATGTATTTGTCTGGTCGAACGAGACCCCCATGATTGATTGGAAAGCATCGCAGGCCGCTAACAATAGCTCCACTCTGTAAAGTTGTGTCTTTTGTCAGTATGATACATTTGTACTCTGATTTTTTCACATGGCTTGGATAACTTCTTTTTTTCCTCGAAAAAATTCGTAATTTTATTTCTGGATAGAACAAAATTACATTCATAGAAAACATAGATAGCCATATAATTTCCCATGCAGTGCACAATATTTATAAACTGAGTTACAATATATATTCTAATAATTTATAACAGTTTACCAAAAGTCCAAAACATTTATGACCAGTATGTAATATCATTTACAACAAAAACAAAGCTAAAATATATCGAACCATAATGCTCAATGTATCATAGTGTAGGCAACTGTCCTTCATGGAAGGACGGTGATAGTATCTGAAGACTTGACCTTGATTATGTTCTTCAATCTTCCAGGTTCCCAATTGTAACTGCGTTCCTTCTTTGGAAAACTAATCTGTTAGCCCATTTATTTCCCTGTAAACATGGGTGAAAGTAACAGTCAAAACGATGCTTGATAGCCAAAGCATCAGCAAGAATATGAACAAGGCGGATAGAGTGACAATATTGTAATTCCTTTATCCAATTTAGCACGATCATTGAGTCCCCAAAAACCTCAAGCGACAAACAACCTCTTTCCAAAGCAAAAGGCAACAACAATTTTTAAGCATAGAGCTCTGCAAAATTATTTGAACCAATCCAGTCCAACAGTAAAAAAGAAGTAATGATCATATGTCATGTATAAAACACCTCCTCCCCCACACCTCTCAGGATGACCATGTGAAGCCCCATCAAAAAAACCCCAAGACCGCCCCCTATCACTCTCCTCTGGTCGAATAACCCAAGCCCCCCTAGCCTTGCCCGGTTGTGGGAAGAAACCCAAAATACCTAAACAATTTGCAACGATCACCTCAAGAGGATGACTTATCCGATAAAGGGTGCGATTTGATCTACCTCCATTACAATGAATCTTTATGTTTACCTTCAATTGTCAATTAGTAGCTAGCGGTTCACAAGTAAGATTTCTATAAATAAGACTCTCCTCTACTTAGTTGAGGCATTCAGAGTCTAGAGTTTGAGAGTCTGAGTGTTGTGTATCCTCTAAGCCAAGGAGAGTTGTGATTTGCCTTATGAAAAACAACGATATCAAGTGTAATGTGTGTTGAATATCAGTAGTGTATGCTCTTCATCTATGCTTAGTGCGATTAGCTGAGATCAAAAGCTTCTTGGGTTTTTAAAGAGTGGTTTTTTATTATCTTCTCAATCTGAAGATGATTAAGCATTGTGTGTTAAATTCTAAGTTTGTATTGTTGTTAGTCATCTGTATTGTTGTTAGTTAATTCGGTCTTGGCGTCATTTAGTAATGTTCCCACCAGTATAATCAATTATATTGTTTCCCTCCAAGAGGTGGAACATTAATACATTTACACCTTGTTAAGCACTTCCTCACACTTGAGAGATAAAATGATTGTAAGTTATGAATAAGCATCTCTCTAACGTAGAAACACTTTAAAATTTTGGGGATTCCTTTCGAGTTCAAAGAGATTGTAATAGAGATGTGGCAATATACAAGGCATTGAGCAAACCCCTAAAATCCAATGTCTCTAGTTACAAGATATCCAAATTGGGAAAGCTTGGGTAGCAACGTTAACGTCCCCATACCCCATAAAGCAGATAATTTAAAATTTTTGCTTTAAGAACCTTTGTTCTCTTTTCTAACACAAGGCATGGGCGTTAACACACTCTTCAACCTTCATCTTCGAGCTTAGAAACCACTGTAACAGTTATTCCTCCCTTGACAGATACATTATGCAACCAGAATGGTCATTTCCGCACTAACCTTGCCATTTCTGCACTTTCGCTTCCACCTTTCCGATCTCGAAACTCGGGAATCGAAACCTCAAGGTTTTGATGGAGCATTCAACCAATCTTCCGCCTTTCGCACTTCCGCACTTCCGCCTTCCACCCTTCCGACCTCAAAACTCGGGAATCGAAACTTTAACATTCAACGGAATGTTCAGCCAATCTTTCGCCTTCCGCACTTCCGCTTTCCTCCTTCGACCTCGGAACTCGGAAATCAAGACTTTACCATTCGACGAAACGTTCAACCAAAATTCTGCCTTCATCACTTTTTCTTTCCGCCTTCCAACCACGGAACTCAGAAATTGAGACTTTAACATTTGACAAAGCCTTCAGCCAATCTTCCGCTTTCTGCCTTCGAAACTCAAAAGTAAAAAAACTATCAAATGACGAAAAATCTATCCATGGTTCCGCTTTCCGCATTCTGCCTTTCCGCACTTTAATGCGAAACTCGAGAACCGAAAAACTTAGCTTTTGACCTTATCTTTTTCTGCACTTCCGACTTTCGCTTTCTGACCTCAGACTTTGGAAATTGGAAAGTTAACTTTGCCTTAGAATTTTTCTGCACTTCTTCGCTTTTGCCCTCCGCCTCCTGCAGGCAGATCCTGGGGTGCAGAATACCCACATTCTGCCCTGTCCTAACTGCTATTTTCCAGTTTCCGCCTTTTGCCTTCCTTAGGAAGATTCCAAGGGGCAGAAATAGTAAGTCAAAGGTATTTTGAACCTTTGATCAGGCTTCCAGCCTTCATGGACATAGGAAAAAATGTATTGAAACATACACGACAAATATAGATGCAAATGCAGCAAAATATTCACAAGTAAACTTTTACTTAAGTCATCCATAAGCATTCAACGTAAACATAACAATTCATAAGCAAATACATTGCAGAAATAACCTAACAGAGAATACTTATCTTGATGAGGAAGTTGTCCTGCAACTAGTTATGTTGCTGCAACGTTCCACCCAACCATAGGCCAGTGTGTTCATTAATCTCTCAACACCACTGGCACCCCCAAACTGGGCATGATTTCCACAAGGAACTAGGGAACAACCAACTCATACATATCCAGAACTCATAACACACAGTTAAGCCAACAGATGGGTTTCACAGGCTACCCAGCCAAGCCATCTCACAGTTGGATTTATTAGACTGTCCCGAAAAGAAACTAAAAACTGTTGGGTTTCACAGGCTACATAGCGAAGCCAACAAACATTTGGGTTTCATAGACTGTACACAGTCAAGCCAACATCCCCATTAAGGACCATCCAAGCCAACAGATGTGTTTCACAGCCTACTCAGCCAAGCCACCTTTCATAGGATGTCTAACCAAGGATTACACACATGGCCCAAAGAACAACAAGAAACAACCAAGGATTAGACACATGGCTCAAAGAACAACAAGACATCGCCAAGGATTACACATGCAGCTAAGCCAGTGGACAAGAAGAACTGCTCAGCAAGTGAGCTCATCCATAGAGCTAAGGAAACCTTCACAAGGTCTACCTAGCCTGGCATCCACGTTGCCTACACACCCAACACAAGAAAGTGTCCCCTTTTCTGCTCCACAATCCTTTGGGCTACACCTTCTCTTCCAGTGGTCTTCCGGATATGTAGAGCAGATTCACCAGCCACTCTTATCTTACTGTGAGGTTCCACACTAGGTTTAACAAGCACATTCTATGTCTCTTTCACTCCTAAGTCTTGCATACCATTCAGACCCAAACCAAGGTGCACAACACAACAAATCACAAGAAAACACAGCCACACAGGCTCCACTCTGTAACAGAGAGAAAATAGGGTCTCATACCACAATGTCACTCAGGCAAACACTGCAGAACCACACTTCCGCGACTCAAGATGATCAAACCACCAATAATGTGTGTGAGTGAACTGATCATACATATCGAATGGAGTGGAATAATAGGATAATCCACAAGGAAAACACAGCCACACCAGCTTCACTCTGTAGCACAGAGAAAATAGGGTCTCATATTACAATGTCACTCAGGTAAACACTGCAATTCCCCAACCAAGGTTTGGCAAGGGAAAAACTTGCAGAAATGCGTAGCATCAGTCCGCTAGAACCAAAACGCCCTGCGACTCTGTTGATGAACAACGCATAATCATGAATGAACAAAAAAAAAATGACAATCCCTGACCCTCGAGAACAACAAAAACTTCTTGCGTCTGGGAGAAAGGACGGGTTGGCACGCATCACGTGCTTCCTTGCTGCAGAAGCAAGAATGCGGCTTCCCCTAGACTACAAACTTGCAGGCTTGCTCAGTCAAGCAATCAAACTGCCATGCTTTGCTCTACCGAAGGCATTAACTACCACAACCAATTCCAAAAATTGAATGATTGAGGACAGTGGACAAAAGGTGGCTATAGGTACATGGGTTTCCCCATTGACATTTGGTCTCACCCTATTGGATTTGGGGGTTTTGGCTAACTCCCCTCCCTCTCCCTTGTGGAATCATACCCCCACCTCTTTCATGTTGCAGTCCCATAGCTAGTTGTGGTATTTTATTAATTGTATATTTACATGATATATCAAAATGTATTGTGCTTGTCTTAGCACCATAACCATAGGTATCAACCTTGATCACCTATACACAAAACATCAATCAATGGCAGGGCCTTGGCTTTGATCTCTATGCCATGATCCCATACAACATATACATCATGTACAATCTTAATACCATGGAGTGAAAAACTGAGGCACACATTCCCCTCCGTCTTGAGTCAAAATCGAGGTATTACAACAACCCTTAAATATTATTCCTCAAGTTTATGATAAGTTTATGGAAAAATCTATTTAATATATTTTCTTCACTTTCCTCTTTGTTCCAATAACCAACCCTAGCTCGAGATTGTCCCTCCAAGGAAACATTCTTCAACACAATGCCCTTGCATATTTCCTGGAAAGGAAAAACAACAATAAAAGATATACGAGTTAGGCCAGCATAAAGTATGTTTTCTTGGACTAACGTCAAAGCAAAAGCCCGTTTAACCAAATCTAATATATTTGTGATTCAAAAGATTGAGGCATTAAAAAGTCTCACTCCTTCCCATGTGTACCAATAGATGCAAATATTAAAGAGAATTAAAAAAAGAATAAACAGATTTTGGCAAGTTTATTATTATCATCGATGGAATCTGCCCAAACATAGAGAATTTCCATTGAGCCAAAGCCAAAAAGGAATTTCCTATTGGGCCATGAGGATTGAACCAACCAGTTCACTATCTTTTGAGCACTTATTTTGGAGGTGATCAAAGGCCAAAGTAAATAGGATCACTGAACCAACCAGGTCAGTATTTTTTTTGTTAATCTATAAGCACGTAATAGGATCATTGAACCAATCAGGTTACTGTTTTTTTGGTTAATTTATAGATAAGTATGTATTTTGGAGGTGATCAAAGGTCAAAACAAAATAGGATCGAGAAGATTTTAGGAGCAAAACTTATTTCATAGGCTAATTTTTGACATTATTTTCCAACAACAAAAAAAATTACCAATTCCAATATTTCTGCAATTGATTTACTCAAAATCTATAAGCTAAAAAAATTCTCTACAAATTACCGAACTATATAACCCTTAGAAATCTAAATTTTTAAAAAAATATTGTTAACATTTTATGGTTCGTCGTTAAAGAAATAGTAAAATTCACCAAAGTTTACACACCTTATGCATCCTTACAATTTTCCTTGATTATGTATAACTGAAACTCTACCTTCTTAGGGAATACCAAGCTTCAATCTACCACATTCACCATTGTGTGGCAAGTCCTTACCATAGATGTTCTCACTCACCTTTAAAGATCCATGAATCAAGTTATTTATAGCAATACAACTATCATGCACATCAAAGCCCCAATATCGATTATTACAATATAGCAACCACTTGTCATTAAAATATCAAATATCAAACTGAAAGCGTGGTTGCCGACATGGAGCACCTTGAATACTTGATCAAACACTAAGGGAATGTACCATGCAGAACTGACAAAGAATAATAATCGAGGAAAACGAAAAGCACCAATCACCTAAACAAGTATGAGAGTATTGAGCATGGCTCATCGATCACATGGATCAGTGCTTACAAACATACTTTTCCATTCAGCTATATTCCAAGCCAACTTTGAATAGAACCACTTGTCTTTTAATCTAAATCGTCTTCTTTTGCAAGTCTTGTAACAAATTTTTAGCCAAGTAACAATGATGGGCAATTTCAAAGGAGGATGGGCCCAAAACAATATTTTTCACTTCTCAAAAGCTTTGGCTGCTAAGAGTGTTTAGAGGCTTATTCAAAGTCACGGTCTTTAGAGCAGAGTTGTGACTCGAAAAAACATTTGGCCAGATACAGTGGTAGATTGGATCAGGAATCCAATCAAGAGTTTCGGCAGTGGTATTAGATTTTCCAATCATTGGTAACTAGCTAGTGTGGCATGTTGAGAACAGTCTTAAAATTAAGACCAGGGGAGGACCCCTAGGGCAGGGGTGGTCAGGATTCAGAAGTATATGCTATCTACATTTGATAAAAAAATATTGTAAAGAAGAGCACCTGAGTGGGCTTAATGGTTAAGAACATGAGTTATCTCCTTGGAGGTTATAGGTTCAAAACCCGATTGAACAAAGGAAAATTCAGCTGTTTTTCGGAGGAATTTTCGTGGCCTGAGAAGAAAAAAAGTGGCAACGATCTTATGCGCCAGATTGCGCGAAAACCAATGATTTACAAAAAAAAAAAAAAACGGGGGCGCTGCCCTCGACCCGCCAAAGAGGCAAGCCCCCTTGACCCCCGTCGCCCCCTTCAGATAGACGTTCTTGAGGAAGAAAATCCTATGTTTTGGGAAAATTTGTTATTTTATGGTTATTCCAAGAGAAGGTAAGTGATTTTGATTTATATGTTATGCATCTAACAGTTGTATTACTAACACGTTTGCAGAGTCATAGTTACCTTCAAGAGAAGTATTCCAGGTAGTGCAGTTTGGTAAGTAAGTGGTGGTTTAGTTATGAGAACCCATGACGGATATGATGCTCGGGATTCTTATGAGCATGCGCGAGATGCCATGGGAGAAAATGTTCATAATAGAAATGATGACATTGAGTTTAATGGAAGGAGATTCCAAGAGACACCGTCAGATGTTGCAGCTACCACGAGAAGCTTGATCAAAGCCCAGGAAGAGCAGCATCAGTTGAATGCTGCTATGTTGCAGAGTTTGACAGACTTGCAAAGGAAGATAGACTCTAGACGACGTACAACGAGACCAGAAGGAAGTAAGAGCAGTACTAGGAGAAGAAGAAGGACTTCTAGTGGGTCATCTGATTCTGAAGAATCCAGCGGGGATTCAAGCTCTTCTTCTCATAAAGGAAAAAGAAGGAGACACCATAGGGATCGCTCTCGAGATGAATTTAAGAAAGCTAAACCTGCTACATTCGATGGTGAGGTAAAGACTGGACAAGAGGCTGAAGCTTGGCTTCTTGGGATAAAGAAGTACTTTCAAGTGCATGATTATTCAGGAAACATGAAGGCAAAAGTTGCCATATTCAATCTGAATGGAAGGGCATCCATTTGGTGGGAACACTTCAAGCAAGTAAAGAGGATCAGTGAAATGAGACTTAAGTGGAAACAGTTCAACAAGTATTTCAAGCAGAAATACGTCTCGGACATGTATTATGATGACAAGATTAAGGAGTTCCATGAGCTGAGATTGGGACAGTAGACCATGGAGGAGTATGCGAATTGCTGTTGAGGTATGTCCGGTACATCAGAGATGAAAAAGTAAAGGTCCAGCGTTTTCTGAGTGGATTACCTCAGTCCTACAAAGATAGAATCGAGTTTTATGAACCTAGAACTCTTGAAGAAGCAATAAGAAAAGCTAAGTATTGTTATGAACAAAGCAAAGGTAAACCTGATTACCACAAGGCATGGAAGGATAAGAAAAACGAGAAGTTTGACCAAAGGAAGAAAGGTTTCAAACCTTCTAATTTCAAGAATCAGCAGAAGCAGCCATCCCAAGCTGCGAGTAAGCCAGTTGGAGTGATAGGAGAGAAACCTAAGGATCCATAACAGAATAGAGGACCACTTCAATGTTGGAAATGTGGAGGACCCCACATGCGCAGAAATTGTCCACTTGAGAATGAGAGTGCAAGGCCAGCTTATAACGTTTAAGAAGCAGAAACAGTGGGTCAAGTAGCAAGGGCAGTCCCTAGAATCTATGCAGCACTGGAGGATCGTCAGGCAGACCACCAGTCAGCTGTGGTTGAAGTAGCAGGTAAGATTGTTGAGCAATCTGTTTCTATTTTGATTGACCCTGGTTCCACGCACAGTTACATTACTCCTAGAGTAGTGGAGATTTGTGCTTTTAAGAAAGTAAAGCATAGGAAGTCTTGGTTAGTTCAGCTAGCCACTGGAACTAAGAGAAAGGTCAGTGAAGTGGTAGAGAAATGTCCATTGGTCATGAATGGATTGGTCACTTGTGTAGATTTGAATGTTCTACCGCTTGGTTCCTATGATGTTCTCATTGGAATGGATTGATTAGAAGCTCACAGG
This sequence comes from Pseudotsuga menziesii, assembly GCA_001517045.1. NCBI lineage: Eukaryota > Viridiplantae > Streptophyta > Pinopsida > Pinales > Pinaceae > Pseudotsuga > Pseudotsuga menziesii. The sequence continues at coordinate 331,421 of LPNX010555602.1, read as the reverse complement.
GTGAAGCTTGACTGTTACAATAAGACTTTTGAATGCATGAATGAAGAAGGAAATCTAGTAGTGGTGAAAGGCATTCCAAAGGTGATTTCAGTGAGGCAGGTTTCAGCAATGCAGTTAAAGAAGTTTTGTAGGAAGGGTTGCCAGTTGTATGCAGCTCAGATTTTGGAGGAAACGAGAGATGAAACTCCCAGGTTGGAGGACTATCAGGTGTTACAGGAATTCAAGGATGTGTATCCTGATGAGATTCCAGGGCTTCCTCCAAAGCGGGACATTGATTTCACAATTGAATTTGTGCCAGGAGCAGCACCAGTGTCCAAGGTACCCTACATGATGAGTACACCGGAGATGCTAGAATTGAAGATGCAATTGCAAGAGTTGTTGGAAAAGAAGTATATCCGGCCGAGTGTGTCCCATTGGGGAGCACCAGTTCTATTTGTAAAGAAGAAAGATGGTACACTCAGGTTATGTATTGACTACAGACAATTGAACAAGGTTACTGTGAAGAATAAATATCCTTTGCCTAGGATTGATGACCTCTTTGATCAAATGAGAAGAGCAAAGGTATTTTCCAAGATTGACTTGAGGTCTGGTTACCATCAGGTGAGAATCAAGGATGAAGACATTCATAAGACAGCCTTCAAGACAAGGTATGGGCATTATGAGTTTGTAGTGGTACCATTTGGTCTCACGAATGCGCCAGCTACATTTATGAGCCTTATAAATAATGTCTTCAGCAAGTATTTGGACAAGTTTGTTCTTGTTTTCCTTGATGACATTCTTGTTTATTCTAAAAATGAGGAAGAGCATGAAGAACATTTGAGATTGACATTGCAATTGCTCAGGGAGCATCAGTTGTATGCAAAACTAAGCAAGTGTGACTTCTATAGAGATAGAATTCAGTATTTGGGTCACATTATCTCAGAGGAGGGTATATCTGTGGACCTTGAAAAGATTGAAGCCATTAATGAATTGGCCTACTCTAAGAAATGTGACAGATATAAGATTTTTCATGGGACTTGCAGGATACTTCATGAGGTTCATTGAAGGATTCTCCAAACTTGCACATGCCATCACTTCTTTACAAAAGAAGGGGATGGAGTTCGAATGGACATCGAGGTGTGAAGAAAGTTTCCAAAGGTTGAAGAATCTTCTCACCCGTGCACCAGTATTGAAGGTTACAGATCCAGAGAAAGATTTTGTGGTGTGTACCAATGCATGCGGACAAGGGCTTGGAGGAGTCTTTATGCAAGATAACCATGTGATATGCTATGAGTCAAGAAAGCTGAAGGAGCATGAGAAGAACTATGCCATTCATGATCTAGAGCTTGCAGCCATAGTACATGCTCTCAAGATGTGGAGGCATTACTTGATGGGCAGGAGATTTGAGCTCAGAACAGAGCATTGTGGTTTGAAGTATCTATTTGATCAGCCTATTCTGAATGCTAGGCAAGCAAGATGGCTGGAATTTTTATGTGAATTTGATTTTGAAATCAAGCACATAAAAAGAAAGGAGAATAAGGTTGCTGATGCACTCAGCAGGAAGGTACAGGAAACGCATGTGACGTCTCTTAGTATTTGCCAATCGGATTTGAGGCAGCAGATTGTTAGTCATGCTGCTGGAGATGAACTGTATGAGCAGGTAAAAGGCAAGTTGCAGCAGCAAAGTCTTGAGAAAAGGTATGAGGGATATAAATTGGAAGAAGATGGACTTCTCACTTATAAAGGTAGAATTTATATTCAAGATGTAACAGATTTGAGGAGAGTTGTTATGGATGAAATCCATCAAGCTCCGTATTCTGGTCACCCAAGATATCAGAAGACAATTGCTACAGCTAGAAAGCAGTACTTCTGGCCAGGAATGAAAAGGGATATGGCTGAGTACATTTCAAGGTGTATGAAATGTCAGCGGGTAAAGACTGAGCATCAACACCTTGCAGGTTTGTTGCAGCCTTTGCCAGTTCCGGAATGGAAATGGGAAGTTATTTCCATGGATTTTATTACAGGATTGTCAATGACTTGGAGACAACATGATTTCATCATGGTTGTGGTAGACAAGTTGACAAAGGCAGCACATTTTATACCGGTTAAGTCTACGCATCAAACTGATGACATTGCAAAGATCTTCATGAAGGAGATTTTCAAATTGCATGAATTGCCTAAGGCAATAGTCTCTGACAGGGATGTTAAGTTCACTTCCAACTTTTGGAAGGGGTTGTTTGCAGATTTGGGTATAAAGCTAAACTACAGCACTGCATACCATCATCAGACAGATGGTCAGACAGAGAGAGTTAATCAGGTGCTTGAAGATATGCTTCGCATGTACGTGATGGACAAACCAACCAAGTGGGAAGATTACTTACACTTGGTGGAGTTTGCTTATAACAATGGACAGCAGACATCATTAGGGATGAGTCTGTATGAAGTTTTGTATGGAAGAAGGTGTAAGACACCAGTGACTTGGGATAATCCAGTGAACAGGATTGTGCTTGGACTGGAATTGCTCAAGGAGATGGAGCAAAGAGGTTGTAAAGATCAGGCAGAAGCTGAAAGCAGCACAGGACAGGCAGAAAAGCTATGCAGATAAACATAGGGTGAACAGGGAGTTCAGGGTTGGAGATCATGTTTACCTCAGAGTGAGGGCAAGGAAGAGTTCCTTGAAGCTTGGAAGTTGTGCCAAGTTGTCACCAAGATATTGTGGGCCGTTTGAAGTGCTTGAAAGAATAGGGCCAGTTGCATATAGACTTGCATTGCCTGTTAGCACTAGAGCTCATAATGTTTTTCATGTTTCTTTGCTTAAAATATATGTACATGATCCTAACCATGTGATAAATTGGGATGTGATTCAGGTGGAACCCGAGGGAGAGTTCCGAATCGAGCCAATACGCATCCTCGACAGGAAGGTCACAATGCTCCGGAACTGAGCCATAGGTCAGATAAAGGTGCAATGGGAGCACTACGGACCTGAAGAGGCTACATGGGAGCTGGAGGATGCCATGCGATTGGCACATCCATTTTTGTTCAATTTTGCGGAACACTGAGGCGATACCAGTGTAGCATTTTGTTCAATTTTGTAAAGCACTGAGGACAGTGCTATTGAAGGGGGAGGGGAATGTAACACCCCGGTTTTGACCCCGTTGCATTAGATGTATATGATGATATATATATTGTAATGATCGTGGTGTGGAGCTAAAGGCCAAGGCCCCACCATTGATCGGTTATGCTATGTTTTGGATTTAAAATTGTCACCGATGGTATATCGGGACATGCGACATATATTATGTTTGTCATCATGTAAATATGCATCTATAATTAATTAAATGAACCGACCAGCTACGATCGCGGCAACTAAAATGAGAAAGAGGCATGATTTTCACAAGGATAAGGATGTGGGGAAATTGTCAACCCTTAGGCCAATAAGGGAAAATACCCATGTGTCTTCTTTCCTTGTCTTATTCAACCACCTTCATTAAGAATTTCTGCTGGTAGCTGGGGGAAGTTATGGCAGTTATTGTTTTTGGGAGTGGGGTGGCAGGGCTGTCTGTCCTAGCCTACACGCACACTCCACCACAACGTTTCACTTCACAATGGCAAGAGGAACCTTCACGCACTCTCCACTACGCAGGCCTCACGATTGTCTGTTCACCTCCACGCACAGGATTTACCTGGTTTCACTCCCGCGGACACATTCTCCTCTCCACGCTTGTGCTGAACACTCATGCACGTTCAATTCGCGTCCTCTCTGTAGTCTGTTCATCCACGCACAAGCTGTGAGCTGTTCGTCCTCACACAGGGACCGTTGTCTGCTCATTATCCTCACGCACAGGAGTTTGCCCATTTCACGCACAGCTGGGAAGTCTGTAGTTTTCTCTTCTTCTGCGTGGCCTAGATATGTTTTCTCGGTGATTTCGTTGCCCAGAACGGGTTGTGTTCCCCTCGTTTGTTTTGAGCTGTGCTCACTGATACATTTCGGGTTGCTGATTTTCCCCACGTTGTTGGCTGTGGTTGCTGTGGTCTTCCTTGCATTTTGGGGACGGTTGTAAATTCGCTTGAGAGTCATTTTGGCCACGACAGGGCCAAAAACGACTCAGAATTGTCTTCCCTGTCTTAAGCTATAACAACTGATTAATTGCCGGAGTGCAATGGTTGGTCTTCGGACTGTGTTGGAAGCAGGGATGGGGGCTTGATTTGCTTGATAAACCTGGTCCCTGGAACCCACACAGACAGAGCTAGAGGGTTGGCTTTCTTCTCCACAACCCCTGAATAGCACTGTAAGGGAATGCAGGGCCTGAGGGACTGTGTAGCAGAGAAGGCACTGATTCCTTGTGTTGGGTGTGTCTGGGTGTCTTGGAAGCCAGGCTAGTTTTGGTGTAGGTGTTCTTGGCTTTGTAATGAGCTCACCAGCTTAGCATTTAGCCTTTCCCAACTCCTGGATGGCATGATAAACCCAACTGTGTTGGCTTGGCTGTGTCTTATGTATCCTTGGCTATGTGTAAGTCTGCTTGTTCCCTTATTCCTTGGAGAATCATGTCCAGCTCGGAGGTGGCAGCGCTGTTGAGAGATTAAGGAGCACGCTGGCCTATGATTGGGTGGAACGTTGCAACAACGTAGCTGGTTGCGTATCAAGTTTTTCATAGGATAAGTGATCTTGTCCATCTTCACTTCTGCAACCATGTTTTCTGTTAATGTAAATGATGAACATGTTAAATGAATGCTTGTGTGAATGCATGTTGATTCCGCTATGCATGATAAATAATTGTCGCTGTGTATGATAAACAATGGCAATTGTGCATTTTTACTTCAAGGCACTTTCTTTCAGCATTCTGTTTCAGCAGTTTTATGAATTCAACATGTTCATGGGGCTTTTAGTCTGCATGGTTAACACCATGGGTCGCGTCCTCTTCACCGGTCGGAGGCACGGGGACGTGACATGGACAAATTGTCATGGCAATTGCTAAGAAATAAAATGTAATTTCTATTCTTCTACCCTTGGTCGAAGGTTCTGATAAACGAATATGCAAATATGTTAATAAATTGCTATGCTTTCTTTCAGAGGGGGATTATTAGGAGGTCTTGTATTTTCTTTCAAACAAAATAAATTTCCCCGTTTCGTAATTTTTTTTGAAGATGATTCTAAAGGTGATGTACAAGCAGCCACAAGAGGCATATTACGAAACCTCCCAGCATCTGATGGTAAATTCACTGAACTACTTTAATAGAGTCTGAAGCACTCCCAGCACTTATAAAAGTGATCAAGAGTGGGACTTCAAATTCACTAACCCTTCTAGTGTGGACACTCAACATACAGCCATGAGTTTGGTTCACTCTGGAAGAATGTTTGCACAAAAAAAGGGGAAAAAAAAGAAAAAAGAAAAAAGAAAAGCCAAAGTAGTTTTTTTCTATTAGTAATCTATCTTTGAGAAGTCTCCACCTTAGTATGGCACCTGTAGTCACTGGGTGTTTGGGTTTCATGTCTGCAAAACCTCCAGCGTGCAGAGTGCACAAAGGCCCTTGTGATATTAAGATTACATTTTGTCTTGTAAAGGCCGATGCACCTGCACTTGTGAAACTTTTGCTAGAACACGAGGGTAAGCCTGCTGGTGCTGCAGTCCATGAACTTGCAACGTTGGTAAGTGATGATGACATTTTGAGCAAGGAATCTAGTGTACTATATGAATAAAAGGCTGTTGATCTTGTGATTGAGATTCCTTACTGGGAAACAATAAGGTCCAAAGAAGAGGTAGTCAGGCCAATAGAAAAGGTATTCAATATCAAGTAAATTATAGATGCATATGCATCTAAAGCAAGGATTCCTCTTGTGGATTTGGCAACTCAAACACATTAATGATAGAGAAACATGATCATAAAAATTAGAAAATATAGACCAGTGTTGTTCTTATTGCACTAGATAGGCAGCTTTCATGGCATGTAATTGAAATGGATATATAACATTTTCACATACAGAGATGAGATCATTCTAGCCTCCACATTTCCAAGTTCTAATAGAAACCAAAAAACATAAAACATATCAGAACCTTGGCAAAAAGTATTTATGGTTTAAGCAAAAAATACAGTTATCTAATGGGTACAAGAATTACCATGAACAAAGAGTTGCTGAAATATTAACTGCTTGCATTGCAAATATAATAAGTTTCTGCATTTAAAATCACACTTTCACTGAAAACACTAAAGAAAAGACAAAGAGGCATCGGTTCACTAATGAGGTTGATGGCGTATTAAGTTGCCCACCAGGGTTCATTTTTGTTGTGGTTTGCCAACACAGTCGGCATGACAAAGAGAGACGGGTCTAAATAATGGGAACCCCCTCAACCTAGCACCTGAGCTGAAGGAAGTCCACTTATTGTGCAGTGCAGCCCCCAACCTCAGGGTGTATTTCTCAAGACAACTTACAAAAAACAAGATTGAAAAAAAGCAACCATCTAATTTGTACTTTCTAAAGCTATTATTTTAAAATTTTGTGTCATTCTCAAATTCATGTAAACCAAATGCTCAATAATAAAAGGAATCTTGAACATATATAACCTGCTCATTTTTTAGAAAGCTCTTTTTTATTAAGAAAGCACTTAATAGATTTGTAAGCCAAATGCTCAATTATACAAGGAATCTTGAACATATATAACCTGCTCAATTTTTTAGAATGCTCTTTTTTATTAAGAAAGCATTTAATAGATTCAGATATTAAAAAAAAGGAAATTTTTCCATGAATTCTTTCTCACACAGTGTACCTTCCTATAGATAAAATAACTTCTTTCGAAAGTGGATATTCTTTTGTATTGGATTCCTTGTAAATGTGGGCATAGGAGGTTTCTTCAAACTGACTTTTTACTTCCATATATTTTTCCATTAGAAGATTTAAAGCCAAATTTGAAATTTGATAACTGCTATTAGCCCAATCCATTAGAAGATTTGAATCGCCTAGGATATGCAGCCCGCTAACACCTTTTCCAATTACTGCTTTCATCAAAATCCACAAGGCATAAAACTCAGCTCTATTATTGAAATATGATGAAGAGTTATAGAAGGCATTTCTTTCTTTTGCAATTCATTAGAATTTTGTTGCAATATGGCTTATTTTCATTATGTTTATGACCCTCTAGAGGAAGGATGGTTGTGCGGGTTAATAGTAACAATTTCTGTATTTTTGTGCAGCTGAAAAGAATAGTTTGAATAAAAGAGGAAACCATAGAAGAATAGTAATAAATGGTGAACTCCATAAAGGGTGAATGGTTGTTGTGTATGAGATGTAAGGTTTAGTAAATATTAAAAGAATGGATCCAAGATTTTGAGATGTCTCACCTGAATTACATGTTTTGGGTAGCATTACAAATTGTTTAATGCCTATTTGGATCTGGTTTTTAACAAGATTACTTTACCAAATATCAAGATAAATTTCAATTACACTCGTTCGAGTGCTTAAGATTATTTGCAGGTAAGTTTTGTGACTATGTGAAACTATCAGTAAATAAATTTGATCACAAGAGGGATTGAATTTTAAGATGGTAGAAGCTATGAATTCTGTTTACATTGCAGCAGATCACTTCAATTTTAGCACATCCTAATATGAAGTTTAAAAATTATAATCCACTTCAATAAAAACACACTGCTTTTGGCTGTAACCAACAACTACTATCTGAAAATAGGTATATTTTGAATGTTGTTTTCATAGCACACATATTACGCATATCCACATTTGATGTCATAATGGAACAGCCATAAATTTCAATATTGGTTAAACCACAATAAGGAACAATAGTTTATCATCTTGACGAAGATTAAGCCAAAATAGAAGGCACTATTTTAACTTATCTTACACTATAAAACAAACTTATCCAAAAACGATTTTGAACATTAATATTAGTAATTTTATACAAAAACCAAGGTCCAAATTGCAAAATTCTAAAATGGCAAGAACAATTCATTCCACAAAAGGAAAGGATTTGGGTATGTTGAAGTCGATCAATGGCACTGCCAAGTACAACGATGTATGGGAGATAACATTTTCTTGCAATGAAGTTATACATCTTAATTTACAATATGTTTGCATTGGCTTAATCCTTGTCTCTCATCAGAGCTGCTTGGAATATATTCAAAAGCTTGATATTGAACAATCTCTCTGACAGTGGAACATTAGCCTTTCTCAGCATTTCAATACAGACAGTGACTACCTTCAGAGTTTCCTGCAGGCAGCTGGAGTCAAATCAGGGACCTATAATTTTGCATCACCAGTGTGCCCATGGCCAGGAGTTGGCTGTGATATTCAACAGGATCATATACTGGATTTGACTTTTACAGGAGCTGGGCTTACTGGTCCCGTCCCAGAGAACTCCTTCAGAAAATTGATGAATCTTGATTTTCTGGACCTGGATAGCAACTTTATCACAGAGCTTGCATCAGACATCTGGGGATTGTCTAACCTAAAACCTCAGCCTATCCAACAACAATCTTTCGGGAGCTCTGTCAAACAACATTGGCAATACTGGTGCACTATCAAGGCTTGGTCTGTCACAGAATAGGCTATTGGGTTCTATTCCGCAGGCTCTTGGGTCTCTAAAAATTCTTCATTATCTGAATCTCAGCCACAACTTGTTTAGTGGTAGCATTCTTCAAGAAATATTTTCTCTGAAATCCCTTGTTCTGTTGGATCTTTCCTCTAACCAGTTGACAGACAGGATTCCTCAGCGATTGAACTAGCTTTACGAGCTTATGACTTTTAAGTCCTGTGGAAAAACAACTGGTAGGGGCAAATCAAGGATTTTCATTTTTCCCAAGTACCATCTATAGCCTCTCTGAATATCTAGAACAATCAGTTTACAGGTCCTCTGTATCCATTGTTGAATATAACTTCTTTGGATATAGTAGACCCCAACAAAAATGCATTCAGTGGACCTACAAATCCCGACTTGTGGGATCTTCCTGATATATCGGTATTGAGACTAAGCATGAAAAGTTTATCAGGAAACCTGCCCATGGTTTTAGGGTCCATTCTCAGAGAGCTTGATGTGAGCAAAAACTTGTTCGTAGGGCAGATATTGCAGGGGTTCTTCACTGGTCTGGTTTGATTTTTTTAGATATGTCTGCCAATAAATACAATGGAAGAATCCCTGGGAATTTGATCAACTTAATATCTTTACAACATCTGAATCTGGTAAATAACAATTTCTACGTGAAACCTTTTCCAAATATAAGTTCTCTGCAGCAGCTTGAACATTTGAATCTCTCTGAATGCGATCTTACTGTAGAAATTTCCAGCCTTGCGAACACAAGTGTATTAAATATCTCGCAAGACCTTTTAATTGGCCACATTCCTTCTGCAGTTGGTAGTCTGACTGGCCACATTCCTTCTCTCAGTAAACAATCTGATTGGTGATATCCCCATCGAACTGCTAAGGCATTTAGAGACCATGACATTTTAATTTTTCTTACAACAATCTGTTTCTATGCATTTCCAGTGATCTCACAGTAAGATTTCCAACAACATTTAGAGTTTGTATCATATTAATACCCTATAGCTGTAAATCCTCACGTTTCTGAAGACAAACAACACAGTAGATCCAATCTTGGTTTGGCACTAGGGATTTCCTTGGGATGTCTTCTGGCAGGTTTGATTAATATAGCATTCACATGCAGAAGAAAATGGATTGTAAAGCAAAATGGAAAATATTATTTATTAATTTTACAGGCTTGACCCTCTTCTGGCCAAATTGTACAACCCTTAATATTTTCTTCAATGGAGAATTAAATAGTTTGATTCCAGAGCAATTTTACATTGTAGGCTCACCCACATGTAAAAAATGGTTACAAAAATAGATTCAAATCTGAATCAATTCATTTTGGCATTTTGGCATTACCTTATACTATGTGAAAGTTACAAAAGACCGTAATCTGCTTTGCCAAAGGCAAATCACTACTTCAAACCTCGACATTGCAAAGATATATCAACTGCCATAAAGGTAGAAGAAAATTCAAATCATCCCTAGTAGGTGAAAAGCATATTCTACCAAATAGAATATAAATTAGAGGACAAATAATCCAAGTTCCAAACCATTTACAAGACATAATTATAGTCTTCAAAAATAAACCTTAAAAAGTAAGTCTGTTCTTTAGAAAAAGAGACGATGATTGAAAGCCATCTCTAGACATGCTCATCATTTAAGATAAACATTTTATTGCAGTTGTAAAAAACATTGACACTATCCACTCTTATAGCATCAGAACAATACAGATTACAGAACAATTGATGTACAACTCCACAAAATAAAAATACAAGCAGTTATGTAATCAAGTTTATCCCTCATTCGATAATAAAAGTAGTAAATCAAGAAGCATTCCTATATATTAAAATGGATAGGTCCACAAAATCAATAGAAAAGCAGGTATATAAACAAGTTTACCCTTCTAATGAAGAAATCTAGAAGCATTCCTTGTATGGATATCTCAACAAGATACTCTGCCCTGAACTGGGCAACAGTGCCCAAGAATTATGAACTCGTTTCTAAATACTTTAATAGGAATTAAGCTGAAATGTTAGACCTAGCACTCATTTAGGTAAGGAAAACATATCCAACAAGAAAGTAGTACCAAAACGCCAAAGCTGTTTCCTATAACTACAAGTCTGCAAAAATGGAACTTTCCAGATTGCTGATGCAAACAAAGAAAACTCAACTATCCAGAATGGGAAAATATATTCCTCAATCTGCAAATGATTCAACCAGGAAAATAGGAGAAATTCAAAGCACGACGAATAACTTGATTAGAAGCAATTACCAAGATAATAAAACATGAATTCCCAAAAAGGAAGACGAACATGACTATCGCATAAAGCAGCAGAAGAGAACTAAAATGGAGAGCATTCTTCAAACGTTGCGGGAAATGCAAGGCGCTCATCATTGTGAAACTAAACAAATCTACTCGATTGTAAAGGCATATGATGAAGATAAGACACAAGATAACGAGAATAATATATGCTAATAACTCTCGAACTTCATAATTACATCAAAAAAACAAAAAATTGTTTAACTGTTCATCCCAAGAAGCATCCATAACTTCCTGATCTACTGTCGTTGTTTAAAAAACTACAACGGAACCTCTAAATGCGTATTCAGACTCACCCAACACAGCGCCGAATGACGAAAAGAGCAAAGAACATGGATACCAGTAACCTATTTCTTTCCTTTCTGTTTTCCTCTCCGGTCTCCTCCTTTCCCAAAGCGAGAGAAATCTGCGGCGGATTCAGCCGTGTTCTGCTTCTTTAGGCGCTTTCGGCCACCATGACCAAATTTAGCATCCTTAAAATCCCTGGTCCTTTTTCCTTTCCCCTTACCTCCTTCTCCGCCTTTAGCTGATGACTGCATCCCAGCAGCATGTCTGGCCTTGCCACCGGACCTGTCGCCAGGAGCCACCCCTCTCTTGAAATTCTTTTTAAGAGGAATAGGACCATCTCCTCCTCTCTCTCCGTCTCCAAAATCAAAAGGCATCTCGTCCTTGCCACCATCGGCAAACCCGCTATTCTGTCGCATTTTTCTCCATTTTTTGACGGATTCAATGTCATGTTTCTTCTTTTTTGCCCTCTCTTTCAATTTTTCTACCTGGATGGCCTTCGAAAGCTTCTTGGACTCCCTTGCCTTCCTCCTCTCCTCGGTCTCCTCCATCATCTTCTTCTGAAACAGAAGCTTGTCCTTTACCTTGAGCATGTGGGTATCGCTCTTCACCATCTCCGCGTAATAATCTGAGGGCCTGAGAAAGGGAATCCCCATGGCTTGCAATTTCTCGTAGGCCTCCCGAGTCCCTTCCAATGCCTGCGTGTAGAAAGCCATCTCGCGCGCTAGGTCGTCATTGACATCGATTTCTTGTTCTCTCTTGTAATTAATGCGAAGATTCTCCATCCAGTCAAGGTTATCGGGCCACCCGATTTCTTCAAGCTTGTCATGGAGTCCGGCAACGTTGTAGACTGCATCCTTGCGGGGCTCTTTTGAAGGAACATCATCTCCTTCTTCTTCAGACTCCTCTTGGCTCTCTTCTTCAGAATCATCTTCGCTTTCTTCTTCTTCTTCTTCGTTAGAATACAATGAAGTTTTGTCTCTGAAGCCCGCCATCTCTTCTGGCAAACAACTTGCAAAACCCTAAACCCTGCACTAAAATCCCAAACCCGAAAACCTAAACACTGAACCAAAATACCAAACCCTAAAACCTGAATCCCAAAGACTCATGGTCCATTTTCCTCAAACGAACTGCGTGTGAGGAAATTATTTCTCATAGGTCGTATTAAACCTTCACAACAACAAGGATAGTTAATATATAGTTGCTTCTTATACGAGGGCTACGATTATTTCTTTATGGTTCGTTTGGCAAAATGGCCATTAGCCTTGTTGAAGGTTTAACGTAGTTATGAGTCCTCGTTAGAGTTTTTTTTTTTTTAATAAGTTGTCGTGTATTGTCATATGAAAAAAATGCTAAGCTTCATTGACTTCTTTTAAGCAATAAAAGTATATTATGTCTTAAGTTATTTTATTTTTTTTTCAATTCTATGTGTTTTAATATTTTGTTGCAATACCTATAGTCGAAGTTGTTGAAACTTGAAATTTTGCACAATGTTGCAATTCAAAGTAGCTTGAAATCTATGTAGGTATTCATATTTTTGCTTCAACTTTCAAGTAAATTGGTATTAATGTTTAATGGTTCATGTAGCAACTTTTAGGAGTATCACTTGTACTTGGATAAATGTATGCTTTAAATTTATGGTGTTAACCATTGATATAATTATGTTTATGAAACTCACATGATTACTAATGAGTTGAATAGCAAGGCTTGACATGGCAATTTGATGTGAAAACGAAGATTGCAATGATTTCCACAGGGTATGTGAAAGAGGCTTTGCATGCCCATGAAATAGAATTTTGGGCTTGGCTATTGTGTTTATTGAAGTTGCCACAAGTATTTTTTATGTTCTCATGCTACTAATGCTATGAAGTTGATGCCTATGTGTGAAAATTTAAATCCCTTTAAATAAGTATGAAAGTACAATTTTACAAGATCTTAGGAATAAACTCCCATCAATTACTACGAATTCTCATTGTTTGTATGCCAAGATGCTTGTGTTTCTACTTTTGATGAAGATGATAGCAACCTTATCTTTTGTTCTCATGCTTATGAAATTTTTAATCCTAATTGGTCTAAAGTTGTTTGGAAATTGATACCTTGTTAGCGGTTCTAATTATAGTAAAGGTAACCATTTACTAGGTATTTTGGTGCCTCTACTTAGACAATTGATTTTTTCCACGATTTTTTGGGATTGTTTTCTTTCATTGGCTATCATGCGTAGGTTTTTGCCTAGGACAACAAGACTTCATTTGTTTTAGGTATATGGTTAGAGCATATCTATTATTCAAAAATTGTGCTAGACATGTATGTGATCTTGTCTCTCTTTGAGATATGTTATTTGCATCAGGTAAACCTCATGAGAATGAAACCTTGAGTAGAGCCCTGTTGGCTTTAATTATAGATTTCAAGTTTTTGTTGCAAAGTGAATATATAGAATTGTGTAATCACAGAAGCAAAGTAATGTGGAAATTGTTAGATTTTTATCATTCAAGCTAGCATTATCTTAGGATCTTTAGTTGAGAGAATAACAAGCACAGCAATCAAACATAAGAGACAATGAACACAAAGTTTTTCCTCAGGGAAACCATAAAGGAGAAAACCCTGCAACTTCCTCTGAGATAGAATTAGCACCAAAAGCAAAACCCCAAAAATAGTAAGATGATCTCCCGACAGCAGTAGTCTCTCTCTCTCTTGTCCCGACAACTTCTTCTCTCTCAGTTATGCGCTACAACTGAGTGTGAGTGAATGTGTGATAAATAGAGAGGCTCACTCTCTATTTATACTAATTCCTGACTTAACAATAACTCACTAGGGCCGACTTCTCTAGGAGAGTCTAATAACCCTAGGGCCCCACAATTGCGGGGACTTTAACCCTTTATCAATAGAAGGGTTACCCACAATGACTTCACATGACTTGTTTACATTATTGAATCTCCTGATAGGAACATCGAGGCATGACATGACTCAAATACATTACAGACACTTCCCAGAATAAACATCGGGGTATAATACATAAGATATACAAGTGAATACATTCCAAAGTTACAATTACATCAACACTCCCTCTTAACTAGGAAGGTATTCTCTCAACACAATCAGTACAAGTCTTCTTCTCTGTATCATCTGGATCATCATCGAGTTCTCGTCATCTTCATCTGGATCTGGATCATCACTCCATCTGGATCATCATCACTAGTGCTATCTCTTGATTCTTCTCGTCATAGGAAGTTCTACAGAGCCATCCCTTTTTCATGTTGGTTGTAGGCCTATCCTCCATGTAGGTCTTCTTCAGCGCTTATATCTGACCCTAAGTCATAATGGCCTGCCCAACACTTACATCTGACCATGAGAGGAACACCTCCAACACCATGTCAAAAAGGCATGCCCAGCACTCACATCTGACCATGAGAGGAACACATCCAAGAACCATGTCAAAAAGTCCCAGCACTTACATTCACTAGCATGATAGGACACACCTACTATCATCTGTAAAAAGGCACTACACTTACAATCACCAACATGGTAGGACACACCTACTACCATATGTGAAAAGGCACAACACTCACAACCACCAACATGATAGGACACACCTACTATCATATGTGGAAAGGCTCAGCACTTACAACCACCAGCATGATAGGACACACCTACTATCATCTGTGGAAAGGCACATCACTTACAATCACCAACATGGTAGGACACACCTACTACCATCTGTGAAAAGGCTCAACACTTACAATCACCAGCATGATAGGACACACCTACTATCATCTATGAAAAGGCTCTGCACTTACATCTGATCATGTGGGAACCAATCCCACAGTCACATCAGAATGGCTCTCAGCCCTAGGCTAAGGATTCCTAGTAACTGACCAGGTGCCTCCATTCTCCTAGAGAATGGCCTTCAACATTTATATCTGATCATGTGGGAACACATCCCTCAATCACATCAGAATGGTCCTCAGCTCTAGGCTGAGTATTCCTAGTAACTGACTAGGTGCCTCCATTCAGAGAAAGGCATTCAACGCTTATAACTGATCATGTGGGAACACATCCCTTAATCACATCAGAATGGCTCTCAACTCTAGGTTGAGTATTCCCAGTAACTGACTAGGTACCTCCATTCAGAGAATGGCATTCAGCGCTTATATCTGATCATGTGGGAACACATCCCTCAATCACATCAGAATGGCTTAGCACTCATCTGACCATGGAAGGAACCAATCCTCTCACCATGACAGAATGGCTCAGCCCTTACATATGACCATGGAAGGAACCAATCCTCTCACCATGTCAGAATGGCTCACAAACTCATCACTTCCCTTTGGAGGGAACCTCGATCTAGAGAACACCAAGCTTCTCCCTGAAGTACTCAAACTTCACTCTGGCTAATGGCTTAGTCAACACATCAACTATATGTTCGTCCGTCGCAACATACTGGAATTTCACTGCTCTCCTCTGCACCATATCCCTGATATAGTGATATTTGATCTCGAAATGCTTCGACTTGTCATGGAACACCGGGTTCTCAGACAACTTCACACAACTTTGGTTTTCACAATATATACAAGTAGCATCCAACTAGATATCAAATAAATAAGACAGTAGCTTCCTCAGCCATACTGCATCACAACTAGCTGAACAAGCTACGACATACTCTGCTTCAGCTGTACTCAGTGCCATGCAAGACTATTTCCTACTAAACCAAGAGATCACACCTGATCCCATACTGAAGTAGCACCCTGAAGTGCTCTTCTTATCGATGGCACCGCCTGCCCAATCTGAATGAACATAACCTTCCAGGTTAATCTTCTGATTCACCTCATACTTGAGCCCATAATCAACTGTACCCCTTAGGTACCTTAGAATATGCTTTATAGCAATCAAGTGAACATGTATCGGATCTGTCAGGAACTAGCTCAAGGTGTTCACAACAAAGCAAATCTCTGGTCTCGTATTCGTTAGGTACATCAAGGACCCAATCATTTGATGATACATCATAGCATCAACCGCTTCTGATGAAGCATCACTCAATAGCTTCAGGTTCGATGCCATATGTGTGGTCATGGCCTTGCAATCCATCATCCTGAATCTCTTTAGG
The DNA here is from genome assembly GCA_001517045.1 of Pseudotsuga menziesii. Taxonomy (NCBI): domain Eukaryota; kingdom Viridiplantae; phylum Streptophyta; class Pinopsida; order Pinales; family Pinaceae; genus Pseudotsuga; species Pseudotsuga menziesii. The sequence continues at coordinate 315,205 of LPNX010555602.1, read as the reverse complement.
ATCTCTACCGCATACTTCCCTTGTCCCAGGGAAATTCCATTTGCATTCTGCCACACCTCCATGCCTAGAAAATAGTGCATCATGCCCAATTCCTTCATTTTGAACTCGGCAGCAAGCTTCCTCTTCGTATCACCAATCAACCCATCCATACCTATTACAAATAGATCATCTACATACAGAAGGAGTATCACTAGGTTACCATCTTCAACCTTGTAGTAAAGGTTGGAATCTGCTTTACTCTTGATAAAGCCCAAATTGGATAGGAAACTATCAATTCTGTCGTACCATGTCTTGGGTGCCTGTTTCAAACGGTACAGGGCTTTCTTCAATTTACACACATGAGTCTCCCTGTCATGTGTCTCAAAACCGAGTGGCTGCTCCACATACACTTCCTCTTCCACTACACCATTCAAGAAAGCAGTCTTGACATCCATCTGGTGTATCTTCCATTTCATCACTGCAGCCAGAGCAAGTACTGATCTGATGGAAGTGTATCTGGCTACAGGTGCAAAGGTTTCTTCATAACCTATTCCTTCTTTCTGGGAGAAGCCACGAGCCACAAATCTTGCTTTATATTTTTCTATGCTACCATCTACAGCATGCTTGATCTTGTAGATCCATTTGGAAGTTACAACAGGCTTCCCCTTTGGTCTTGGGACAATATCCCAGACATCATTCTTCATGATCGATTGACACTCTTCGACCATAGCATCCTTCCATTCTTTCCTTTTTGCCACTTCTTCATAGTTGGAAGGTTCTTTATCGATGAAGTCACATAATAAGGCTACATAACCGGAGCAGGACCAGGTTCTTTTCCTTTCTTTGTGATTTTCTTCTGGAGTCCCATATATTTCTGCACCTTGGATAGCTTCTCGTACCCAAGCAGGTTTCCTCTTGTGAGGATTCTTCTCCTAAGGTGGATCTACAGGTTCTTGAGGTTCTTCTAATTCTCGATCTTCTTCTTGAATTTCTTTGTTCGTGGTTGTGTCATGAATTATGGGTACTTCTGTTTCTTCAGGTTCTTCAGCAGGTCTCTTTTTGGATTTGTTGTAAGCCAAGTCTTTGTTAAATGTTACATCCCTGCTGATGTCAATCTTCTTGAATCCTGGGAAGTATATTCTGTAAGCCTTTGAGCTTTCTGAGTATCCCACAAATATACCCTTCCTTCCTGAAGGATCTAACTTTGTCCTCTTTTCTTTCAGAATATGTATGTACACTGGACAGCCGAATACTCTGAGATGGCTGACTTCTGGTTTCTTACCTGAAAAGACTTCTTCAGGTGTCCTGTTCTCGAGTACTCTGTGTGGAGTACAGTTTTGTACATACACCGCAGTTCTTGCAGCTTCTGCCCATAGATGCATGGGAAGATCTTGATCATGAAGCATGGTCCTTACAGCTTCCATGATCGTTCTATTCTTCCTCTCTGTAACCCCATTCTGTTGTGGATTATATGGAGTGGTTAACTCCTTCTTAATCCTTGAATCTTTGCATAATGCTTTGAATTCATTTGATGTGAATTCTCCACCATTATCTGATCGAAAGGTTTTGATCTTCTTTTCTGTATGGTTCTTGATCAAGGCATTGAATTCCTTGAACTTGCTGAATACTTCATCTTTGTTCTTCAAGAAGTATATCGATCTCTTCCTAGAAAAATCATCAATAAAAGAAACATAGTATACATACCCGCTTAATGAACTGGATGACATTGGACTGCATACATCGGAGTGGATGATTTCCAAGATTCCTTTTGCCTTGCTCTCGCTACTTGGAAATGTCTTCTTTGTGTTCTTTCCTTTCACACATCCTCTGTAGACACTGTCATGTTTTGACTAAATTTTTGGAAGTTCTTCAACAACTTTGCTTGCAAGTGGTAGTGCTCTGTAGTGCACATGTGCAAGCCTTCTATGCCAAAGTTCATTTGGCTCTACTGATTCATGGACCAAAGCTTGTTCTGGTTGGCCCTTCAATTTGTATAGACCTCCTTCTTGTTCCCCAATCACTACTGCATCATCAATAGTCTTTCCCTTTGGTTACATGAGAACTTGGCCATCTACAAATGCAACCCTGCCTTTTGCATCTAATGCAGATATGGAGAGGAGGTTCTTCTTTAGTCCTGGTACAAACAATACATCCTTCATCTTTATAGACTTTCCATAATCTAGCTTATAGGAGGATTCCCCACTACCTTTTATTGGATACCGGTAGTCATCTCCAAGTTTCACCTTGTGGGGTGATTCTTGTTCTGATAGTTTCACAAAGGATTCTTTGAATCCTGTCATATGTTTGGAAGCCCCATTGTCTATAAGCCAATCATTGCTTCCATGTGTGATGTTTCCTGTGAGAGCGAAAATCAAAACATATTCTTCATCACTTTCTTGTCTGATTCTCTTTGTGGAAGGTTCATCATCCTTTGCAGCATGAACATGATGTCTTCTCTTGTTTCCCTTCTTCTTGTGAGAGACATTTTTGTTTCTAGGACATTCTCTAGCATAGTGTCCTTTCTCGTCACATGTATAACATCTGATTTTAGACAAATCTCTTCTAGTGTTATCTTTCCGGTGGAAGTGCTTACCTTTGGGGTGATGAGAACTTCTTCTGCTTTTCTTGGAGTGTATTGTGAGAGCTTGATCTTCACTTCCCATCTTTTCTTCTCGAGCTACTATCTGAGCTTCTTCTTGTGAGCATTCTTCCCATAGTCTACTGAAATTGACTAGCTTATTTTTGACACAGATCCCTTGAATAAAGGAGTCCCATGATCTAGGGAGACCATTCAAGGTAGTCATCACAATTTCTGCATTCTCTACTTCTTCATCTACCGCTTCCAGTTATTCCTTGATTTGAGAGACCCTTGTATAGTAAGACTGGATGGTTTCCGCATTCTGGATCTTTACATTCTTCAATTGGTTTCTCATAGTCATCTTCCGATTTATGTTCTTTCCTTCAAACAGTTTGGTCAGGGCATCAAACATAGCTTTAGGTGTCTTTAGGGAGGACACCTGTGGTATGAGGTGATCCTTGATTGAATCAGCAATAATCCTCTTAGCCATGACCAAATTCTTTTTGTGTAAGGCCTTAGCCTCATCTCCCTCTGGAACTAGAACCTCTTCATTGATGTAAGAGTCCAACTCATTTTCTTCTAGGACCAAGGAGATCCTATACTTCTAGGCTCGAAAGTTATCAACTCCCTCAAGATTTTCATCAAGCTTGGTATGATGAGACATATTTAACTGAGAACCTCAAATGGAAATACAAAATATTTAGATCTTACCAGGTTAAGATGTCGGAACTGGATCTGGAGCTAGATTTCTGTAGAGCTGGTTCAGAAGCAGATTAGGGTTTGACTTTCTTGGAGTTCTGTCCAACCAAAAACTTTTATCTTGATCTCTAAACTTTGATTTTGAGGAGGAGATCAATCCAGGCTTGGGCTCACTCAAAAATTCCACTTCTGTGGAAAGCCCTAATTTCCTGCAGCAGTGTCGGGTAAAAAACTGAAAATGCTCAGAATCAGATTCTGCTTCGACAGAAAGATGCGCCCTAGAGAGGAGAGTTAGTCCAACCCTCTTTTGATGAAAATCTATGGAGAGAGATCCAAAAAGTAGGAAGCCCTAGTTTCTGCAGCTGCATAGTGTCTTCTTCTCAGGTTAGCTTTGATACCATGTTAGATTTTTATCATTCAAGCTAGCATTATCTTAGGATCTTTAACTGAGAGAATAACAAGCATATCAATCAAACATAAGAGACAATGAACACAAAGTTTTTCCTCAGGGAAACCCCGCAACTTCCTCTGAGATAGAATTAGCACCAAAAGCAAAACCCCAAAAATAGTAAGATGATCTCCCGACAGTAGTAGTCTCTCTCTCTCTTGTCCCAACAACTTCTTATCTCTCAGTTATGCACTACAACTGAGTGTGAGTGAATGTGTGATAAATAGAGAGGTTCACTCTCTATTTATACTAATTTTCGACTTGATAATAACTCACTAGGGTCGACTTCTCTAGGAGAGTCTAATAACCCTAGGGCCCCACAACTGCGGGGACTTTAACCCTTGATCAATAGGAGGGTTACCCACAATGACTTTACATGACTTGTTTACATTATTGAATCTCCCGATAGGAACATCGGGGCATGACATGACTCAAATACATTACAAACACTTCCCGGAATAAACATCGGGGTACAATACATAAGATATACAAGTGAATACATTCCGGAGTTACAATTACATCAACAAAAATTGGTAGATATGGAAATTTTATAGTCTATACGATCTATGTCCTAGTAATAATCAAGACATCATAGATATCTTCAGTTTATGGTCCTTGTAAAATTCTTACATGAATACATTATGAATAGTCTAACTTTTTTTTGTTAGATTAGCACTTGTCACATTATTCAATCTGAAATGTTATTCTCCAATTCGAATAAGACAAACATTATATATGTTTATGTGTATTCCATTGGAAGAAAAAAACAATTTCTTATTTGAAATTTAAAAACAAAAACAAAACAAATATGTGTGTGTGTGTGAGCCTCTATACATTACGAAGAAAGCATATTATGAGCCTCATAATAGGTTAGTAATACCCTCACCTATTCTATATGATGCAGGCGGACACTTATTGCTTATGTGTATGTGTACTATGATACTTCCCTCCATTGTGTTACAAAATAGAAATCACCTATCTATACTGTGAATTATAATAGATAATGGGGGGAGTGAACTTGCCCAAGTAGGCAAATTTCGACCTAGAATATTAATCTCTTCATGAAGCTATTCTCTTTTCTTATATAGTAATTGTAACATAGCCCTCCTAGGTCCAAGGTAAGAAAAGGTATAGGGGCTCTCTCTGAGAGATAAAGAGGGTTGATTTTATGTTATGTGCAATGGGAAGGTTCACGTATTCAAATCTAGTTGATTATCATAAACTTTTAATTTCTTCAATAAACTAGTCTCGAAACTACTAACTAGTAAATAAAGCAACTAGTCACTAACTGGGATGCATAGTTTAACATAATGAAACAACAAAATCGTTTCTTAAGGAAATAACTAGCACAAATAAGCGAGAAGACAATACTTCATGAATAATAAAATATATGATTGATAAGATAAGAGATGATATTACAATGAGAATGCTACTTGTATAAATACCCATGTTGGGTGCCCTTTCATAAAGAGGCATAACCTTTCATCAAGGTGTCTCTTCATTAAGTATTAGTTATTTGATTATTAATCTTTATTTATCATATATATTTTGTTCATTACATTGCCTCTCCCTTAGAATTTATTTGTCCTCAAAGCATAATTATGGAAGACTTTGTAATGTCCCTTCTTGGAATTTTGGAGAAAATTACAAGTTTGGGCAAATTCAAGCTTAACCAGTCTTTCTTGGTTTGGTTCCCAACACCACTAAACCTTTCCAAATTTCCACAGGGTATGTGCAAGACGCTTTGCATGCCCATGAAATAGAATTTGGGCTTGGATGTTGTGTTTATTGAAGTTGCCACAAGTATTTTTTATGTTCTCATGCTACCAATGCTATGAAGTTGATGCCTAGGTGTGAAAATTTAAATCCCTTTAAATAAGTATGAAAGTACAGTTTTACAAGATCTTAGGAATAAACTCCCATCAATTACTACGAATTTTCATTGTTTGTATGTCAATGATGCTTGTGTTTCTACTTTTGATGATTATGATATCAACCTTATCCTTTGTTCTCATGCTTAATAGATTTTTAGCCCTAATTGGTCTAAAGTTGTTTGGGAACTGATACCTTGTTAGATGTTCTAATTATAGTAAAGGTAACCATTAACTGGGTATTCAAGTGCCTTTACTTAGACAATTGAATTTTTCCACAATTTTTTGGGATTGTTTTCTTTCATTGGCTATCATGCGTAGGTTTTTTCCTAGGAACAAGACTTCATTTGTTTTAGGTATATGGTTAGAGCATATCTATTATTCAAAAATTGTGCTAGACATGTATGTGATCTTGTCTCTCTTTGAGATATGTTATTTGCATTAGGTAAACCTCATGAGAATGAAACCTTGAGTAGAGCAATGTTGGCTTCAATTCTAGATTTCAAGTTTTTGTTGCAAAGTGAATATATGGAATTGTGTAATAGCAGAAGCAAAGTAATGTGGAAATTGGTAGATATGGAAATTTTATAGTCTATGCGATCTATGTCCTAGTAACAATCAAAACATCATAGATATCTTTAGTTTATGGTACTTTTAAAATTTTTACATGAATGCATTATGAATAGTCTAACTTTATTTGTTAGATTAGAACTTGTCACATTATTCAATCTGNTATATATATATGAGCCTCTATACATTACGAGGAAGCATACTATGAGCCTCATAATAGGTCAGTAATACCATGACCTATTCTATATGATGCATGCAGACATTTATTGCTTATGTGTATGTGTACTATGATACTTCCCTCCATTGTGTTACAAAATATAAATCACCTATCTATACTATGAATTGTAATAGCTATTGGGGGAAGTGCACTTTCCCAAGCAGGTGACTTCCAACCGAGAATATTAATCTCTTCATGAAGCTATTGTATTTTCTTTTATAGTTGTTGTAACATACCCCTCCTAGGTCCAAGGTAAGAAAAGGTATAGGGGCTCTCTTTAGAGATAAATAGGGTTGAGTTTATGTTATGTGCAATGGGAAGGTTCACATATTCAGATCTGGTTGATTATCATAAACTTTTAATTTCTTCAATAAACTAGTCTCGAAACTACTAACTAGTAAATAAATCAACTAGCCACTAGCTAGGGTGCATAGTTTAACATAATGAAACGACAAAATCGTTTCTTTGGGAAATAACTAGCACAAATAACCCAGATTACAATACTTCATGAATAATAAAATATATGATTGATAAGATAAGATATGATATTACAATGAGAATGCTACTTGTATAAATATCCATGTTGGGTGCCCTTTCATAAAGAGGCATAACCTTTCATCAAGGTGTCTCTTCATTAAGTATTAGTTATTTGATTATTAATGTTTATTTATCATATATATTTTGTTCATCACATTGCCTATCCATTAGAATTTATTTGTCTTCAAAGCATAATTATGGAAGACTTTGTAATGTCCCTTCTTGGAATTTTAGAGAAAATTACAAGTTGGGCAAACTCAAGCTTAACCAGTCTTTCTTGGTTTGGTTCCCAACACCACTGAACCTTTCCAAATTTCTTATGGAGGTATCCTATGGGATTTAAACCATCCTAATAGACCTCGAACACTCAATGGTCAAATCATAAAACTCATTTGACATGTTATTCAAGTTTTCATAATTTTGGCCAATATCGAGCTTTGCTAGTCATGACTCTAGGGGGCTCCAATTGACTCTAAATGGTCTCGAATTTGTAAATCAAGAATACGGTGAGTCTTAGAACATTCCAATATGACCCATGAGAACTTGAGATCTGAATTGAGTATTCTGCAACTTGATTAGGGGATAATAGTAAAAGGGGCAAATTTACTAGGAAAATGAGGTCAAATTCCCCCCAAAGGTGAGAGTCAATTTGGATTCCCAACTCAAGTACGAACCTCCCAAATTTCAGAACTGAGTATGGGAATGCATATAAGGCATCAATTTCTGTCATTAATCATGGCTATTATCTCTGCAAACTGGTTATAAAATGCAACTTTCATATAAGAACTTTCAGTGAAATTGCTCAAGGGGAAATGGTATTAATAGCTCAATTTCGGCTCATGAAAAGTAGATTGAATGGTTTAGATAATGACATGAAATATAGAGACAATAAAAAACATACAAATGGATGCCCCAATATCATTAAACAACATAGAAATTCATTCATACAAATTGGATGACTAACTCTTTCAAAGTGGAAGCCAAATACATGAAAACTAGTCATTCAGAAGCATGGGAATGGAAGCCTTTCATAGTGGAGTTTTGATGTAGGAGCATCCAGCTCAGATTTCCTTGACCGATGAGTCAACATTCCATGTAATCACTTCTATAAGGATAGGGTCTTATGCTAGATAGATAAGGTTAGTTTATTTTGTAATAAGTGTCGATTTGCCATTGTTCTCCTTGAACCCTAAGAGGAATTCTTCAAGGATATATCTTTGCTAATAGGATTTCTTTTATTAGGTGTTTAAATCCAAGATATTAGGATCTAACAGGTTTACCGAATGTTATAAGAATAATTGAATGTAACAGATAGATCATGAGTGCATGAGTGTACGAGTGAAGAGAGATTGGAGAGTGCAGAGCTTGTGCATGAGAAATTGTACCTTTGGTGAATTTGAATGAAGAACAAATTTACTCTGCAAGTATTCTTAAATATTTTTACCTTTGTTTCAATCACCAGAAGTATTGATTTGAATCTCTCTATGTGTATGTGTGTATTTCGAAATCTGATATACGTATAGGAGGTCGAAATTGTCTGTGCGCAGAGCGCTGCAGAAGGAATTGATCGTTTCATTGATCAATTCAAGTGAAGATCACATAGAGTTTAAAGGATGTGTATCTTGAGTAGATCCACGGTCGAGGTTTAATTCCGCAAATAGGAGTTGCACCCAAGATACTCCTAAATTAATCAATTAAATATTTATGATTTCGAAGTCCAGAAGTCGGAAGGCGGAAAGCAACAGAATAGGGAAAAAGCTAAAGAGAAAGTTAGATTTCCGATATCTGAAGTCCGGTGCGGAAGAGTGAAGTGTGGAAATAGAGAAAGTGGAAAAGTGCAGAAACCCTATTTCGAAAGTGGACAAGCTGAGTTCCGCAACCTGAACCAGAAAAGCATGGAAGCGTGGAAAGGAGGTTAGATAGTTCTCCAAGTTGTTTAACAGAAAATTAAGGCCTATTAGTTTCCAGTACTCTCGGTTTTGAGGTCTGTAAATGAACAGTGCCAACAAGTTTCTTGGATTTTGAGATACAAATAATATAGTCACATAATTACAAAGTCATACATAATTTATGGCTTCCCCATCATCATCAAACTCAGAGAAAATTCCTCATGCAAATCTGATATACCACTCTTTCACATTGGAAGCCAAATACATGAAAACTAGTCATTCAAGAGCATGGGAATTCAATCCTTTCACACTAAAGTTTCTTAGATTTCGAGCTATAGATAATATGATCATGAAAGTACATAGTTACATATCATTTATGGCTTCACTATCATCATCAAAATCAGAGAAAAATCCTCATAAAAATTTGGTATACAACTCTTTCAAAATGGAAGCCAAATACATGAAAACTAGTTATTGAAGAGCATGGGAATGCAAGCCTTTCACACATGGATTTATTATATTTCGACTTACAGAGCATATGGAAACAAGGGTACACATACATACATCATGTACCCAATCTTGGTCATCAAATATACTCAACAAAGTTCAAGCACCACTCCAACAAGTGCGCCATCAACATGAGAGTGTGGGGTAATGGAGAAGAAGGGATGAGAGAATCGAGAGATAGATGGGATTTTGAACTGTATGGACCTTCAACCTGCAACTAAAAACACATTCATTTAGCTACAATGAGAGGTATGAATTTCATCTCTATCAACCAAATTGGAAAGCAATCCAACTCCCTCGAAATTGGTTCACAAGCAGGGAGAGTGAACACTCACCGTGCAATGGACAAGCAAAAGCTCTCCAAAATTCCAAAGGTCAATTAAAAAATGATAAAAATCCATTCTAATTCCCCATGAAATACTTTTATTAACTTCACGAGGCATCCTAAGGTCAAATTTCCTTCCATGGGATTCCTCCAACTCATCTTGGTGGTTTAGTAACTCCTATGACACTTGTCTTCCTCTTCATGCTCCAATTCTTTCCCCCAATTCGAATAGTTGCCTCTAACTCCAAAATTCGACCTCTTGGTGGCTATTTTTAGCCCTATCATGTCAGATTTGTCATATGTATGCAATCAGGTCTGAATTTGTCATACTTGTCATAGAATATTTCATCATTTGTTGTCATAGAGTGCATGGAATCTCCTTCCAAGTGGCACACATTGTCTTCTAGTATCTTCCTCTTCCATGGGAGTTACTCTCCTTTACTAATTCAAATTCCTTGGCTCATTATATGCTATTTTACACCACATAACCCTACAATAATGTTACATTACCCATGTGTTAGAATTCAGATGAAGATCATGCCAAATGTGTGGGGAATCTAGTCACCCAAAGGCTCCACAAGCTTCCAAGTGTCTTCATGAACCATTGCCACCTTATTTTCTTAGCATTTATTATTTTTGTGACCCATTTAAATGTGAATATGGTAAACTAAATTCATTTTTGGGTCCCATAGCCCCTTTATTACAAAATTTATGTCTCCATATCAACCTAGGGAACTAGTAGGTTGGTGAAACATTATTTGCAAGTAGTCTTATTTGAATGGGGACATGACAACCCTCCCACCCAAGATTGTCCTCAAGAAATTCCAAGTTTTGGTGCTTCAAAATTTGTTCATCTTCCCAAGTGGTATTCTCACTTGGTACTCCTTCCATAGCACCAAGTGCTCTCTTATGGTTATGCTCCAATTTTCTTTAGTTGAAATTTGAGTAGGGGCACTCATGTACTACAATTTTGTGTTTCCAAAAGTAAAGAGATTTGGATTTTGCATAGTGATATCTCATGTGACATCACCACTAAACACTGAGAGATTAATTAATTCCATCAAAACAAAATTTGCACAAATAGTCTTTACCTCCATATTTTGGAAACCTTTTATTAACTTTCAACCCCCCTTTTTGATCTTGTATAATTCTTTGAAGTTGGCACTGAGTTACCCAACCTTAAGTCTTTTAATATGTTAAGAAAATTTCATATAGGAACCACCATACTTGTTGTTTTCACTACTCTGATTACAATCACCTTCTCAAGTGGTGACTCAACCTCCTTTACATGCTTACTACTCCCAAAATTGAAACTAAGCAATGTTAGGATCCCATTGCTTGTATTGCACCCTTCCAAACCTCATGAGTACAAAATATAGATCATCAAAGTACATAACAACATCATACAAATGTACATCAAGAAGGTACCTCATCAAATAATCATGAAAGTGCTTGTACATCTGACTAAGTATATCATTATGTGGCCCATACACACAAGCATCATGTATTTTATCAAATCTTCCCCAATGACATAGGTGAGGTTCCCATGTCCTACAATGATGCTCCAAAAGAATATAAGGTGCATAAATATAATCAACTATGTATTCTTTCATCCAAGAATTGAATGAAGAGCCTACGCCAAAGTATGAACCAAATAAGGAGCAAAGAAAACATGAAGAATTCAAGTGGCTCAAAGAAGTCTCATCAATACACCCATGAATATGTATATCATTATGTGGCCCCTACACACAAGCATCGAGTATTTTATCAAATCTTCCCCAATGACATATGTGAGGGTCCCATGTCATACAATGATGCTCCAAAAGAATATAAGGTGCATAAAGATAATCAACTATGTATTCTTTCATCCAAGAAGTGAATGGAGAGCCTCCACCAAAATATGAACCAAATAAGGAGCAAAGAAAACATGAAGACTTCAAATGGCTCAAAGAAGTCTCATCAATACACCCATGAATATGTATATCATCATGAAATAACAAAGGATGTTGATTCCAATAATAATGTGCTTAAATCATATATCTCTTCACCCAAGTGTGGGATGGAGTTCCTCCAACATCAAATGGACTAGGTTAGGAGCAAGGAAAAACGAGTCTCCAAGTGACTCAAGTGAACATCATAGGTGCATCCATGTATATGTGTATTGTCATAATGTAACAAAGGATGATGCTGAAAATGTAAAGAATATGGTGCTCTAGTCATGTCATCATCAAAGGGATAGATATAAGTTACATATTCTTCATGTGGCACCATAAAAAAAGAAACGTTTCACCCAATTTTCATCCCCAATTGATTTGGTTGAAAATGAAGTAGGGAGTGAGTAATTGTGAATCAAACTTACCTCTTTGAAAATATTACCTAACAAATTTTTGAATGCATCTTCTCCATCATTGGCTGGTCCAATTTTTGTGAGATCATGTGCCTCCTACAAGGCTCTGCAACTATCACCAAGAGGCAACTCATAATCCCTTTGAACAAGAACAGGTGTTTGGTTTCCTTCTTGTTGGTATGTATCCTCTCCAAGCACCTACATATCAACATGTACCTCATGTTCCACCATCACATGAGGTTCCTCCTTTATAACATAAATCCTTTCATCCATTGAATGACTAGTTGATATGTAGGAGGGTGTAAAGGACCCTTGCAACCTCTCTTGAAGTTGCTCAATCTGCACCATAGATTTTTGGAGTGCATTTTGGGTGGAATCCAACTCATTTGATAGCTTGGATTTATATTCTACATTATTCAAGGTTATTCCATGATACAAACCAACAAGCTCGATTAAATAATCTCTATCAGAAAGAAAATTCAAAATATTACCTTTGATGTTGGATATTGCCTTTAGATTTTTCTCGATGTCCTCCATGGAATATTTCTCCTCCATGCTACAACAGATTTTTGAGACCAAATCATGTGTTCCATGAAGAGTATTTAGGGCCTCTTGAATATTCTTTTCATCCATCCTCAGTGACCCTTCAAGAAAAAGAGGTTCTTGTTAAGGAACCTCCTCCTCTTCTTTCTTCTTGATTTGATTAACTGCTTGAAGCTCAAGTGGTGATGGGGAAGTTGATATTGGTTCTTAATTATATGCTACAAGGTATTCATCTTCATGCTCATGAGAAATTTTGCTTGCAGCAAAATTCTCAAATCTGATCTCTATGTCACCAACATAGAGTTGTGAGCACCCATCAGTTGGTACTCCTTCACAGTTCAAGCATCCATCAGTAGATGCCCTTTGGTTCATGTCCATATTAGAATGTGTCTTGGAATCATATTCAATAGTTTCAAGGGACTCTTATTCATTGTCATGTGATGTTTCTTCATCTTTTTTCAGAGTCTCTTGGGAGTGACTTTCGATCCTCTTGATGTAATTCTTCTTCTGCTTCACCACCCACACAACTAGGTGGATCCTTGGTCTCCTCCATACTTGTGCATTGTTGATTGTTCCTTACCGAGTTAACATATGCCTTCTTATGCCTAAATACATACACCCAAGAATCAAATTATTCAAAAATAATGGTCTTATGGGTCTCTCCATGATGGGAACTACTACTACCCCCTCCTGCCAGCTTACCCCTAAGTTGGCTAGCCATCAATTCAAACCCTTGCATAAGTTGCTTGGTCGTATCATCAAAATATGACTTCACGAGTTTCTTAAATGCATACATATCATCCATAACTTTAATATGTTCCAAGACCATGCTATGGTACCACTGTAATGTCCCTTCTTGGAATTTTGGAGAAAATTACAAGTTGGGCAAATTTAAGCTTAACTAGTCTTTCTTGGTTTGGTTCTTGACACCACCGAACCTTTACAAATTTATAGTGGAGGGATCCTATGGGATTTAAACCATCCAAAAATACCTTGAACACTCAATGGTTTAATCATAAAACTCATTTGACATGTTATTCAAGTTTGCATAATTTTGGCCAATTTCGAGCTTTGCTAGTCATGACTCTAGGTTCCAGCTGACTCCAAATGGTATCAAATTTGTAAAGAAAGGATATGGTGAGTATTATAAAATTCCAATATGACCCATGATCACTTATGATCTAAATTTATTCTTCTACAACTTGGTTTGGGGATGAGAATAAAAGGGGCAAATTTACTAGGAAAATGAGGCCAAATCCCCCTAAGGGTGAGAGCCAAATTGGCTTCCCAACTCAAGTACGACCCTCCTAAATTTCAGAACAGAGTATGGGAATGAATATAAGGCATCAATTTATATAATTAATCATGGTTATTATCTCTACAAACTGTTATAAAGCACAACTTTCACATAACAACTTTCAGTGAATTTGCTTAAGGGGAAATGATATTAATAGCTCTATTTTGACACATGAAAAGTAGATTGAATGGTTCATATAATGACATGAAATATAGATACCATCAATAGAATAAAAATGGATTCCCAAATATCATTAAAAATCATTTAAATTCGTTCATACAAATCTGATATATAACTCTTTCAGAGTGGAATCCAAATACTTGAAAACTAGTCATTCAAGAGCATGGGAATGCAAGCCTTTCACACTAGAGTTTCTTGGATTTAGAGATACAAAGAATATGGTCATGGAATTAAATATTCATACATAATTTATGGATTCTCCATCATCGTCAAACTCAGATAAAATTCCTCATGCAAATCTGATATACCACTCTTTCACAATAGAAGCCAAATGCATGGAAACTAGTCATTCAAGAGCATGGGAATGCAAGCCTTTCACACAAAATTTCCTTGGATTTTGAGCTAAAAATAATATGGTCATGAAAGTATAGAGTTATACATAATTTATGGCTTCCCCATCATCATCAAACTCATAGAAAATTCCTCATACAAATCTGGTATACAACTCTTTCAAAATGGAAGCCAAATACATGAAAACTAGTAATTGAAGAGCATGGGAATGCAAGCCTTTCACACATGGATTTCTTATATTTCAAATTACAGAGCATATAGAAATAAGAGTAAAGAGAAACAAATCATGTACCCAATATTAGGAATCAAATATACTCAGAAAAGTGCAACCACCACTCCAACAAGTGTGCCATCAACATGAGAGTGTGGGGTAATGGAGAAGAATGAATGCGGGAATCAAGAGATAGATGAGAATTCGAAATATATGGACCTTCAAAATGAAAATAAAACACATTCATTCAGTTCCAATGAGAGGCATGAATGGCCTCTCTATAAACCAACTTGTAAAGGAATCCAACTCCCTCGAAATTGGTTCACAAGTAGGGAGAGTGAACACTCACTGTGCAATGAACAAGCAAAAGCTCTCCAAAATGCCAAAGGCCAATTAAAAAATGATCAAAATCCATTATCCTTCCTCATGAAATCCTTTTATTAACTCCGTGATGCCTCCTAAGTTCTAATTTCCGTCCATGGGCTTCCTCCAACTCATCTTACTAGTTTAGTAACTCCTATGACACTTGTCTTCCTCTTCATGCTCCAATTCTTTCCCCCAATTCGAATGGATGCCTATAACTCCCAAATACAAACTCTTGGTGGATATTTTTAGCTCTATCATGTCAAACTTGTCATATTTCTGCATTCAGGTCTGAATTTGTCATATGTGTCATAGAATCTTTCATCATTTGTTGTCATAGAGTGCATGGAATCTCCCTCCAAGTGGCACACATTATCTTCTAGTCTCTTCCTCTTCCATGGGAGTTACTCTCCTTTACTAATTAGAATTAATTAGCTCATTATATTCTATTTGACACCACATCACCCTTCAATAATGTTACATTACCCATGTGATCGAATTTGGATGAAGATCATGCCAAATGTGTGGGGAATCTAGTCACCCAAAGGCTCCACAAGATTCCAAGTGTCTTCATGAACCAATGCCACCTTATTTTCTTAGTATTTATTACTTTTGTGACCAATTTAAATGTGAATATGGTAAACTAAAGTATTTTTTTGGTCCCATAGCCCCTTTATGAAAAAAATTATGTCTCAATCTCAACCTAGGGAACTAGTAGGTTGGTGAAACATTATTTGCAAGTAATCTTATTTGAATGGGGACATGAAAGACTCTGTCCCTTGTTCTTGCTTGTAACGCTTTCTCATGACATTGTTTGTTGGTAGTTGCAACACTTGACGAAATGAGATGATGCATTCTTTTAAAAATTGTGTGGAAATGTTATGTCATTTGTGAAGTCGTCCATCCAAGATTTACCTTTAATGGAATTGTTTACTGATTGATTTTCTAGAATTATCGATTTGGTCTTTACTCTTTGTAGGAATAATACTGGTAATTTTCCTCTTGTCCTTGTCGTTGATCATAATGACTGTTGTGATTTGGATACCGATATGGTACTCAAGTTGCTTGTGAAGTATTTCCAAGAACTTCAACTTTTGGTGCCTCTAACGATTTTTGTGATTATTTTTCGAAACCATTTTCCATTGATGCTTGTAGTGATGTGACAGTATGATTGTTCTTCTAAATTTGAGCATTGAAAAACTTTGTATTGCTTCCCTTTTTTGATGTTTGAATTTGAGCCTTTGATGACTTCTCTATTGCGCTAGTCATCGTTTCTTTGTCGACAATTGATCCCTTGTAATCTAGCTTTTCTTATATAGATTTATTCTCCTTCTTAAGCTTCTTAACTTGTATAAGCATGTCCTGATTAAGTTTCCTTGTGTAAGAGTTCTTCCTTATAGTTTGACTTAACGACGTCATATTGATTGTCTTGATTTTTGTGCTTTCTTTCTTTTAAGCTTCTTAATTGCTCTAGCAGTTCTTGATTAACCTTTTTTAAGGAAGAGCTTTCTTCGTTCTTGCCTGCTAATTGTTTTTAAAGATCTCAATTCTCCTCTTTCTAACTTTTGATTGCATTGAACTTTATCCTTTGTCTTCTTGTTTTGCATAAGTAATTTGTGATTATGATCTCTTAGATGAGATACCTCTTCTTCTTTATCTGCAATAACCTTATCGAATTCTTTATGTATTATCTGTGTTGATTTCTCATTTACCTAAGAAATCACCTTTGATATTTCTTTGAAGTCTTCAGATCGCACGACTTCTAATTATTACTTCATGTTAATGTCATGCAATGTGATTTTCTTCTTTTTATAGGGAAATGTGAGAAACTTCTTTTTGGCATTTAAGATAAAAGTCCCCAATGTTTCTATCCACAGTAATTCTAAAAATAGGTCACCGTCACTACTCTACAAGGATTTAACTATGAATTGTGAGATGCTAGTATATTCTCCAATGTTCAATTGTAAATTGCTTATTTCATATTCTTTCTTTCGTCTTTCAAAAGTCTAACCTTTCACCTATATTTGACTCTGTAATCGCTAACTCATTAGCAAATTCAACACTAATATAATTATTCCGTTCAACGGGAGCGATAAAAATAGTAATGTCTTTCCCTCTAATTGTTCCTTTTATTTGAAATAACACTGAAGCATAAGTTTTTGAAATGCTTGGAATTATTCTTTGTTTTTCATCATGAGACTCCATTTCTTTTGTCATCACAATTTTTGCTAATCTTCCTTCTAAGATGCCTTGATTACGACTTGTGTCTTATATATTTCAATACTTCAGTCTTTCTATGACTTTTTTTTTCACTTTACTGAT